>OZ010668.1:63292602-63802602 GCA_963932185.1 Troglohyphantes excavatus | reverse complement strand
CTTTCTTGGGCAAATGCAAAGTCGAAAAATGAATGTGGGAAACCTTGAATTTCCCACGGTGGTGTCTTGGGTTGGGGGTTGCAATTCTACATAAATTACTAAACCCACCACTTGGAATTCGCTCCGCCCTTCTTGGTCACCCCTCCTGGCCAATCCTGGCATGGTTGTAAAAATGGCTCAGTGACGCAACTCTCCTCACATTGTTTCACCGTCATAAAACCGGCGACCGCCAGTCTAGCCATCTGACCAAATTGCACAAAGTACAAAATAGGTCAGATCCCCATATAAAAATTGCAACGTGACAGCACACTGTCACAATATTACGCTTTTAGGGTGATCCATTCCGACAGTATAACTTTGACAAATAGCACGGTTAACCACAATTTGATTTTGCCCAATAGCTAATTTAGTTGTCAATGCGTCTAATTAATGCACCTGCAAATAAAGTAGCGATGGTTGCACATAAAAATAGTTTCATATCGTAAAAAAAATTTACCCATATAATAAACCAAAGAATATTAAACTTATATGGACCGTGTTACACAACAACCGGTCAACATACACCAATGTTCATTTTGAAAAAACTGGATTTAAAGGAAACCACTGAATATGAAAATACATGTTGCAACAATTTGCTGCTTGTCCATTGTCGGTGTTATATGTTCACTGTCGCAACCGGTTATTTTTCATAGAAAGTGAAACCTTGAACTTCCATTTACTTTGAAAATGACAGTTTTTAATCTGTAAGTTAACCGGCTGTTTCACAACATGGTCCATATATCCTAAAAGATTAAACCTAAAAATCAACTCATATTTTCTAACCGTTTTATGTGAAATGCTAAAGCAAGGTGTTAAAATTTAACTTTACATTTAACAAGCGAAGTGCAGAATGCATTCAAAATATTTTTATCCAGAGAAAATAATTCCAAAATACACGATGTTTTATCTTTATTAATAACACTTAATGTAAATTTTTGAAATAAACTTAACAACAATTCATAAATCACTGATGGAAAAAAACAAATACAAATGCTAACCAAAAAAATAAGGATTGGTAATTAAGATAATTGAAGAAAATATGTCCATCGCGATTCGCTAAAGAGCATATTTTTTGCTGATTGTTTACTCTAGGTTTCTCCATTTCACTAGAATGGAACATCGTTAGAATTAATTAAAAGGAAAGTAAACAAGGTGACGATTTTTCTAAAAGCCCATTAGACGAAAACGCTAGAGCGCTTTTGCCGATGGCTCGGTGATTTGCGGATACAATTCACGTGGTTTGCATTCTCGAATCACAGAGCCATCAGCAAAAGATCGCGCGCGTTTTTCTCGCCCGCGTAGAATGGGCCTAACATTGACTAATTATTTTCTTTGACCAACTAAAGATGCAGTTTTTTATAATAGGTTTTGCAGTAGGGTAATCCAAAGAATGCTAGACTAAAGATAAAATATGAGACATAAGACATTGATGATATAAGATAAAATATGATATAAGATAAAATATTATATAAGATAAAATATTATATAAGATAAAATATGATATAAGATAAAATATTATATAAGATAAAATATTATATAAGATAAAATATTATATAAGATAAAATATTATATAAGATAAAATATTATATAAAATAAAATATTATATAAGATAAAATATTATATAAGATAAAATATTATATAAGATATAAGATAAAATATGATATAAGATATAAGATAAAATATGATATAAGATATAAGATAAAATATGATATAAGACATAAGATAAAATATGATATAAGATAAAATATTATATAAGATATAAGATAAAATATTATATAAGATAAAATATGATATAAGATATAAGATAAAATATGATATAAGATATAAGATAAAATATGATATAAGATATAAGATAAAATATGATATAAGATATAAGATAAAATATGATATAAGATATAAGAAAAAATATGATGATATAAGATAAAATATGATTATATAAGATAAAATATGAAATAAAGACATTGACTAAAGATAAAATATAATTCTTTTAAATAATATGTAAATGCAAAAAATTAAAGAATATTGTGTAGCCACATTTCACAATACATTCTTATTTCCTTTGATATTGCTAGACTATGTGGAAGGAGTGTAGCTTTCATCTGTACAAGAATTTTTTCATAAATGCTAAATACAATTTCATTAAGTTACATACAGGGGATTGCACATTTTATTTCCAGGGAATGAGAAGGGTTTAGAGTTAAAAGAATATGATGAATTCAGAAATTTTTATTACATCCCTATATAAAGTTTTACTTCCAAGTTTTTAATAATACAACTCGCTAGACTATAGTACTTGATAAATGCGCAAATGAGCAAGGTTCGAAATGAGGAGATAAATGTTAGACGTCATCGGAACCAAATTATTTTTTATTAGACAACATAGACGTAATTTTAAAATAATTCAAATTGCTTAAGCAGAGTTAAAATATTTTTGTAATTGTTAAATTTTCTTTTGCGCAAAAAATTTGAAGATTTTTTCTATTTGTACTCTAAAATTGTTACCTACTTCTCACAAAATTAATGAAAAGTATAAGAATATTTGTTAAAAATAACCGTTAGACGTAAAAAATTATGAATAGATATAAAAAAAATGGTCGTCAAAAACATTTGAAAAGAAAGTTCAGCATCAAAAATGACTATTGGGTCGTCAAAGTGAAATTTTTAGGTGCAAAATACGAATAACGACCACGAACACTGCAAAACGCAGTCAGTAGAAACGATTAAAAAAAATTGAGGGGAGAGGGGGGGGAGATCACATCGGCTATTGATAGCATTGATTATGATATTTTGAGGAACGTCGTAACCGCTATAAAGCCAATGTTAAATAAAAAAATTTCCTTCTCAGAATGCACTGTACGATATATATATATATATATATATATATATATATATATATATATATATATATATATATATATATATATATATATATATATATATATATATATATATATACTTATACTTTAATTTGTCTGTATAAACTAAAGACACTTGTTAATTTACTTACACTTGTTAATTTAGGTTTTAAAGAAAAACCTCGTAGGGTTTTACAATATATTTTTAAATGAAAATCCCTTCAATTGAATAACAAATATTTTTTTTAGCAGAATTTTTTTTTTTAAATAAATATAAAGCAATGTGTTTTTAAAAGGTCATTTAAATATAAGTTTAGGTATATGCAGATCATATATACAAAAAAGTGCACATATGTAATTGAAAGTATCTGTAAAGGTACATCGTACAGAAAACATACATTTTGAAAAAAAATTGATTTGGAGATGACAAATAAATAAATATATGTAAAAAATTCAAAAACGACATTTTGGAATTTTTTTAATTTCTACTTTTCTTGAGACAAGTATGACAAGAACTTCAGTTTTAGAATAAATGGATGCCGTGTTATCTAAGGTCCGCATATTAAAAACATGTAACGCTTGTGATGAAAACTTGAAGTGATTCTCTGTAGGTGACGTGAAACGTTTTTTGCTGCATTCTTCATAGTTTTAACTATAGTTTCCAGGAGGAAATTATGACACACCCTGTTTTAATTTTTTTTCTCTCGTGTTTAATTATGACCATAATTTTCTAAGGTTTATACTAGAACTCAGGGAAATAATTAGCATTTTGACAATTAAATATTGAAATATAAATTTAAAATTAATTATTAGCCAATAAAGATTAATTTTTTTAAAAATCAATCAGACCTCATTTGCGAATCTTTGGACTGAAATATGCATTACCAGACTTTGGAGGATAAAAAAATATTGTAATAGTCTTGACCCTGAAGCGTCAATCTAATTTAAACCTGTGATTTTTGCTTGTTTATAATTGTACAATACAATAAAGAAGAAAGTATTTATTTATATAATTAAGTATACACATTATGTGAATATACAATAAAGTATACAAAGTCTGTAAGTATACAATTAAGTACACGAAGTATTTGAGTATACAATTAAGTATAATATAAATGACCTTCTCTTGTATATTTAAGTTACACCTAAATCAATAAGGTGACTGTGAATAAAATGTCAGCAATATTCTGAATGTTCATTTATTAACTTATTCCTTTATATAATTCTTATTATATGCAGCATTTCAAAAACGAAGATGGCGATACAAATTTTACAACGTAGTTATACTTTAATAAGCTCCTTACGTATTTTTAACAAGCTTTCCTCAAAATTCCTTTTTTTACTAACAAGCTAGACACATTGTAATCCAAGTACTGCTAAAGTTTCTGCATTTAGAAATAAAAATAAGTATTTGATGAAAATGAACAAGGAAAAAAAACAATGAAATCGCTTCAGTATTTTTAATGATTTATGACATTTGTCATAGTATAACAATGTACTACTATTATTTAAAATTAAATCGAATTTATGCTTCTAATGCTATGCAGATGAAATAAATTATGACATATGAAAACATATTTTTTTTAAAAAATCGGTTAATTGTTGGTAGTAACTAGAAACTTCTTTTGAAAACAATATGTGTAACTTAACATACATTTATTTACATACGAAAATATCCTCATATAAAATGAGTTCAATTACTTTTTTTTTAATTTAAAAAAAATTCAAACTGGCCTCTTAGAAAAAGTATACGTCTATATTTCATATCTTTTTTTAAAATTAAATTTGCTTTATCGTACTTTTTTACAATTTTATTCATTTTTTCAGGAAGAAAAAAACCAGATCATTACAACAAACGTTTGGTTAAATTTGGTAAGATATCCTCTTTTCTATAACTTTATTTTTTCGAGTATTCTTGCATTATTTATCTTTTTTTGAATATGGATGTAGTGCTAAAAATGCAAAAACAAACATCCCTCATTGAGTTATCAACTGTTATTTGGATCTATTGGCTCAGCTGTGTATAGCTACCCTTTTACATGTTTCTAATTACCCATTATTTTCAATTACATTGACTGGCTATATCAATTATGTATATTTAAAATTTAATTATTCCAACTTTTGTTTGTTTTATACCTGCATTTAAAATATATCCAGCTTAGCATCGTCTTTAATTTATTAATAGCTCACAAACCATATATTTAATGTTTAATTTTTTGCTGTTTTTGTAAAACATTAAAAAGTTATTTAAGTAAGATGCGTAACATGATCTCAAATTCGTGGGTTCTCCGAAAAAATAATTGCTTTCAAAATTGCACTTAAAATTTTTTTCAATCTAAATAATCCTGTTATTCCTTTCAGAACACTTGATTTTTTTTTGTGCGATGCATCCACGATTTTCAAGAAATTCCAAGCACCGGATTATTCACACGAATTGCGTATAAGGTCCGCACAAACTAACAAAACTCTAAACATCGATTAGAAAGACAGCAACAAATTACAGCAGACACGACTACAGTCGCAAAAGTTTCCGAGTTTTTCCAAGCGTATTTCGGAAAGAAGTAATTACCAGAGAATCACATTATAAGACTGGGGCCCTTCCACTCTTTCAGCCCTCCACTCTTCACAAAGGATTACATCCCAGACACGGTTTCCTTTGAGACTTTTCGCCAGAAAATAATGACCCACCACGAGAACGAAAAAGGCACAGGTATCAAAGACACCACGCCGAGAAACAAACAACAAAGAAAAGAATCTCTGCCCCCCGAACATTGATTATTTCTGGATGCGTGGCAGAAGAAACCAATTTTGGAGCTATGGAAATCCCTCTAATTACACAATCCGAGACCTTTAATGTGCTTAAGATGGCTTCTTTTTGCCACTCTAGAAATCTCGCATCAGCATACGCTCTAAACTATGGACAGTTTGTCCTAGCTAACTTTTTTTCTGAGAAGGGATGTGGAAAATAAGAACACTTGGTTATTTTCACCTGTTCTTTCGAATGAGCGGGAATAACATGTTCTTGAATTCCGACAAAACCTTGTTATTTTGGAAACAAGTTGTATTATTTAACGTTCAGAAGAAATCTCGCATTAACCTACGCTCTAAACTACAAGCAATTTGAACTCTCGCTAAATTCTTCGTAGAAGAGATATGAAAATTAATATCATGCGGTTATTCTGTACATGTTCTTTCAAATAAACTATAATAGCCTGCTCTTGAGTACAAATCTTGTTGTTAAAAAAAAGTTGTTTTATTGTTTCGTCTCTACCTGTTACATATCCGAAAATGCGATGGGTAACTAATTCCCCTGAAACCGATGTAGCTATGTCTTTTTTTAATTTTGTCTGATATACTAAATTTTGCAGCTCTCCAATTTTTTTTCAAAAATCGAAATTATAAACTACCACTAAATAAAAATACGAAAACAAAAATTGCATGAACATCAAGATATTTTCCATTATTTCCATCAAACTATATACGACGTAAGATATATTATTGAAAGTATAGTCGAAAAGGAAATATTTCGTATCTCTTTTGCATGCCAATCTATTTAGACATTTACTATTTTTTTACGAAACAGTTACATCAGTTAAAAATTCCTTTTACATAATATTTGATTATCCGGAATGATTTGAAATATAATCAGTTTTGTAGTTTGAAAGCGAACACGCTACCGAAATTATTTTGACATATCTGATATTTTCGTATTTAATAATTAGGTGGTTAGAATATCCTAATGTTTTTATTAGTTTACCTGTATGATTTATAACCTAAAATATATAAAGCTGAACCATTCATTTAAATGAAATATATAAAATACGAAATAGTTGGTATGTAAAGCATTATAATAGTATCTCTAACCAATGCAATACATAAAATGTCATAAATACTTAGGAGCCCCAGTTGCTCAGTGGATAAAGGCGTTCAGCTACTAATCAGAGGATTGGTGGTTTGAATCCGTGCGATGGGCTTGACAAAGAAAAGTAAAAAAGTAGTGATCTTGCAATCGGAGGGTTGCCAGCTTCACTACAAAAATACTAGAAAGTCGTCCAGAGCATCCAACAAATTATACTGGCGTGTACACGGGACTGGTGCACGATAAATCTGATCGGGGTCCAATATCCTGACGCCTATTGAGGTTGCGTCGGGAGCCAGCTCTGGTGTTGTCCTCGTCATCTGACCATGGTTCAAACAACGAGGCATCGTTCCCGAGTCTTTCCTTCGAGATCGGCCCCGAATCGTCGCCAATAGCCCACTGTGCAGCTCTAGTGCGACGTTTTTTAAACAAACCAAAACCAAACCATAAATACTTAGTTGCGGTTCCGTGTTCATAAGTCAAAAATGCCGTGTAAAAGAACATCCATGTAAAAATAACCAGAATCTGGAGCAACTGTTTTCTAAGAAGAACGGTAAGTGTTCAGTCGTTGCTGCTGAAGACGCTTTGCAAAGTAACAACAAAAAAGCAACTTCCAGTAATTCAATTGAAGAAATACCCGGGCGTCCTTTTAAGGAAAGACCAGTAAAAAGGTCTTATATTGCATTTTTTTTTCTTTCCCAAGTCACTTTTCGCTAGACTGCAACACTTAGGAAGAATACTCAAGTTATTCTGTTATTTTCTTTATCGTGGTCTTAACCCTAATTGTGGCAACGTGACAATATAAAAATAATGGAACCTGCCCAACAAAACTAACACTTCCGTTTTCTATGGAGCATTTAGTTGAATTAATTTTGGTCTTGAATCAGTTTTATGGGAGCTTTAAACTTAATCATAAAACCGCCCGTATGTACGCTCAGGTAAAACATTTTCATTATTATTATTTTGTCCCGTTTTCCCGCATTAAAACGGAACGGTATTACTGAAGGCTGGAGGAAGCTTTCGCCAAAGAATCGGGTAATTTATCTGAAAACTCATGAATAATTTAAGATGGTGAGAAGGTATGTTACCTTTTTGTGTTTTTAATATTTATATCCTGCTTTAAACTCGGAAAATTGCGTAAAGAATAAAACAAAAGCGCACAGGGTGAATAATTTATTGGACATATTAAGTTATTTTTTGCGCTAAAATAATTTGTTTTGTTTTAGTTTTGAGATTTTTTATAAAATTTATAAAAACAATTATGTCTCCCTAATTACTTAGCGATATTTTAGTTAAAAAGTAACATATGGTCTTACAAATGTAGTAAATTGCTGTACGCTTTTTCTTACTTCCTAATATTTTATTCACCGTAACGCAAACAGTGCATTTTCAGCTTTAGGAAACATTATCTTTAAAAATACTATTGCAATGTTTTAGTTCAAAATATTTCTAATATATTTTACAATAGTTCGTGAGAACTTTTGAAAAGTATTGAGAAATATAAAATAAAGGGCAATTTTCTATTATTAATTTACTATTATTTTCTATTAATACACTGTTATTACATTTATCAGTTTGCACAGCGCAGTTAATCAAAAAGGGGTATTTATTGTTATTTCTTATTTGCACTAACTTACAAAAAATTGACCTAATATATAAATTAAATTATAAACCGTTATTTATTAGAATTTAATTTTTTGCTGGGTAGTATCGGCATGGCCTAAAATGAATAAAAATCATTTGAAATTTTAAGGCAAACAAGCTTCGTAATCGTGACTGCAGAGTAAAATAATTAATTATTTATTTAGATGCATTATGCATCTTCAATTTTTTTATTTAACCTTTATGTTTGATAATTTATATGCATTAGTGAAAATGTAAACATATAACTCTAGTTTCTATCCTAACTTCAGCAAAAAACTCCGCGCCAGTCTGTCGGGTGATGATCTTGCTCAATTGTGGGAAAGGAACAAACCTTCAAAATGACGAAAATGATAATTTAAATATCTTAGAAACACTTCCTTTTCATATTCCATCCCCAGATTTGAGTAAAATCGTTCGCTTTTCTGTTGGGTGCCAGGCAGCATAATTCTTTCTTTTCTTCTGGCGGTAGGTTGGTTAGTTTATTGGCAGAAGGGCCAAATATGGCCAAGCTGCGCCAATTCTGGCGGTAGGACAGTATGCTAGTCAGTTTAATAGATAGTTGTATTACTATAGATGTATTCTGGTTTATAATTTCTATGAGCTTATCGTTTTTATCTATAAATAGTTTAATAAAGTATGCATTTGCAGTCTAAAGAAATGTCGCAGTTAATGATATTCTCCCTCTTAAGAATTCAGATGTTTTCAGATTAATTATTTTCGAATATTTTCAGGAATGGGTGGACGTGAATTTGCGTTGGAACGCCAGTGAATATGGCGGCGTGAAAGATCTTAGAATACCCCCGTGGAGAATATGGAAACCAGATGTTCTCATGTACAACAGGTAACAACGAATGCGATTCTACACTTTTCTTTTGTTGACTTTTTTTTAATAACTACGATGAATGCTCTATTTATTTATAAAATTATAAAAAGATACATATTCAGATACGAAGAATATGTGATCGATATAATTCACAAATCCAAAACAATCAAACACACGGATTCAGCAGCCGGAGCGAAAGCTAAAACAAGAAGTAATCCGAATAACAAAGCTAAGATTATAGGTGAGGAATTGGCTTAAAGATTCATGTAGATCACCAGCTTTAATTTCGTCAACAAGCAGCTGTCACTACGCCTGATGAATCCGTGGTTAGGAGTTACGTAGAATGTGAATTAAGCAAATGATATTGAAAAACATTTTAATAAAAAATAATATATGTTGGTAAGCTATATGGGAGACAGTGTTGCGTATCTTTGTAAAGAATGTAAAAAATACATAATAACGAAATTACATATCCCGAAACACATTTAGTTTGACTTATGGAGGAAAGTTCCATGACAACTTGCAAGTTACCATATCGTGGTACCCTAAAAGCAGGTTACTTTGTCATCAAACATACGGGTTAGTTCGCCCCACCCAACAACCAATATTAGAACGACCTGTATTGAAGATGGGCTTGTCAAATGAGTACTATGGCCTGTCTTAAAGACACGGCTACTATGCGAACCTTTCAATCATGTATTTTCGCATGGTACAAAGTAATAATCCAGGCCAAAATAACCCTTATTTATATACACAAATGGGGGACCAATAAACTGCAGTACCATTACAATAATCTTAACCATACGATAACGTTTCTTCTATATTCAGTGCAGACGAGAAGTTCGACGGGACGTACCACACGAACGTCGTCGTTCGCAACAACGGCAGCTGCACTTATATCCCACCTGGCATATTCAAGAGCACCTGCAAGATCGACATCACGTGGTTCCCGTTCGACGACCAACGGTGCGAGATGAAGTTCGGGTCCTGGACCTACGACGGGTTTCAGCTGGACCTCCGACTGGCCAGTGAGGACGGAGGGGACCTGTCGACCTATATTACGAATGGAGAATGGGACCTAATAGGTAACAGCTCTCGCATAGTTTGTTTCCATGGGAACATCACGTCTAGGCCACACTTTCCCCTCGTAGAATCTATGATGTTTTCATGGATACGAGTTATAAAACTCCTATTTTATCTCATATTCATAAAGTATGGTATGTAGCTAAATATTTATTTACCAAATTAGCAAAGATCCATTCGATTTATTAATCTATTCTTGAATGTATATCTTTCGGGAATTAAAAATTTGTATTTGTTTAAAAAAAAATTAAACATGTTCCTGAACCTCAGACCTTGATTTGGCAAGAAGGAAGAAGGTGAAGTTGCAGCTTAGTAAAAAAACAAATTTTCCGTTCCGTCGTAAATAGGACATTGTACAACTCTAGACCGACGTTCAGTCAATCTACAACTTGCTTTTCTATTCCGTGAGTCAAAAAGTTTTTAAAGTTTAACATATACCAAATTACATGGGACATGAAAGAATATTTAAATATATATATATTAGCAACGTTATGTTTTTATGTAATATTTTAGTTTTAATTAAAATTATGCTCACTCAACGTGTTGGATTCTAATAATTGAACTTTTGTTTTAAAACTTCTTAAGATTGATGTTTCCTATCAAAGTATACAATTTTAAAGCCATGTAAAACCATAACATTTATTATAACTTATTTAAGGTGATCTTATCCATAGAACAATATGAAGACAGCATACAATGCTTGTATAGTTTACTGTTTCTGAAAGTAACATTTCCTTTCAGACTTAGATTATTTATAAAATAACAAAGATAACAAAACACAAATTAAATAAGATTATTTTTTTTAATTTAAAACTTATAGAACTATACAAATACAACAAGAACTTTCGTTAATTAATGTTAAGCTTTATGTTCTTCAAATTTAAATTATAGAATTAATTGATTAAGTGCGATTTTTTAAATGTGTATTGGTTGGTGTGTATTCACATTGATATTTTATTTGAAATTTTTCTAATTATTCTAATGATAATAAAATTGAACTAGGGGAACGAGAAGTAATGGGGTAAGACGGGAACGGGGTATTTCCCCTTTGTGAATGTTGTTATCATTCAGATAGATTATTTTCATAACTTTGTCAGTAGACTAGGAGGCCTTGTCAACTGATATTGCGGCCATTGACACAGTTCATATGCGTATTTTTATAAGTAACTAAATGTATGAGCATTATTTTAAACTGTTTTACAATACTTCAAAATAATATTTTGTGTTTTAATTTCACGTATACATGCAATTCAAAACAATCTTTTATACCATCTTGTGATACGTATTTGAAGCTCACAAACTTTATGTGTTCTATTTTGTTAACAATAAAAAAAATCAAACTTACTCCGAAACTCAAGAACGTGGCTTGGGGGCAAGACGGGATAGGACGAGACGGAGAGTCCAGCAACATGGATGCCCAGTGACAATAACCCAGAGACAGGGAAGAACTTGCAACCAGTGCCTTTATTGTCAAGATTATTCACATGAGTAGTGGATTGGGTGTTAGATTGCTTGCTCAGGACTGTTAGATGTTGAGAGTGTTAATTGAGACACTATTCCTGTGGGTTTTGTGTGAACATTTTTTGACTTATGTAAATTAAAACAACTGTTTCATAATGAGTAATATTTATTTAATTTTTGCATTATTTACTTCTGGGATTTAGAGCGGTAAGTTAGAATACCCCATCTTGCCCTGCATAAGACGAACCAAATGATCTTTCTTGAAGAAATTAGTTATAATTCATGTTATTATATATTTTAAAGATGTTTCTATGCACCTAAATAACCAAGTAATAAAATTGATTATAATTCAAGATGTTTCTATGTACCTAAATAACCAAGTAATAAAATTGATTATATAAAAAAATATTTATCAGTTCACTTAGAAGTTATAAAATGACACCAAACCTTAAATAACCCATCTTGCCCCATATTCCTGAATATACAGATATTGGTAATAAAAGCTTATGCAATAACGTAACGTTTGCAGCACTGCCTGGCACGCGCAACGTGATGGTCTATGCGTGCTGCCCAGAGCCTTATGTCGACGTCACTTTCTACATCCACATACGACGAAGAACCCTCTACTACGGATTCAACCTCATCATTCCGTGTGTCCTCATCTCATCCATGGCGCTCCTCGGATTCGCCCTGCCCCCGGATTCCGGAGAGAAACTCACACTCGGTAAAACCGAAACTTTTATTTGCAGTTCGACCACGACTCGTCATCATTCCATTTGATTAACTTAAAAAAACTGTTTCTGAAATTTAGACATTTTTCTATTTACAGTTCGACCACGACTCGTCATAATTCCATTTGATTAACTTAAAAAAAAACCATCTGTTTCTGAAATTTAGATATTTTTCTATTTACAGTTCGACCACGACTCGTCATAATTCCATTTGATTAACTTAAAAAAAAACCATCTGTTTCTGAAATTTAGATATTTTTCTATTTACAGTTCGACCACGACTCGTCATAATTCCATTTGATTAACTTAAAAAAAAACAGCTGTTTCTGAAATTTAGACATTTTTCTATTTACAGTTCGACCACGACTCATCATAATTCCATTTGCTTAACTTAAAAAAAACCCATCTGTTTCTGAAATTTAGATATTTTTCTATTTACAGTTCGACCACGACTCGTCATAATTCCATTTGATTAACTTAAAAAACAGCTGTTTCTGAAATTTAGATATTTTTCTATTTACAGTTCGACCACGACTCGTCATAATTCCATTTGCTTAACTTAAAAAAACCCATCTGTTTCTGAAATTTAGAAATTTTTCTATTTACAGTTTGACCACGACTGATCATAATTCTATTTGCTTAACCTAAAAAAAACAGCTGTTTCTGAAATTTAGACATTTTTCTATTTACAGTTTGACCACGACTGATCATAATTCCATTTTCTTAACTTAAAAAAAAAAGCTTTTTTTGAAATTTAGACATTTTTCTAAATTTCTGCACTATTAATAATATGTACTTGAAAATAAAAAACCGTACTCGTTTTTGAATACATTCGATGTTTATTATGAATCCGAATATATGAGTTAGAATTTTGAAAAAGATATGTACTCAAAAATGAGCGCAGTGAGTAAAAATGATTGCCTACATAGGCTACCTTCATAAATCCATTTCAATAACCATTGATAAAAGCAACCAAGTCATAACGGGAATCCAGCCCAGATCTTCAGCACCGTAGTCAAGAGCATTTCCCGTTAAACTACTCGAATGGAATTAAGAAGTTATAAACCGAATTTTTTTCAAAAAAAGTATGCCAAAAGAATGAAAAGTAAATAATTGAGTTGTAATAACTTAGTTTCTATTCAAGTACTCGACATCAAATAATGTGGAAAACCAACTTCTGAACAATTTTTTTAATTTTGGCAGGTTTTATTAAGATCACTTGAACAGAAACTGATGTTAGCAATATTAAATTGCATTGCTACTTTTTAAGAAAGTCCTGTTATTTGCACCTGAGTATGTCATACGCTCGTTTACCACTCAAATGTACTTAAAGGAAAACGAGTAGGTATATATACACATTTTTAATTACCTATTTTTTTACAGTGGGATGGTCAAACTGTAATGCATCACGTTGTAAAAAAACCAGAGTGATGTCTACACTGGAAAACATATATTTTCAATGTGCAAGCAGAAAAGTTTAAATACCAAAACTTACCTGCAATATTTTCAAAAAAATAAGGTTTTAAATTTCACCTGAAGGAAAATGCAGGTTCGTGTAAATCTAGTTCACCCAGCAATATACATAATATAAAAATTCATAAAGATATCTAATTTCAAACAGTTTTCAAATTTAAAGGATTTGCAGGACTGTTGAAATGCTTCTCTAATAAAATATTTTTTTAAATAAAAAAAGAAATAATGTCTTGGAAATATAAACCCTCCTGCAGTGAAAGCAAGCCTAAAGATTTCACATTTTGTTTATCTGTCAGAGGGTTAATTTTAGATTTTTAATTTAGATTTTTTAATTTAGATTAAGAAGTTATTTTAATTTTATTTTCGTTAAATAAATAAAATAACCAATGTACAATAACAGCTACATAGCTAAACACAGTTTTTATGGAGATGTGTTTAGTTTCAATTAACATAAAACTATACTTCCTTGCCTCGGGCATGTTTCTGTCTAGACTTAGACTAGTCTCCACTAATTGAAATTCCTGAATTAATTGGAGATTCCAGTGTCGATGGGAAATAAACATTTCTTTTATCGATGACTACTAAAAGGAAAACCAGGGTATCGTTAGGGATTACAATTAGGGGAGAGGGGGCGGAGAAGCCTTAAAATTATCATGGCAAATATGTGTTTTTATCAAAATTTTCAAAGTCAAATTACCAACTTTTTTTGGAATATGGTAATTTGCCAGTTTTTTCATGCTTGAATGGGAAATTACCAATCCGACCAAAAGTAAAATTTATTAAAATTTTACAGTTTTTTACAATGGTTTATCTAGGAATACTCGACATTTTCATGTATCGTGGGCAGGGACCCTGACATGTCGGCCCTGGACATTGAAGCAAGGGAAGCCCGCCTTTAAGTAAAAGCCCTATTGCTCTCGAAATAGCAAATCGAAATTTACCATGCACTAATATATTTACCCTAATGAATATAATTCAAATGAAACACATTATACGTAACATATGAAAACATTAATAAGCAATGAGTATCCCTATGGGGGACTTTCACACAGAGAAAAAGACCGCTGTTCCAACAGAACATGTAGGAAAATCCGCGACGTCGAAAAAGTTTCGTAGGATTAGCTTGGAATCCTACGAAATCCTTCATTAGCACATTCATTGATAAAAATGTCCATTCATTCCTAATAACTCATCGCTATTTCATTCAATGATTAAAACTACATTCCATGAATGATCTGTTAATTCATTGATCGTCTATTATATTCAATGAATCAGGACACTTCGGCGTGGTGCTCACAGAGTAGTGACGCTATCGGTGATTTACCCCCCCCCCCCCCCCCCCCGCAACATTTTTCATACCTACACGGACCGTAAAAATATTGGAAGTTCCTGTAGACTTAAAACATATTACAAACCTAGTTGGCAAACTTGTGAGATATTTGCCTTTTGTTAAACCTTATAAGTTCGTTATAAGCCTTATAAGTGTGTGCCTTATAAGTTTCATTTAAAAAAAAATATTTTACAAGTTTGCCAACTAGGTATGTGATTTTGCCAACTAAGTCTACAGGAATTTAACAAAATTGGTGTAGGGGTGGGGTGCCTCCGTCCCTGTTCTTTATAGAGGGTCCAGTTTAGCAAATATTTAGTATTTTGAAAATTTACTGCGAGAGAGAGATTAAGTATTAATAACTTCAATCTATTGAAATCAAGATTTTTTCCATGCAGCTTTTCGATTTAGTATTTAAAAAATTCAGTATTAGTATTTATAAAACTTCGGCCGTTATATGTGATCATTTACTGTGGAATCAGCAAAATCACCGCTGCGAAATAATCAATGGAATTACGAAATATGGGTTGCTTTTTTAACTAAATGTTCAAACATATAGATTTACGCGTTTTGCGGATTTTACACAGCATATCCTAGCCTTGGTAAACCAAATACCTCATTTGCGATTGTATAATGCACGCATCACGATATGAAATGAACTACTATTTCTTTCAAATCGCCATTAATACATATAAATTTTAATTTATTTCAAGACCGCAAAACAAATCCTCAAAACCTTACCTGTTTTAGGCTTTATGAAAATTGGTCTTTTATGTTAATTTACTAGGACTTTGGTCCCTCGATGTTGGAGAACCCCTTAAGTCATATACATTTTTTTTTAATTCTCCGTCGGCACTGGAACCCGCGACCTATACTTCGGAAGCTCCATGCCCACCAACTTTACTTAGATCTCGAAAATATTTTTTTTAAAAATGCTTGTGCAATATTTCTAAAATTCTTAAAATCCTTTAAAAAAATAATGTAAAATGGAATTTTACAAATTCGAGTCTCAGGTGCGCAAATTGAGGATGATTATTACTTAAATATAATTTTTCAGCTATTCGTGCGCAGTGGGAAGAAGTAAGTGTTTTGCTATCCCCATACAGACACTTTCTTATGTTATTCTAGAATATATTTTACTATTATTCTAATTGTGTCGAGGAGAATATATTTCAAACTGAAATCTCAGGAATGTTTCATGAAGGTTATTCTGCCGCCAGGTGTGACCATCTTGCTTTCCTTGACCGTGTTCATGCTGCAGTTGGCTGAAGCCATGCCGCCAACGTCCGATGCCGTCTCTATAATAGGTTCCCACATTTATCATAATTTGCATTTACGCCTTTGTGTTCCTTTTCAGCCTGAGTTGTGTGTGTCTATCGTGCTGTTGTTTGTTTCCATGTTTGTGTTTACTTTCCTCCGTATACCATTTTGCTTGGAAGCATGAGTTTTAATAGCTCGCTAGTTCAATTTATGAATGTTTATGCTGCGACAAAGAATATTTCATTGTAAATGTTTTTTAGAAATATTTGTTTGCGCAATTTTAATAAGTGTTGTTCATAAATAGTTTAATTTGTTCTAATTTGAACGATATATTTTTTTTATTTTAAAATACAGAAGCTCACAATAAACACCTGTTTTATGTGCAGAAAAAACATTGTTAAACAGTTGAAAATATATAAAATAACACTTTAAAGTTAGCATAGCTACCTAATTTATTATTAGTCTCAGTATGTCTAATGGGATATATTTATTACCAGAAATAATTGCTAAAGAATATTTTCAAATATATAGGATTTTTTTTCATTTCTAATGATTGTTCAATAGTTTAAAAAATAATATTTTGTTAACGTTTAGCGTGTGTATCATTTGCAGCAAAGCAATTTCTGTGGAATTCAAGTTTACTTTACGTTCTCATTCAACCTTTATGGAGTTTACATGTATGGCTCCGAAGCTGTTGCGTCTGGACACTTATGTGAATGTCGAAGTCAGAAGCATTTGCGCCAAGGAGTTTATTAAAATATATATCCGCACCGAATATAAAGGCCAATCTATTATTTCAAAGATAACAGTAAACATACATAAAATCAGAGATTCCTCATTTATGTCTAAATAGATCCAGACATTGAATGCACAGCTTTAGAAATCTAGCTGATGGCGAATACTGCTTGATAGGGTTTTCCAATATCCTCCGACTTTTCTGTATAGGATTACAATCCGGACTTATTTCTAAAAAAAGTGTTGAAAGCCTGACTGATATGCCATGAACTTCTATCGACTGTTGCATTTGCGATGTATGCTTGTATTATCTGTAAAATTCGTCAGCCAGCTGTTGACTAAAATAACATTGCAGCATATATACTCGATATGCCAGAATTGCGTGGATAAATATGCACTATCCATAAACCCCTGTTTTCAGTTCTGGACTAGCAGAACGTTATACATTCTCCAAATCCTTGAAGTTTGCGAACAAGGCAAGATTATTTTGTTGCTTCATGAAGTTTTGAGTCTAACCTATATCTACCCTTTTATTACCACAAAACATAGTGTTGCTTGATTGGTCTGTCATCGCCTTTTACAATTCTCAAATATCCAGTTATGTTATTATCGACAATAATGTAAACGACTCTTACGCCGGCGCTGGAAAAAGTATAAAATTTAAATAAGAGAAACAACTCCGTGAATAACACATTTTGCATTGGAGGAATGGCAATGTGAATTAAATCAGAGTCGCGTGTGGCTGGATAAATACGATCTAAGGTTAGTCATGGGCGAATAGTGTGGTACATGCTAGTTCCTCAATTTTGGCAATGATTTCCGTAGACCAATAATCGTCAAATGTTAGGGGCTGGAAGACATTGAAAATTTGGTCGAAAATAACAATCAGGTACTTCCAGCCCCAAGTCAAAAGAGCCAATGAACATTGGACCAGTATGTAACCATCCTATGAGGTGGTGCTTCATTACAGCAGGAGAAGGCAAACTTTGGAAGGAAATATTTGGAAAGGCTATCGGACCAGGCTGGATACAATGGTTGCTCTGGCTTTGCATATTGAATTAAAATACTTGGCCAATCAGATGATTACAAAAGTCCGGATTCTATGAATAAATTCATAAGTGTAGATGTGTCTTTTTTTATTATGATGGTTAAAATAAAGTCGTATTCAGTAACAAACACAAATAATTGTTTCATGTCATGAAGATTCAACCGATGCTTATTTCCTTGGCGCAAGTGCTTCAGATACTGACATTATCGCGGGTATCCTGATCGCAACTTTCACCTCAACCATCCCCTGTAGGTAGATCTCTGTTCCCGTCTATGTTCCCTGTATTGAAAATCCTTCCGTTTTCAGGTGTGACGGTCCTTTTGTCCCTGACAGTGTATCTCCTGATGGTCGCCAAGATAATCCCCCCGACTTCGGATGCCGTTTCCTTAATAGGTTCTTTCGTGTACACACCCCCCTCTCTCCACCCTTCTGCTTCAACTATCACGCCCACGCACCGCCACTTTGAATGTGCACAGAGATTATGAGGCATAAACACTGCTGCGAATATTTTTTATTCCTCTTTAAAATGCGCCGTTTGTTCTGCTTCACTTACACAGGGAGACGAGGGTTAATAGACAGAAAGTCCAGTCAACCTAAATTTGAACAAGGTTACGATAAGGAGATATAATTGAAAATGTGTCCGTTTTGAGATATTCGATGTGTACACCCGCTTAAAGACTTTAATTAAATGATTAAAAGAAAAAAGGTATTTGGATTGGGATCCTCCACTACTTGGATATAATTTATGGAATGTAAAGTAAATTAAAAAGAAAAAGTAGTATTACAGTTTTATAGACATTTAAAAGACAATACACATCACGTGTCATACAAATTAAAAATACTTTTTAAATGATATCATTAAAAAAATTGGACTAAAAACGGTAAGAATTTTTTTCACGAATTACAATACTGCAGCATTTCAAAAATCACGTATTTATATATTAAGGGTGCATACTGAATGACTTCTACAGGAATTTATAAATATAAATAATATTTAACCTAAATATCCTTTAAATGTTATTCAATTTTATTACAATTACAAGGCTCGAAAGGATTACCAAAAATTATAATTTATTTTAAGAAGGGGGAGGGGGGGGGGAGCATTTATATACATGCTACATTTATAGTTTGCAACTGAATTAATTCTATTCAACTGAAAATACTATTAAATGAAAAATTCTTTGTCGCAGCAGTGTTTATTCTTAGTAGACACACTTAATCACTTTGCCAATGTTCACTGCTGGACTAGATTTTAAAACCGTAGTAGCACTAGATTTAATGATACGCACCGTATTAATATTTAATGAAAGCAACCTGTGTATGCTGTAATTCATGTAATATTGCATACAACAATTCATTTAACTACGAAGCAATTAAATTTAACTACCATATGATTCATTAAGATTTGTATATTATGTTATACATATAAATAATTAATTACAATATTCTAGAAATAAAATATTTTTTAAACCACTTAAGTAGTTCATATACATATTCAAGCAATCATAAATAATTAACCAATAAGGCTATTTGGTGGATAACACATTTCTATATTTGCATAATTTAGATTGTAGTAATGTACTAGTAAATGTGCAGTTTGGTTGTCAAGAGACATAATCCAAATAACAAAGTTTTGAAATAAAAACGATTAAAGTTTTCAATTATTCTGGCTACAATGTTTCGTGGAATAACAAGCAATTCATTATTGGGCAACCTATTGAAATCGGAACCATACCACCTTGCTAAATGATAGGCCTAGCTAGCAAGTAAATGAATTTGGTGTTAGTTTGTTTTCAGATTTTTGTAACTTGTGCTACTTGGCATCCTGCACGAACGCCCAGCCACCCACCCAAATAGAACTTAAACATTCCTACAGTGAAAACAAACAATTCCGATACTTTGCTCTTCTATCAGAGGGATACATATATTTATATTGTAACTGCAAACCAAACATAAGTTATTCTTATCAGCTCTTATAAATTCACTATACATTTTGCAATAATTCATAAGAATCTTGTATTTAACTATGGATATTTAAAATACAATAGATCTGATAATTAAACTATGTAGTACCATTTTCTGCCCAATTAATATAAATTTTCTTCAAAAAGTTATATTTTTTTTTATATCTGAGATCATACACAAAACTTTAAAAATATATATATTCATTTTTTTTGCTATTATAAATTTTAGATTATATCTATTATGCTTTTAAATTGCTACAATTTGTAAAGGTAAACAGTTATATACATGAAGGGACTTTTCCACATAATATCATAAATATGTAATAATTTTATCTATGCTAGAATGTAATGTAATCGGAGGAAATCAATTTAGTTTTAAATGAAAATTTTATTTTTGTTTCAAACAGTGCGTTACAGCATAAAACAACATTCATGTTTTCCCACTGATATACACACTAACACAACTTGTTTTAAAAACAAAATAGCGTGTTGATTTAAAAGCAAAACAAAAATAACTACCAGGATGATTAAAAGTTATTTATTTTTAAAAATATTATTTATTTGAAAAAATATTATTTATTTGAAAAAATATTATTTATTTGTAAAAATAATATCTAAAATTAAATTTAACTATGTATTTATTTTAAATACTTTTTCCTGTATTCATATGTACTAACTCTTCTTAAACTGTCCTTTGTGCAAAAAAGTTCAATTTGTTTGATGTTACATGTTGTGATTAAATAGTGCATGTGCTTCTGTGGTAATGACATTGATATTTCTAAAATATCGCGTCATAATATGTGTTATTTTATAAATAATGCCTTATTTTAAGATATATTTTTATCAGAGCATGATGCTAATGTATCAGATGCATGGAGTGATTGTTTTAGAATATTTAGACAATAATCTTCAATTGATTTTGTACGTATCGAAAAATATTGTATTATACAATATCGTGGGTTTGATGGAAAAATTCTCAAAAAATTCCAAAATTGCGTAAATGGACTGTGATAATTTAGAAAAACGTTCAAGTACCGAAAGTCATGTGTTCTTTTAATATCGTTTTGGACCACCTTTAGCTTTACGAAGTGCAGTAATTGGAACGCGACATTGACTCAACTAGTCGGCGGAAGTCGTCAGGTGAGATGTTCACGTTCAGCCACTGTTGTCTTCATATCTACCAATAGCTGTATAGGTGTTGTGGGTACTGGGAAATGGCCATGCAGAGCCCTTTTGATCATACCCCAGACATGCTTCGAGTGGTTGCAGTTGGATATCTAAGTAGCCAAATAATTTGCTGATATTGTCCAGAATGCTCGTCATTCCAATCACAAACAATATGGGCATAATGACATGGATCATTACAATTCTGGAAGATTACATTGTTAATGGAATACGCTAAGTTCATATACGGTGGCAAATTGTCCTCAAACAGTTGAACATAGCGAATTACTCCTTCCAATGACTGGTTCAATTTGACTAGATAATCCAAACTCATACCAGATAAATATTTCTCACACCTTTAGGGACCCACGACCAGTTCGCAGAGTGTTTTGGTCACTAGTTGAACTCAGAGCGCCTCATATGGTTTGCACTACCATCAGCTTGTATCAACTGGAAACGCGACTCATCGTATCACGGTACCCACTCCATTCATTTAGGGTCAATTACACGTGATCTCAAATCCAGGTGAGGTCCATGGTGTACAGTATGTAAAGGCGCTCGAGTCGGTATCTTACTGATTTTGACTAGAGGACCCAATCCGTGCCAGATAAATACCAAATTTCGCTGCAGTCTTCAGATGCACGCTGTTTGTGCGTCCGACATTGAATATGGTAGTCAGTTGAGGTAGTGTCGTTCGTGTGAAAGCTTCTGCTCATACGTCAATGGTTGGCGCAGCTTAGCCATGACTGGCTCTTGCGCCATTAAACACCAACCAACCAACCATACGTCAATGGTCTATGTCATTCTTCAGGTGTGGCCGCCCGCCTTTGATCTGCCTCTTGTGGGTTATGCATTACAAGGTACTCACGATACACCCTTGATACAGTGGTTCGAAAAAACTTCAAAACATTGAAATTATATGCACCTTAATCGATTTCCCTTTATCTTCCCTCGTTCAAACTCAGTTAATTCTCGCCGGTAGCCATGCTCAAGCTATTTAAGGTTTCACGAAATAATCGAGATCCCAATAGATCGCGCTGATAATCATCCGACTCTTTTTACATTTTTAATTTTTGTGCGCGCCACTTGAATAATCGTGGTCAAAAATTGGTATGCTGGTATCCCATGACTTTCGGAACTTGAGTGTAACGGATTTCTTCAAAGCAAAGCCTTTCTACACCATTCATTAACAACGTGAACGTTAACAAATAAATAAATAACACTTGATTTGTTTTTCCAACACTCCCACGATGTGTTGCGTTAGTTATTCAAACCTTTTCGAATTGAAACTATTCATTTCAATAGAATATTTCTAATATGCTGTCTTAAATTTTATGTGTGGAAAGTGTTTTAATATATACTTATAAAGATTACAAATTCATTCGAAAGTTTTTTAATACCAGATAGTTGTTCCAAATTGTCTCGTGTAAATAGTACCAATATTCAGTTTACATAGATCGGTTAAATTATAAAATAAACTATCCGATAAAGTCATGCACTGAATGTTTAATACTTTCCCAATCAAAATGCTCGACAACTTCAATTTAGCTTTATATCCTGAATCAACAAACACATATACGGGGCCATATGGTTTTTATAAACAATATTTTTCACATAAAAAATTAGTGCTAAACACCGTGAGATACGTCCGGCAATTCACATTGACAGTATAATTTCTGATTCTGACCTTTAGACATGCATTGATCACAATTTTTTACTTGATGTAAAAATTGGCATGTTATATCTGCATGCGACAGAAGTTATTACAAGCCACGATAAAACTAAATAATATTTCTCTCTTGAAAACGGCACGTATAAAAATTATACTAAACATACTATTTGTAAAGGAAGATTTCATTAAATACAATTAAATGTACTTAAATTTTCATCTTGTTTTGAGATTAATATAGACGAGACATTAAGCCAATTTTCTTATAGGCACTTATTTTGCTTGCATCATGATAATGGTGGCCTTCTCTGTTGTCATGACTGTAGTGGTTCTCAACTATCACCATAGGAGCTCAGATACTCATGAAATGCCAAAATGGGTAAGAACCAATATGAATGACTACCACCATTAAGCCTTTTGATACCAGTATCTTGAATATTATTAATTCTGAACGAAGTTTATTGTATATATATATTTCTAACTTAAGTGGGTATTAAATGTTTTCGTGAGTTTAAATGTGTGTCAAATGTTCAAGAAATAGACTAAAAATAATCATGCATTAGTTGTAGTGTTATATTTTCTATGTATGTATTTGTTGTGTAAATCTGTCTTAATATTCTTAGTAAAAGTTATGCAAAACTAAAATAATATATAAAATTAATTTAAAAATATTTTATTCCTTTCATTTACATGTTCAAGCAAAATTTAAATGTACACATGTCCGGAAAGCGGTGGTCTTCCATGAACATACATGAAAAAAGGGGACCCCTCGGTTGAATATTAGTTTCAGCTAGGGGTCTATGACTTAAAGTTAATTGAGAACCGCTGACTTATACTATGTTATATATGCTAAATCCCCCAACACTTCACTAAGTATTTAATGAAATTAACCATAACTGTAGAAGTAATTGACATTTAAAAAAATCACAAGTTTAAAGCTATTTCCTTTTTTTATATATAAATTCCTGATTAAAGTTCTCATTGATAGTGAAAATGTGTATTTACACTTGTTGTTGTTCGTGCTTCATTATATACGGCGCAATAATATAATAATAGGGAAATAATCTAATTAAATCACAACATAGTAAAATATTAAAAATTGAATGACTAAATATCAAATTGTGTACAATATGTAATAAAAATTATTTTAAACTTCCTCTATCTATGCATAACTAAATTATTTTAGAAGAAATTAAGTGTCCATATTTGTTTTACATTGTGAAATTATAAAATAAATATAATAATAAACCATTCATAATTTCAGTAGCAAACATTATTAATCACATATTTCTTAAACTCGTAGTACATTTGCTGCGTTATTACTAATTCTACTTATGTACAATATATTAAGCTTGATTAAATTTTAACATCATTTTTATAAGAAGAAATATTTTTACAAGGACTATCCCTATCAGTGTATTCTTAAATAAATGGTCCACGCAAAAAGCAATTATAGTCCAATTTTTCTTTTTGGTTATGATAAAAACGCCATATGTTGGTTACATGACTGTAATTTTATTTTACCAAGTTGTGAAATGGTAAAAACAATGAGAGTGCGTCAAATTTAATAAAAATTCAAAAAAATGTGTTGATCTATAATTCATGAAACTTTGTGTTTTGCATTTTTCGAACATTACTGAGTATGAGCAGTCATCGTTCTTCCTATAATCCCTTCATGTTGTTGGTTTAATTCACAAACTACGTAACTACCATTGTAAATCCCTATAAGCTGAACCGCTTTTATATATTTTTTAGAAAGTCCGATGCATTTCGCGCATGCGTCGTTTTTGTCGTTGATCGCAATGGTTGGTTCTTCAACGGTGAACAAGTCTGTATACATGTTAATCGTAAATCACATTGTATCGAAACGTGTTGTTAAGCTGTTGTAAACGTGTTCTGCGTCACTCGCAAATCACGTGACCGTGACTATTTAAGCTAATCTCTCATCTGTAACCTAAGTTAGGTATTATAATCACTTTCTCACCCTCCTTTTGCTTCACCTCTACATCTTCTGAAATGCCTTCCAGATACGATGCCTCTTCCTCGTCTGGCTCCCGTGGCTCCTCATGATGAAGCGTCCCGATTTGAAACTCCAGAGAAAAGGCCTCCTTGTCAACTCCAAGAAGGAGTTCGAGCTCCGAGAGCGCTCCTCCAAGAGCCTGCTCGCCAACGTGCTCGACATCGACGACGTCCACGCCTTCCAGCACCAGAACAACTCGTCTGCGGCCACGGCCACGCCGACCCCGGGCAACAGCTCCACCTTCCCGCCTTCAGACGAGCCACCTGCCACCGTCAGGGGGTGCTTCCAGACGCAGCGAGACCTCAGCGCCATCCTCCGGGAACTGAGGTACATCACGGGAAGAATGAAACGGGAGGACAGGGTTGGCGAGATCATTGCCGAGTGGAAATACGCGGCCATGGTGGTGGATCGAGTTTGCCTCATCCTCTTCACGGCCTTCACGGTTCTGTCCACCTTCATTTGCTTGTTCTCGGCTCCGCATCTCATAGCCTGACAGCGTCTTGAGGTAGTAGCGGGGGGTTGCATTGATTTGCTGATGAAGTCTTTCGTGGATGGTTACCTTGATGCGCTGCTTAGATTCTTCATGGATGGTCCTGCATGAAAGGATGTCTTGAAGGATCACCTTCACCTGCGTGTTCTCGATGCCGCACCTACACCTACTTGATCTTTCGAGATTGGTGGTTATATTGATGTACTAATGAGATGTCTCATGATTGCGTCACTGAACCACCCACTTTTATCTTTTTAGTGTTTTCACCTCAAATCACAACCTGATAGCACCTGAAACTTTACCTTGATGTATAACTAAAATTCCTTGAAGATGGTTGCTTTGATCTGCTGCAGAGAACTTTCGTAGATGGCGCTCACCTTGATTACTTCATCGAACGGAAATGTCCATCTATCAGTTTTCAGTACTGCATTTCGGATCATGACACAACTTGGATCTTTACATTGGCCAACTTCCAAGATCACTTGAAGAAGTTTATTTTCATTTACAGTTTTTTTAAATTATTATTTGGTTGACTTGATGTAGCGATTTATTATTTAGGAATTGAACTCGAGGCCATGAATACATGAATTGCTTTGTTGGAAAAGGTATCATCAGTTACACTTACTTGTTGTTGTATCACATGAAGTTGATAAGAATATAGGTTGAAATTGACTGTTATGCATGTTTCTTGTGTAAAAAATGTCAAAGTTATTATGGGACGTGTTTTAGTTTTTGGCTTAAAGCTGTATAACATGCAAAAACGTTCCCAAGTTTTCTATTTTTTGTTAACTAATAATGTGTTTACATATAATTATTTATGACCATAATATAGAATAGCAATTTATAGCTATAACTGATTTTAAAATATCTTCATTATTGCTTACGTTATGATTATACAAATAAATATAGGTAACATGTTGGCCGTAATTGCATTAAGTCGCACGTTTTCCATAAGTTATTTACCGAGACTGTATAAATTCATCTGATTGTCGGTAAAAACGTCGAATATCATGTGTTGAACATCCAAGAAATTAGTTGTTGCATGCGATAAATGCTTTGAAACTCATTGACTTATGTTAAATTAACCAAAACAATTTTTGTAGCGGTAATGCATAAAGGATAAAGCAAAAATAAATGTAAAACATAAGACAGACGAATTTCTAAAAAAATTAAATATGTGGATTCAATTATAATTACAGTATCATATAAATATCCATTGAAAGGTAAACAAATTATTGGAAGATGAAATAAACTTTTATAATCACAACCGTTGAATTTTGTTCAAATAACAAACAAATGAACTATCGAAATAAAATCGATGATTTTTTTTCGAAGGTCCATACTAGCGGACGAGATGACCGCGAGCGAGCTTTTCTAGATAGCTCTGTAATTGGAGAATACAAACCACGTGGTTTTTAACTACCAATCACAGAGCCATCTGCAAAGGCTCCCGCGCGATTATCACATCTGTAGAGAATCGGTCTATATACGGCTCTAGGTTAGATATTAATTTACTCCCACTTTTTTTACTAAGGTTATATTTCAATCAGCGATGTTATGTAATAGACGATTTGATATTTTAAACATTAAAATACGAAAAGCTAAGCTGCAGAACCATCTATTCATTCCATACTTGTCTTCGCAGCGGAGCCTTTCGAGCGTTAAGAGTTTAAAAGAATATGAATGCTCTGAAAATGTCATATAAGTTAATTTATTGACATTGCATAGGTTAAATATCGTTTATGTTATATTTAACATCCTTATATACAGGGAATGTGTTACAAAGGTGATATAAACACGTATTCTACACCTGCTTACATTATGGTGTTACAAACGCGGTTTCTCTCAGTCTGGAAATTTAAATGATCCATTTTATTTTACAACAGCACAATTATCGGGTAATAGTTGTTTTATGCATTCCATTCATACAACTTTTTAAATGTTTGATTAGGGTTTATATTAAAATATTAATATAAATGGAATGGTTCGATTAGTTTGCAATGTATGTTTGGTGCTTGAAGTTACATACAGTTAATCTTCAAAGAGGCGGGTATTTGGAGTTCATATAGGATTCTGGTTGAAATAACAACCAGCCGTCCTGTGATTTTAATAATTAGCTCAATCGATTTTACATATGAAAATATGAATAATTACATAAATAAAAGTTAAACGTTGACTTTGACTGGATTTGAATCTATATCTTTCATATTCAACATTTTATTGATTTTATTTTATTTGAAAACTCATACCATAAAGCATATATACCGCCGCATTAAGTACTGATACCGGGTATTCAAATGATAAAAGCACCCTATTTTTTACATATGTGGATAAAATAAAATTCCTCATTTTAATAATAATCCATCTAGATTTATTATAAATATTTATTATCGCGAATTTCAATCCTACATTTTAAAACTTCTAGTGTTGTGTTTAAGTATGGGGAATAAACAGAACCTGTAAAATATCATAGAAACTTGGGTGTTTCGAAATATTTATACGAAATTACTCCGGACTCAATGCTGAGTATAATATTAACTTTTTGGTATAATTGTTACTTATTAAAAATCTACATGCTATTGTATGTCGTATTTGCTTCTTTTTGATAAATTTAAACATTCATATATTGATTGGACTATTTGTATTTCAAAAGTTGATAAATGCAACAAAAGTTAACTAATAATATGAGCTATATATTGGTAATTTAATTTTATGATAAGAATTTCAGTTTAATGATGAAACCACTTTACCCTGAAATATGTAATTGTATAATGTTTTTTGTATTTTTTTACGATATAACTTTATAATTTTGATTTATATATAAGTATAAACTAAAATATTTCTAGTGCGCGATGTAATAATAGCGTAACTGTTCATGAAGAACAGGTATTTATGTGTATAGAGGACAAATCTTAATTTTTAAACACTTGCTGAATTCATTTTGACCAAACAAATGGACCAGAAACTAAGGTTTTTTGTAATCAATAACTACATTTAGGATTTTTAAAATGAACTCCATCGTTGATATCCGATCTTTGTCTGATAAATTTCTTCGTAACATAGTATAAGAAATTATGTGATATTGCATTAAATAATACACATAATTACGTATATAGAGTTCTGCATAATTATGCATGGCGCCATCTAGTGATTGAAACTAAAAATGAATACATTTGTAACACAGTCTTAAAATACAAAGGAATATTCGATTCAACGTTAGCACAAACACGAATCCTAATTTGATTACTCTATTGTCTTTTCTTCCGTTTTTGAGATAATTTTTAGGTGATAAATGGATATCCTATTGTTATTGGTTACAAAAGCCCCTATCAAACGTACGCAATATATTGCACTCTTTAGAAAATGTATTTAGACTCCTTGTTTGGTGTGTAGATACAAATGAATAATCGATGTTCTTGATGTCCTATCACTGTAAAATAGCTGATGTTGTGTATGTATAATTTAAATTTTAGTTTTTAGTAGTAATTATATGTAAAGTTTGCATGTTTTGAGAGTATTAACTCATGTGTCCATGAACATGAAATTATTTATTTTATATAACTAAACTAAATGTAGGAAAGTAAATATTAGTAAATACCACAATTGATAATATTTTATTTAATTACGAAAGCAACCCTCTTTGTAAGAAAACGTGTAGTATGTATCATTTTGTAATGATCGATAATAAAAACTTCAAAAAAATCAATTAGGATTTGGTTATGCGAAATGTTGATTTCCCCGTGGTTTCTTTAAAATACGCTGCAGCATTCGTACCCCAAAAAATACGTTGTAGCATTAAAACCCAAATAAAGAATTATTTTTAGCATTTTTACGGAATTTTAATTGCCCATATCATAACGTCATGACTTTTAAAAAAATTGATGTTTTTTAATATGTTATTAGCAAACATTTATTGTTTAACTACACGCATGTGTGTCGGTTGGTTTTCAAATGATCTAAGTCCGAAAGCAGAATTCCAAGATACGAGCCAAGATACAATTTGAAACTCGTATTGGCTATTATGTTAAGTGGAGTGAAATTCAACTCATTGTTAAGAAACCTATCGAACTAGAAACGACACCACTTGGCCAAAGAATATATTACTAGCTGCCTAGTAATAGAATATGTTATTGGTCTATTTTCGGAAATTTTTGGCTTGCACCATTTGGAAGATCGGTGTTCAAACCGATACAAATATGTTTTGATTGCAATGTCATTACAAAAGTCATGAATCATTCCAGTAATACACTAAAATTGCACAGGTAGCAGGCAGATAAGCCGCAGAATAAAAAAAAAATATTCAATTTGTTCAGGCAAAGTGTTCAATGCTACAGCATTATTTACTATAAAACCGTGGGGAAATTATTGAACGTGTAACTAACTGCCACCTAACGTATTTATTCGGCTAAATTAAGTTATTCTGAAGATATGCGACACTCTTGTAAGCCGATGTCATTCCATAGACCGGGACCAGATTGACCAATGGCTAAGCCAAATGTTGTTGTTTTCAGTCAACTTGTGTCCTGAAGAGGGTTGCAACAGTCTGATTTCAAGGTTTAATGCAAGTTTCGGCATAATGAAATGTAGAAATTGGATAAGAAAGACTATGCATATATGAAAGAAACTATATGGATTATAGAATTGACTATGTTCAAATAAATGTGCCAAATTCAACTTGGATATTATTTAACATACCCTATTTGTTATTTCTTATCGAAATTATTCGTACTCGAATTATAACAATATTGCATTTATATGGTGTGCATTATTAAGAAATTTGTGGTTGTAATACAAGGCAAAAAAAGTGAGGAGGGTTTTTAATTATTTCATTGAAATAATTTTTAATGATTGTACTGGTATTATTTAAAGTAATTATATATTTTTAAATGTATGAAACATTAAATTTTGCTTTTATGCAAATTTTACGAAAATATTTCTTTAAATATTGTTATTAATTAGTAAATAATGGGTTTCAGTTCAACTGTTATAGAATATTTTGTGTGTTTGTTAGGAATTTTGAATCGACTAATGTGTTTTTTTAATTTATAGTTAACATTAATGATTTTAAGAAAAACAAACGATCCTGTAGGTTTATATCTTTTCAGATCATTAATAGCACGTTAAAAAATGAAATTGTTTATCAATACTTATATATAAGAATGGAGTGTCTGTCAGTGGAATCGAACAAAACCCCTCATTTTGAGTTTTCTCCACGAATTAGAATACGCTGATTCCGAAAATCACATTTAAAATTTTTTTGTCTGTCAGTCTGTCTGTCTGTCTGTCTGTTTGTCCGGATTTAACTCAAAAACTACTGCACGGATTTTTCTGAAACTTGCACCATGTGAACAAACTTTTCTTAGTTTAAAATCTGCACTTTGTTTCATGTGGATATCTGTAACCATTCAAAAGTTATAGAACTTTTTCCATTTTCTCTAACATTACGCCTATGGGAAATTTACATCTCGATCTTCCCTTCATAACATTATTGTTAAAAATCACCTTGGGGCGACCAAAAATATTTTTAGACAATACTGGGATAAACGATTCATTTTGATTGGCTGATGAGTAAATGTCGCCAGATGAATTAAAAATATCGCCAAATGAATTAAAAATATTGCCAAATGAATTAAATATGTCGCCAAATGAATAAAAAATGTCACCAGATGAATTAAAAATATCGCCAAATGAATTAAAAATGTCGCCAAATATTGCCAAATGAATTAAATATGTTGTTAAATGAATTAAAAATGTCGCCAGATGAATTAAAAATATCACCAAAAAATGTCGCCAAATATTGCCAAATTAATTAAAATATTGCCAAATGAATTAAAAATGTCGCCAAATATTGCCAAATGAATTAAAAATGTTGCGAAATGAATTAAAAATATCGCCAAATGAATTAAAAATGTCGCCAGATAAATTAAAAATATCGCCAAATGAATTAAAAATATTGCCAAATGAATTAAAAATGTTGCGAAATGAATTAAAAATGTCGCCAGATGAATTAAAAATATCGCCAAATAAATTAAAAATGACGCCAAATATTGCTAAATGAATTAAAAATGTTGCGAAATGAATTAAAAATGTCGCCAGATAAATTAAAAATATCGCCAAATGAATTAAAAATGTTGCGAAATGAATTAAAAATGTCGCCAGATGAATTAAAAATATCGCCAAATAAATTAAAAATGACGCCAAATATTGCCAAATGAATTAAAAATGTTGCGAAATGAATTAAAAATGTCGCCAGATGAATTAAAAATATCGCCAAAAGAATTAAAAATTCGCCAAATATTGCCAAATAAATTAAAAATGTTGCCAAATGAATTAAAAATGTCGCCTGATGAATTAAAAATATCGTCAAATAAATTTAAAATGTCGTCAAATATCGCCAAATGAATTAAAAATATTGCCAAATGAATTAAAAATATCGCCAAATATTGCCAAATGAATTAAAAATATTTCCAAATGAATTAAAAATATTGCGAAATGAATTAAAAATGTCGCCATGTGAATAAAAAATATCGAAAAATAAATTAAAAATGTCGCCAAATATTGCCAAATGAATTAAAAATGTTGCGAAATGAATAAAAAATGTCGCCAGATGAATTAAAAATGTCGCTAGATGAATTAAAAATATCGCCAAATGAATTAAAAATGTCGCCAAATATTGCCAAATGAATTAAAAATGTCGCCAGATAAATTAAAAATATCGCCAAATGAATTAAAAATATTGCCAAATGAATTAAAAATGTTGCGAAATGAATTAAAAATGTCGCCAGATGAATTAAAAATATCGCCAAATAAATTAAAAATGACGCCAAATATTGCTAAATGAATTAAAAATGTTGCGAAATGAATTAAAAATGTCGCCAGATGAATTAAAAATATCGCCAAATGAATTAAAAATGTTGCGAAATGAATTAAAAATGTCGCCAGATGAATTAAAAATATCGCCAAATAAATTAAAAATGACGCCAAATATTGCCAAATAAATTAAAAATGTTGCGAAATGAATTAAAAATGTCGCCAGATGAATTAAAAATATCGCCAAATAAATTTAAAATGTCGTCAAATATCGCCAAATGAATTAAAAATATTGCCAAATGAATTAAAAATATCGCCAAATATTGCCAAATGAATTAAAAATGTTGCCAAATAAATTAAAAATGTCGCCAAATGAATACAAATGTTCTCCAATTGAATAAAAATGTTCAAATGAGCTAAAATAGAGGTCCTATATTTAAAACTATCATCACAATGGCGAAATTAGGGTATAAATAACAAAATTAATGTCGTTAATAAAAACCTCGCCAACTGAAGGAGGAAGATAAACCAGCCCTTTCGACTGACGCCATGTGTATTCATGTTCCAAACAACTTAACTTTATGACAATAGTGCTATTTGTTACGGAGTGGAATATTACAATGATGTTGAAATGGTCCACCCTAAAAGTTTAACTTAAGGTTTTCTATATTTATACCTCCATGTATCTTATTTTTAAATTATCACCACAAAAACATATTATTAGTATTCAAAAATGAATATTTGATAATTAATTTTTTATAAGAAATATTATCCGTAAATATTGACCCGTATGAAGTTATGTTGAAAGACGTCTATATAGACTCTGGTCGCCAATTGGCACAAAAGAAGAAAAACAACTTCACCAAATACGATACATTATTTCGATTTGGAAGAATGCAATATTTTTACTTTGATATATTATTGCGTCGCCAATATTAAAACTAATGAATGTGCAGTTTACTACATGGGTTTATTGTCACTAAATGGTTAATTTTTATAAAAAAAATATGCAATGAAAAAAATTCAGGAATATTTATTTCACAAAAAGAAACATTTTACAAAAAAATCAGTTTAAATAGTAGTCGCAATAGCATGTAAAGTCGTGAACATAGAAATAGATTTAAGTATCTCAAAAAATACTCAAACTAATTTAATAAATCTGTATTTGGATAAAATTTATTTTTCACAGTGCACAGAGAGTGATATGCGATGGCTATGCTAACAAGACAAAATCGCGCAGCTCTCATTGCGCAAAGTGACCACGAGCAACGCCGGGCCATATTGCTAGTATAAAATAAATTTTTATTAAAATGTGTGAAAGGAAAATAGTTGTGAATATAATAAACTTTCAAATTCTCACTGTATTTCAATTTAACATATATTATTTATTTTAATATTGTCAGCCGCAAAAACCAAGATTGCCAAAATATATTTGTGTGATTTTTGTGCAACAGCGAATTTTTCAATAATTTATTTAAAGCTCAATTTCGAACCTCCACTTGTCCACTTTCCCATATATAATATATTTGGCAAAATACACAAATGTAGAAATTCTACCGTTCATTTTTAGTCTAACACCCCTTGATTTACAGTGGAAGTACAGGTTACTGTGCTGCTATTTTAAGATTAGCAAAGTGTTGAAAACAAAAAGTAGGTGCGGCAGAACAACCGTAGATTCGCATAAGAGTTTTAAGAATGTCTTTAGTTATTGCTTGACATTTCTTTATTCTATATATATTACTATACAATTTGCATTAAATTATTTAATTTAGTGAAATTTGTAAAAATTGCGAAACGATTTTGCGAATACCTGAATAAATAAATACCTCCCAAAATTGGTCCCACGCAACGGATCATATGGCAAAATACAAAAATATGAGATGAAGATTGATAGAGAAGGAAGATTTAGTCAACCCATGCATCTGAACACCACAAATAATGACGTCACGATAAACGGGGGAACCAATCATAGTTGTCGAGGATTGGCAAACATAAACCATTTATTGGAATCTCATAAAGAGGAAATTGATTGCCATATTGGGATCAACCACTAGTTTTAATAACGTTATGCAGTGATAGACAGATAATGTGATGATGCTTAAATCTTAATTATGCAAATTTGTGGGCAAACGTCGGTTTGAAATTGAGTTTTAACAAATGGTGCTACTTGCGCACAAAGGCTGACAATTTTACTAATACATTTGAATTTATATATTTTTTTTCATTCATTATGTTTAACGTATACTGAGATTGTCTACCAAGTCAATTATATCAACCTCTAATATATTCTAAATATTATATCTGTTTTCAAAAAGTATAAGTTACTCGTTGTATTTGCAAATTTCTATATAATGTAAGAATATATAATTTTATTTTGTTATCACGGGAGCAAAATAAATTAATACTAAAACAGTTCACTGACATTAAAAGTATAGGTATATAATGTTATGAATGATGTCTATGAAGAGTGGAAAAGTGTATTTATTATAAAAGAAGAAAGAGTAATATTCAAAATTTTCTATATATGCTTTTGTTACATTTTTGAAACATCGCATTCCGAAGTTGTTTGCTATGACACGTTTTTCGTATGACATATATTTGTTGTGGTAATAGATTGTGTGTGTTGTGTTTTCTACGTGAACTCACTTTTCTTTAACTTAGAAAGCATACTTTATGTGGAACATAGGTTATTTGTGAATGGCCGAAAATTGGTCACTTTTATGAAACATAGGTGTAAGAGCTTACGGAAAATAAAATTATTTATTTAATGTTTGTTTGTTAATTAATTAGCTGACACAATAAGTTCAACAATTTAGGGTAATGTTAATAATTTAAGAAATGGTTCTTGTGGTATTTTAAAGTATTTAAACTTATTTACATGAGCTCAGTGTATAGAGATAATCCCATGTTTATCAAGAAAATTTATGATCAGAAATTTACACGGAAACCGATGGCAGACAAAATTCAACCAATCACATGGCTTAAACCATCTGACGCTCATGGACGTGATACTACATCCAGGGATCTTCAGTTTTGTCCATCAATGTACTCAATTTTTAAATTCATAAAAATATCAATTTTTTAATATTTTTTTATATAGTTTGAAAGCTGTCTCATTACAATTAATAAAAATGTTGGTAAAAAAAAATTTAATGCACGCAGAGAAAAAATTATTTAAGCTTGCAACAAGTGAAAAAAACTTTCCAATTGCCAAAATCGCATGAGCACCAGAGGGTTAAAAGATGACGCAATATGCTTTTAATAATTAAGTTATATGAGACATGCGTTTCTTTACAACGTAGATTTAAGGAAGGCCCGAGCCCCAAATTCCGAAAAAATTGCTATATTTTTTCTTCATAAAACGATGCTATACATACTTAAGAAGGTGCGTACAAAATGTCAAAACAATATAAGAAACAGAACATATGGTTTTTTAGATGTTTATATACCATTTATCATCTTTTTACACACGTTTTGTCTGCAATAAGCGTCATTAACTCAAAATATTTTTTTTACATTTTGGTCACGTTTAAAATGCTAAGGCTTTGTAACTAATTAACTTAAAACTAAACTGTTAACAGTTTTTAAAGCTCTAATATTTGTTTTATAAACTTATGAATACCTTTTTTAAATTAAGTTATACATTATTTTTTTACGATTTATTAAACATAAAAATGTGAATATTTTTTTAAGTTTTGAACTTAAAATAAGTTTTTTAAAACTATTAAAACCCAAATCTGCAAAAGTCTATCCATACGTCTGTAGTACATACCTTGACGTTATTTAAACAATTAAAAAATTTTAAGAACATTAAAAATTGAAGGAGGAGTAGTGTTTTTTAAAAAAAGTCTATTTAAGCTTTAAAAAACGCAAAAACAACAAAAATATTTTTTTAAAATATATTTTTGTTTTTTATTATTGTTCAGAAAAAGATGTTCTAATAATATAAAAAAAATGGTATTTCTGAATTCATTAATAAACAAAGTAGGATTTGGGGCTCGGGTCTCCCTTAAATTATAAGTAAAACTCATATGAGTGGGTAAGAAGCCAAGGGGTGCAATTGACAAACAATTCCAACAATTTTCAGTCAGTTGTGTTCAGCAGTCAAAGACTATAAGGCGCATAGACTAAATAACTGCTCAAGGATTGAACATAAACATTTTTAATCACATAAGGCTATCGTTACAATAAAAATCTCGGGGAGGGACGAACCTAAATACGCATACACCGCAAGAGTGCAGTTACAAGACTGACGCTTCCCAGCACAGCGCAGGGCGACATAAAATATATAGAGGGCGTTACAATCGTAATAACGGGAACAATATATATAGACACGTAACGGGAACATGAAATATATACACGTGACGGGAACATGATAATAGGACAAACATATAAGATAATACATAAATGGATACGCTGGTTACAAGACTTTATTGTCGACACAACTGGCGTAAAAGTGGTTTAAGGCTGTTTGTCACACCCTGACTTCTCACATGATGGATATAAATGAATCATATGAATTCCCTACAATATGATAGTATAATTATATTTGGGAGGATTTGAGCACTATTGTTATTATTAAGTTTATATTATGTTATTCAGTACAAGTATGTATTAATTTTTTAAATACCAGAAATTTTTTGACATGCAATAATTAAAGTTATAAAATTTATTAGGCACTACTACATTTATTATTTATATTTTCAGTTGTTCTATTTGCGCTTGTAAATTTTTATAAATTTCGTGCGGTGTCAGTAGAGACACATTTATTCCCAGACTGTTTACACATTTCTTCATTGCGAACAGGAACACATATTTTAAAGACAGCATAAAATACAACGTTCCAGAACAGTTCATTAACTAACGTAAAAATATTAAGTTTTTTTTTTATTTAAATACTAAACGTTTAATGTTTTATTGTAGAGTAGAAATGCATTTTTTTAAATGCCTATTCATGTAAATTTAAAAGTTCTGTAACAAAAGACTAAAAACTTATTTAAAAAAAATATTCTTTCCAGATATTATTGATAAAAAATCAGTCATTTTGTAAAGCGGTCTGTTTGATGTTGAATAATGCTTTTAATTAAAACATCTACAATGCTTTCGTGAATTAATCAACATTATTTGCAACGAATAACTTAAATTAATTTATTTTTAAGTTATAATGAATATAATGAAACCTTAGTTTTACGAAAAAATTTCATTTCTTTAAAAAAGATAAACAACGTAAAGTATATTGATTATTTCAACTGATGGAGATTTTAACAGGCATTTTTCTTGTCTGGAAAAGTACAAAAACCAATTTTCGGATAGGTTTAATTTAATTTCTTTCGTTTTAATTTGATTATACTCGATTACATATCCACAAGGAGTTTAAATTAAGTTAACCCTGAACTAATTACACTTTTTTTATTATACAAAAGAAATTACATTTTTTTTCTAATACAAAAGAAATTACACTTTTTTCTAATACAAAAAAAATTCGCATGGGTATTTTTTGTAGCCCCCAATAAGTTTCTTTAACGTATAAAAAGCGTCTATTTTATCATCGAATATCAGTTACAGTTCAATTCTATTCCCTCTATTAAATGCAAATTTTTAATAGATTGTATGCATTAAATGCCGGTTTCTAAAAAAGTATAATTAGGCATTAATTATAAAATGTGTTTTAAGTTATAATGTTTTCTTAAAATTTTATCTTTATGATATAGGTAAGATATAAAATAAGAACATATGGATTCCTTATATATTTTTATAAAATACTCTCTACAAATTGGACGAGTGACTTTCAATTATCGTAGTCGAAAATAGGTAGGACTACTTTTTTCTTAAAAAATTAGATCAACAATAGTTTATCTTACCCTGAGTGATTTTTACTTGTCTTCATTGAAGCTGAAAAATTCTGGATGTAGGCCCAAATTCTTGAATACCCGTATCATCAGCCCTGTAATTGATTATATAATTATAATGTTACATGCATGTGTGTGGCAAAATTTTCTCTTGAATTTCTCCGATTAGCATTATAATTCTGCATGTGTTAGGAACTATAATGAAAGATATATAAAAACTTTTTATTAAAGATTTCTCTCAATTTTGTACTATGAACAATACTATAGCCTGTAGCCATGGCACCTTTTAACCTTTGGTAATATCTAGAATACCATGGTTAAAACAACTTGTATCGTCTTTATTTTAAATTTTGTAAAGTATTATGCATGATTTCAGAAGTTGCCTCTTCTAATAGCATTTAGATTTTTTTACAAGTGATTTTTGACGCGTCAAAGGACTAGTCTTAGGACTAGTCTCTAGACTAATTTAAAAAGACAAAAATATTATTTCTTTCTATGAGTGTTTTACTAAAAACGTGCAAGGGTCATTCTCCAGAAAGTGCTAATAACCTTGTCCCATCACATAATTTTTATTATTATTAAGAATTGTTTTAAAAATTAATTGACAAATACGCATATTTCTCTTGACACTACAGTGCTTCAATCCTAATTAAAAAAAATTCATATAAAAAATTCGAGTGCACAGACTTTGATAAATCATGTCCGTGGCCTGTCCCACATCCACTTTTAACATGGTATTGTGTTTCTAATTCCTTGTTTAATAAAATGCATTTTTTTCATTAAAAATGTTTTTTTAAAAATATGTAAAAAAACGAACTTTTCATTTTTACGGATGTAGTTCAATTAATTAATTAAAGTACATGTGTTCCACAAATGTCATCATGTCCATGGACCAAATATTAACAACCGTTTTAAAGGTCAACAGATGGCAGCAATAACAAACTTTGACACTAATAGAATTTAGTCAAACATCTTAAGTAGTTTGGTAAATGATTAGTTTGTTGTCTCTTAAATTCGTAAGGTAGTTTGCAGATAAAAGTTGAAAGTGGGGGTTGGAAAGATCATGCCATCATATATGTGGTCAAGAAATAAAATTGGTATGTTGCGAAAGTTATATATTTTCTTTTTTACACAGATAGTAACATATTACCTAGTCTCAGTTTCACTGTATCGTGTCGAAAGTCTCGGTAACTTATATGTTCATTTTTCCTATCAAGATATATTTCCACAAATTTATTAGTAAACTTTCTTAAAAGTAAGTATATATATTATGTTTGAATATATATATATATATATATATATATATATATATATATATATATATATATAAATCTGTATATTATGTAAATGTAAAAATTATAAAAATTATAAATATGTAGGTTATACTAGTGATTTTTAAAATGTCTAATTATAATTTTAAAAAGTCTGTATGATCTGGGCGGATGATGTGGTCAGAATTTAATATGTAAGAATAATTAAAAACCCAAGTTTGAAAATGATAGCAATTTTATTTTTTCATTTTTCCGTCTAAAAAAATTGCGCTTTCTGGAGAATAACCCGCAAAGGGTCTGATATTTTCTGCAATGATTATATTGATATTATAAGAATTGGTATAGAATTTAGTTTTAATGACTCTCCTGTGCATACAATTTCATCTTATTCGATATTTTTTGTTGCCACGGTATGTGGTATTTATATTGTCTAATTAATATATTAAATTCATTTACAACAATAAGGCATAATTCAGTAAAACTTTAATAATATCCATAAGTGTAATATTTTCTAATTCGTTAATTTAATTTCAAATAAATCATACATAACTTAATATTGATAAGCTAATAAAATATCGATGCAATGATTAAATATTGCATCTAAAACTTATATGTCTATTTACTCGTTCTACACAAGATTTTTGGAAAACCCATAAAATTTTACAAAAGCCATTTTCTGAAAATATGTTAGTTTTATGTATAGTTTTTCTTCAAAATACAGCCCAAAGCCTCGAGTATTCCAAATATTCAGAATTCCTTCTATGCATTACAAGCCCCGATATTTTATGAAAGATATAAAATTCAGAAAAATAATCGCCTTTCTTAAAAGAGGTACAATAAATCGCTTTTACAGTAAGAGGGGAACCAAAGAATCTACACCGTCTTTATCGACTTTAGAAGATACACGTCCAGGTAAGTTCTCGGCGTCCATTTTTGGACACTGGCGAATTAACAAGGACTAGCAACCTGCAATTTTTACTAAGGGTGCTGCTTTTTCAAAGGTTACTGATTCGACTCCGGCTCGACGGATCAGCAATGAATACTAGCGGAGTGAAGACCCCCATTTATTTCTTTTTAAAATTGAAACACTTAGAAGAAAGACATTGCCACATATTTGTTGTTGTTCTTAGAATTGCCAACTTATGAATATAAAAAACAACTATGGGTTTATATTAAAAGTTGAATGCAAATATTTTTGTAACATAAAAATAATTAAGAAAAAGTTAACAAAAATATTTATGATCAATGAATACAAAATAGAAGAATTTTTTTTTCTGTTCACTCTCGAATAATTAATTTCTTAGTATTTTAAAAATATAAAGGTTACAAGAAATCGGATATGAAGAAGGCATACCCTGATTCATCGTAGAAAATTTCGATTTTTTTTTTTTTTTTTGAAAAAAACATTCCACATTCCAGAACACGAAACAAATAATCTAATAACAGTGCATTTCCTAGAAAAAATTCCAGTAATAAAGTCATCTAATGGTGAAAACAATAAATATCCTTTTAACTTAAATACACACGGACGGATATATACGTTGCTATCCTCATAGAAAGTTAAAATAGATATTTCACACTTTTATTTAGTAAACCATACATATGTACAAACAAATACGATATTTTTCTTAAATGTGTACTATATTTTAATTTTTTTTTATTTGTTTATAAAAATCTTTAATTCTTCAAGTAGGCCTTTATGTCCCTACAATCTTAAATCAGTACCGTTGTTCCATGTCCCATTTTAATTAAAGTATTAATTTCAATGCGTTAGTACTCTAGTCATACACGCAATTATATTGACCACAGTCCCTCCTAAACACAAGAACAATTCCCTGATAAAACTACTCAAAATATTGCAGCTAATATTTATTTTGAGGTTATCGGGTTTGCAATTGTAAATTTCAATCCATCAGTATATTATATATATAAAAGTGTAATAATGTTTTTAAGAAATATTTTTGTTTCTTTGTAATTATTATTTTATTTTTATCTATATTTAACCACCAAACTGATCTAGTTACACATATCTAGGTTGCCTGGAACCTTAATTATATTCCTACCACAACAATATTTCAAATTTCTTTCGCCAAAGGAGGTAAATTACCTATATAACTTATCACCATACGTATCGTCATATCTGTGAATAAATTGAATAAAAATAGTCAATGAAATATCACCTAGCAAAATAATACGTATTGTAATAATCGATTATCATTTCTGAAATAATCGATTATTTTCTGTCATCCCTAAGCTTTTCTCGCTTTACTGACACTCGAGTTCTGAATTGAAAGAACTCGGTGGGAAAATCGTCATCTGTTTGGATTTTGCTCAAGTTATATTCCGATAATCATGACACCAGCTTTAAGCTTGCTATCAATAATAGGTTTATCATTTTAACGCATCATATTTATTCCGATGTAAGAAGCTTTAAACTCGCGTGGAAAATATTTACAACATCGCTAACGTTTATAAAACTAAAATTGCGTAAACTTTAGAGTGTTAGTTTTATAAGAAAATTTATATGTGTTTACTTAGCTACAACTGTGCGTGTATGTTTCATCAAACTCCCCCCTCCCCCCTAAGAATATAAAGCATATTTGTTAAATTACACTTTGAATACTTTTTGTAATGTGCAATGAAACAACCAAAAGCAAAATTTAAAGTATAAATATTTTAAGTAGATTTTTTCGCTTACAAATAACCATTCACTATGTACAAACACATTAGGTTATGCACGTTTATATGCAAATGTGCATACAAGATCATAGTATCAAAGAAATAATAAATAGTATTAAAGTTCCTTAAATAAAAACAATTAAAATAAACATTTTTAGTAATTTCTAACCCATGTATTACTTACTATACATGGCATGTAGAATTTTTTTTTTGTAATTAAAAGCGGCAAAAGAAAATAAAAGCAAAAACTAATTAGTTTTGTTTATTTAAGTAAAATCAACGTTTAGTTTTGAATGAGGAAAAGCAATCTAATATTTCAATGTAATTGCCATATTTTATGAAATAAAAAACGTGCAATGACGCATTCATCATGCAATAACAAACATAATTTATGTTAATGGACTGTATTACTAAACTACTCTAAAAGTAATACATCTCATCAAACTGGTATTTTATTTTCAACAAAACCCATTTAATCTCAAATTATTAAAAAAACTAGAATCACGATTTCAACTGCTCTAGTCAGCAAAAATACATTAAATATAATTAGAGTAGTACAAAAGCAAAAATAAATTATACTATTATAGCCAAAAATTTCAATAAGCCATACAAATACCAAAAATCGATATCAAATATTCATTCAATTGTGTGACTACCGTCATCTAAAAATTTCTCATACTCCAACTAATTGCCAATTCCACTAACACATCATTTCCTACATCATTTGCATCGTACCCTACATGTTATTACAGAAGCCATACATCTATCGTAAATGCCATTTATTACGTTCTCTTCCAATGGACCAACCGGGGAATTGGAGGAGGTCTCTTATTAGTAACCACCTGACATTCAATTATTTGGTATTCAATGGATGTTCGGTACATCAAACGGCTGCCATTTCAACCCATTCGATGAGAAGTGTACTTCATTATAATAGCTTTTGGTGTATTAACGTTAAGGTTATTTAACCTTTAGGAATCTTTGGAAGTTCATTGTTTATTGTTTTTATATGGTTTCGAGTATATTTGTTTAAACTGACGGTAGCATAAATTATATTAAACAAACCAAAGTTTAACATAATATGTTTATCAATATGGCTAATATGTAAACAAGTACGTAATTAAAATATTAAAAATGTAATATACTTCAAAAGTGAAATAATTTTCGTCAAAATAATACAGATAGGTCAGAAAATGTTGGTGGATTATCATATTTTGGTTATATCACATTTAGCTGTATTGCCTTAATATTTTTTTTCCAACTATATAGCTTATATTTTAAATAAGTCCCTGCTTGTTGCTACTAAAGTTAAGTCATATAAAAATGAATGATTTATTAAATGTAGTTACACTACAGTTACTAGAAGTTAAACTGTTGTGACTTCTAGTCAATATAGTTAAATAGCCAAACAAAGACCATAGAAAAACAATGTGTGACCACCCAGTGTTATAACGTTAATTTGAAGTCAGATAGTCATGCCCACTGTCATCTATTTGAAACGTAATTTTAAATAATAAAATAATAACGCTAAATTAAGTTAGTTTAATAAATGTCTTAAAATATTTTATTTCCTGAAGTACATTTAGTATTATTATGTGGTGATTCGTCTACTATCCAACTAAATGGTCCGTGGCTATTTCAAGGTTAAGGACAACTAACAAGCCAATGCTAAAAGGTAATAATAGAAGAATTGGAACAACGAGGGGCTGTGGTACAGCATTTTTCACTGTCACTGCTCATAGAGAAAAATATTAAGTGTTCAACAAGAGCAACATTTACTTCCTTCGTGAATTAAATTAATTTTTGTATTTTTCTGTTTATCAACACCATAACTATAATTGATTGACTTATATTTCACATACTTCTACATTCAGCTAATTCATTCAATTCGTAAAGAAAACTTTTTAAAAACTGTGCAGGACATTTTTTTGCCCACCTATTTCGAGGATTCAAAGTATTATCCCCCCCCCCCCCCCCCACACACACACACTTTCACACATCGAGGACAATCAGTGGGTAATTAAATTACTTTAGTTATTGGTTGAGTCAATTACTTTAATTGTTAAACGTAGATTAAATTTGTAATTGAAAGTTATTTAATTAATATGTATTATAAAACTCTTTTGAAACAGATTCGTTGGTAAAACTTTTTGGAACAGATGGTTTGAAGTGTTTTGCGTTTTATAATTATTACTTTTTAAGTAAATTGGATTATTAAGCAAGTCATTTGAAGCATTGGAATGCTTTAAAACTCTAATTAAGAAAGAACATTAAATGTAAATGTATAATTATTTATTTGAATGACATGCTAGGATATTTTTAATATTTCTCTGAAAATTTGCTGCTTGAATCTTAAAAAAAATCACCCATTTATTGGTTAATATTACCAAAAAATAAGAATTTATATCCATTTGGATGAATTTGAGGTCTTCTTATATGAATTTGTATTTCAAATATCTCTCACGTCTACTAAAAACACTTCGTTGATAAAAATAAACCAGAAAAAAATGTAAAGCAAACTGAAGGTTGAGAGATTAAAACTAAAAAACAATAGTTACATTCTAGTGTAAATTCATTGTTTTTAATCTTTTTCCTAAATATACTTTTGTTTGATATATTGATTACTACTCAAACTAACTTTTGTGGGTTTTACTCTACACTTATCCCATCATAGCTGTATACTGCCACATCAATAATGGAATGCAAGCAGCAATATTTAGCTTCCGAAAACACATTGATTATCGTTGCATATACTCGAATGAAGAGTTTTTGTTTAAAGGAGTCCGCTTCGATTTAACTCACGTAGGTATGTGTTTTATTGAATATGAGTTAATGAACAATTCCTGGCTGGGCGCCATTGTTGCTAAAACACATGGTTTAATGTGTTCTATTTCTCACAAAATGAAATATAATGTGGCTGTTTGATACAAAGCATTATATTCCGTGTCAAAAATGAATAAAACATTGTATTTTCCCAAATAGATATATTCTGGTAATGGACAACCAGAAAGGTGAAATTATTTGTGATTCCCTCTAATGGTATTGACATACGATTTGAAAAGCGTGTGAAATATTAGATGAGTTTGCTATTATTTTATTGGGTAGATTGTAAACAACATGATTTGAGGGTTTAAGCTTATGGTTATTTATCCATGAAACTTCGGTGTGGATGACGCTTGCTTCAAATGCGTTTCGAAATTGAAGTTTTTGTAAACTTTTCTTCTCTGATTATACGTTCTTAGAATATACTTTCTTGAATTAACGAAATTTGTAGCTTTACTATTGTTGATATATATTTTGAAAATATGTTAGTAATTAGTACTTTAAGATAAATCAATACATCTAATTGATTTGGACAGGATCTTGGTGCATTTAAGGTATACGACTTTGAGATATATGACTTTCGAGGTATATGACTTTGATGTATGGGATTTTGAGGTATATGACATATAACTTTTAGGTCTATAACTTTGAGGTTTATAGATACGTTTAAAAGGAATTTATATGCTTTGATGCACTTAAGTAATGGCGATATGTGTAGATTCAATATATTTGCATGGATGCTTATTGAACCTGTTCAGTTGCAATGCATATATGAGAAATATTATATTTAAGAAATTTGCCAAAACTTCCACGCAGACACTTTGCAATTGAATTTACAAAGATAAAAATCAAAATGTCTAAGATGTTTATAATGTAAACAACATGACATTTCCTAAATTCCTAAGAATCGGTGTTATACCACTCAGACACGTCATCGAGTTACGCTCTGACGGCAAAGGGAATGTGACATTCAATGGTGGCGTCGAAGCGAATCTCCTGAAAGTTCTGGCGACAGCTTTAGGTTTCGACTACAAGCTGATAATTCCTCAAGACAAAGAATGGGGAAGGCACCCGATCATGGGGAAGCGATGGACAGGTCTCATCGGAATGGTCGAAAGAAACGAGGCAGATATCGCAATCGGGGATTTAACCATCACCAAACAGAGAGCTAGGGCTGTCGATTTTATTCCGTACACGGTTGAAGACAACACTTTCGCGACCAGATTGTCCAAGTTTAATGTGAGACACGGATCTTACACTCATCCTTTCCAATGGGAGGTGTGGTTGGCGATACTTCTGGTTGTCTTCGTTTTGCCCTTGTTCTTCAAGCTACTGTTGAAGAAGAAGATGCCATTTGTGAGATTACTCCTGGTTATGACTGGGTGTATTTTGACACAGCCTCTTCCTTTTGTTGTCAAGGGTTTGACAGACAGGTTCCTGTTCGCTTCGTGGTTGCTGTTCGCGTTCTTCCTTTCTTCCAGCTACACTGGCTTGCTGCTTTCGTCCATCACATTCCCCGTGCAAGAATACGGAGTGACGGACATCACTGGTTTGGCGAAATCGGTGTCCAAAGGAGTGTACAAGTGCATGACTCACCGGGGTTCGGTGAAGATCGACATGCTGACCAGCAGTCAGAGCGAAGCTCTGCAGATCATCGGCAGAAACATAATCGAGAAAGATTGGCTGTCGTCCTCGAACACGCTCGTAATGCCCAGCGAAATAGACGAGAATGTCGCAGTTTTAGGGCCCAGGTGGTTGTTTCATCTGGAATACGGGGAAGAACCTTTCACGTCGAAGTATTTATTTAAGGAATCGTTTGGTTTCTGGAGCGTTGGCATTGCAGTTCGTAAAGGGTTCTGTTGTAAAAAGATGTTGTCCATTTATGTATCCCGAATTATGAGTACTGGGATTTTCAGAAGATTGTACGAGGACCAGCTTCTCGAGGCACGAAGAAGACTCAAACTGAAAGACATTATCACGCCGCGAAGTACCGACACTCTTACATTGGAGGATTTAGAGGGTGCTTTTACTTTGCTATTAGCAGGGTGGATACTCGGAACTTCAGTTTGGATACTTAATTTGTTAGTGTGGTATGTAAAGCGTAAATAATTTAGTTTAGTCACATTACACGTACTTTTTGTTAGTCTTGTCAAATTAAAAGTCTGTTGATGAGCATACTTTAAAATAAATTATCTTGTTTCTTTATATGTTCCTAGAAATATTCTTAAAATAATATAAAAATTCAGGAACCATGTTTGTTAAAATATTTTGAATTAACGTTAAAACAGTAAAAACTCAAGTTTTGGACACATTTTTAAATGAATTTTTATATATAAAATAAAGCAATAAGTTTGTATAAGTTATTTTTAGATGAACTTATAGAATGCTCTTTAAAAATATATAACGTGCTTTACTTAATATAACAATTACACTTATAATCAAAATTATGAAAATTATAGAATATCAGTATTTTTTTTAATTTTGAGACATGTGTAATACAGTATATATCTTGATATATAGCAGTCTCCATACATATTTATATTTAAGTCCACTATATCAAACGATAAAAAAACAATATTCCACCTGTTTTAGATATACACGTATCTTGCCATACAACAGCCCAATCCATCACCACTCTGTATAATGACGATAAATTACTTCTCTAAGCCATGTTAAAAGCTTGGGAGAGATTAGATGTTTTTACTCCAGCCGGTTACTTAACCCATACACAGAGGAGGCTGGAATGAGTTGCCCGAAGAGTGTAAAGCCTCCCTGGAGGCGTGTTCGCTATGCCATCACAAGCGGGCAGGGGCAATTTGTCAAAGCAAACATTGTAAAGTGTTTAGTGAACATAAAATGTTCTAAGTGAATTCAGAGTTTATGAGAAGAAGGATGGGGGTTCGAAAGAAGGCTTTACTGGGACTGGAGAATTATTTTCTCTGTAATGTGAAGAGACTTGTGAACGTTAAAATGAAGCTCTCAATGTGCATCTAGTAACAATTAACTTCTTACTGATATGTGTATAATATCCAAAATTAAATATTTGTATATGTATTATTAATAGTACCTGTTGTAGTATATTAGTTGAAGTCCTATTTATCAATTCCAGTCACAAACAGGATCTGCATTACACTTTTTCTTAAGAAATTTTTACAGTGTATTAATTTAAGTTTAATTGATTTAAATTTTGCAAAATTTGATTAGTTCCTCCTAAAACCCTACGTACAATATAAAATTTATCTGCAAATAGTTTATGCAAATTAAATTTCTTTTTGAAAAATATTCATTAGATTGTATTTCAAATGTCCTTGTTTTGTATTTTATTGATTCGGGTGTATTAATAAAATCTTTAAATAATATTTTTTTTAGAAAAATTCATATTTGTAAAGTGGATATACTTGACTGCGATTGTTATATTATAATATATCTATATCAACATTATTATGCTGTTATATTCTTCTTTGCACTAAGGTTTATAAGCTTGTATTATAAGTAATGCAAATTTACAATATTGATGTTAAAACTTGATGAATACTAAGTAATATAAAAAAATAACTACGAGAACTTATACACGTCATGAAATGTACATAAATGGACCAAACTGTCTGAAATTATTAATAATTATATTTTCCAATAAGAAATATTTTTTAAAAAATGTGTTTATGAATACTATAATAATCCCCATTTTTCACCGAGTTAAATATTTTGTATATAGTAGTTTTTTGTCGTTTTTGATAGCTGTTTTGCCAACACATTGGCAGATTACAACTGCTCCTCATAAAATTACAAGGCTCAACTATGGAGGCGTCGGACATATATGCAAAATTTTTATTTGTACCAGAATCAAAGGGAAATAGTATCTGCGCACTTGCAACTATATGGATTGTGACTAAACTGTTTAGTTGCATACAATTAGAAAACTGAAATTGTATCCGTTCACTGTGCAACTTTTTAATTGGATAAACTATCTTTTCTCTCGCTAGCTCGCTAACAGTTTTGCAAATAATCGACAATTTAGCGATGTTGTATGAATTGTGAAATTACGAAATTGGCAATCTTTTACCTACACTTTGGCGATTGTAAAATTTGAGAACTGACAGTAATGATGCGGGTGCAATTAAATAATCAAAAGCAGTTGCAATGTCATTTTTTACTTTTTCAACTGATTAAAAGTTGTAATTAAATTATTGCTAGTGCAAGGGTTAGCCCTACAGTAATGATAAAATCCTGTAACAATTGACCACATAGCTAATATTTTTTTTAAAGTTTTATTTGTATTATTAGTTAATAGCTATTTGGAAAGTAAACAAGTGTAATATTTATCATTTTACAAGAATATGTGTTTCAATTTTTTTATGATAAAATACGTTTAAAATGTATGCAGCATTTCCATAAAAAATATGTTGTTAATACTTTTAAAAAATGTATTTGGTTAGACTGTAATATATAAACCGATACAATAAAAGTGTATAAAAAATGCAAAGTTGTTTGCCGGTTTCAACAAACTACAACCTTAGTAAGTGGGTATATGTATGGTAGGTGGTATATATTCTTATTTAAATCAGTTAGATTACATATATGTGCCGTTCAAAATCTTTAGTATATTTGTATTTAGACATCTGTAAAATTGTACAAAGCATGCATATATACTTCTTTAAATGTACGTTTGAAACGTTTTAAAATAAATGTATGAAAGTTTTAATATGTCTATATAATAATTATTTTTAAAAATTCAAATTATTTGTTTATATTTGAAAAATAAAAATCATATTAAATCATATATGTCGCGTTCAGAGCTAAAGTTATAGTTTTGAGATAATCATGTAAAAGTTTTTTGCTCGCTCTAGTTGGATCCCTACAGTGATTTAGACGATAATAATGTCATATGTCAGAAAATAGCAATAGCAAGGACTTGGTTCACTATGGCTCTGAAAATCTACATCATTAACAAGTATAATCATCAAAAAACACATTGTTTTAAACTTTTGGACTTGCTCCATTTTAGCTCTGAACGCTTCATCTACAAAGAGTAATGTGTATAAAATGTATTTAAATTGCTTTTGATTATTTTCAAACTAGTTTTGGGTTGCAGTATCAATGTATCATTCGCAAAACTATTTAAATTATTTAAAAAATATTTATTTTTATTATAAAATTCAATTTTTAAGAATTTATCTAACTGTATCTGAGATCAAGTATAACAATATCTAAAATGTAACAATCCACTAAATAAACCATTTGTCGGATTTTTTCTAATTTAAATTGAAAATTATGTATGCTTTAACCCAAATTTACCTAATTTGTTTAGTATTTTAAACTAACGAATTTTTCAAATAATTCATCAGATTTTAAAATTTATCCCAACTCACTATCAGGCGTAAGTTGTTACTGCCATCTATCGTCGTTAACTTGAACTATTTTAAATGGAATATCATGGAAGCTTTAAGAATTAGCAGTTATTTAATTTTATAATTACAGAAATATTTTAACATTCTAATATTTGAATATTTACTATATACGCAAACATATTTAATGTTTTTCCCAATATTTGGAAACATATTTACCTTTTCTTAGTTTATAAATTATAAAAAAAAAACTCGGCGATAATGAAAATATCGTTGAATTCTGTCATCAAGTGTTATTTTTTTTTTTCCTATTTGAAATTATTAATAATTTTAATTTGCAAACCATTTATATAAATATATTTTTACAATTAATATAAACTTAATTAGAAAAATAAATAAAACACTAGTTAAATTAATTACTCTGTGAAAACCTGATTAAAATGTCTCAATCATTTAAAAAAACAAATTTCCCCAAAACTATCCTATACAAAAAAAAACCAGAAAAATAATAATAATAGCATCATTTTAAAGTAACACCAGATCAAATTATTTTAATGCTTTTGAGAATGTAAAATAGTAGTAATGGGGTGCTAAACATAATATCAACTAAAGGTTTCATGGTAAACAAACACAAATTGCATGCTTAAAATTTACGTATTTAAAAAAATTATAATTTTTTTTATCTTCAAAAATTTGGTTTGTTTTAAATTATTATTATTTGGCCACAAGTCACTGGTTAACACTAAATAAAGGATTATAAATCAGTGCTTTTGGCATAAGTAGACATTAGATTTATCTTTTAGTGAAATATGTTTATACCTTTTTATGATGAAATGTCTCAACGTTGGTTGTAAAGAATATTTTTTAATGTGTTAATTAAGTAATATTTTTTACATGACATGTTTTATTTTATTTTTTAATTGTTGTATATATAGTGTGTACGATAATGATAGTTATATGTTATGACATTACCTGCATAAACATATTTAAGATATATATTTTCAAAATTAAAATAAGATACTGATAAAATAAGACATTCAAGATATCCAGTATTGGTGTATCAAATATTATAAAAATATTGAACAATACTATGTTAGCGCTAAGTTCAGATTAAAGTTTGGTGTAATGGAGAGCCAGTGCGCACTGTAACGAGAGTTGTATAACATATGCTTACGTCACAAACTGAAGTCTGAAAGTGGCTAGGAGGACAATATTAACTCCTGTTGGTAACGGCACACTCGAAAACTGAAATCGGCCTTTTGTTTGTGACGTAAAAAGCATATGCCATACGGCTTTCTATACATAGGGTGCTGGGAGCTTGCGGTAAGACTGGGTAGAGCGGGGTGAAATTAGATAGCTTGCTTCTATCGCAGCTATTATATCTTTGGGCGGACATATTCTGAACTACACTCCAATAGTCAAGAAGAAGGCGCGACCATATTGTTATGTTTTACTGTTAAATTTACGGCATCTGTTTATATGAGTTTGTTTTACGATGTCAACTCTGTAACGTTCTGTTGTTTTAAAACTATCTTTATATAAAATCCATTACAGTTTTAAAAATATATTAAGTCCAGTTTATTATATGCTTATTAAGGACTTACAACCTAATAAAAAAAATAGGATTTAATCCAATAATAGTGTGGTTCTGTTGTGTTTTTTTATAACCACTAGCGGGACAAGACCGAGTTGGTTCTATCAGAATAACCAGAAGAACCCTATTCAAACCATATTTCAGAAGAGTATTCATCCCAGAAGCAAGTCACGCATTAAACTTTCATAAAAATAAAAATGTTTGGTATTTTTTTACTGAAAATCTAGTTTTTCTAATTTCCCATAAGGTTAAATATATGTTTCCGGTTTTACCCTAGTAGTGGGAACACAAGGTGAATATATATTTTTTTAATAAAAAATATATATAAAACAGAGTATTGTTAAATTAAAATTATTTATAAAACAGGTCTATATGCCTTGAATAATATATTTTTCTCAGTTAAACAGCGAATATTTAAATTAAATCTGACAAACCCTTTGTCGTACAGAAAATAAAATTACTTAGTAATATATGCTTAAAAAATCAAACCCCCCCCCCCTCCCCCTAAAAAATGGTTCTTGCAGTTGCAGTCCCTGATACGAAAGATGTTATTACTTTCGTGCACATTTCATGCTAATTGGATATCAATGCTTAGTTTCCCATACTTAATCACTAGTGAATGGTCCACGGAGCCCACGTGACCTCATCTTTCATCACAGCACCGTCATTAGTTTTCTAATAACGAGAATCAAATGAAATATTCCGAGTTTCATTTCAAACCACCGAACAGTTCGCAAAATGAATCTTTTGTTCCAAGCGAACAATATGTTCATTTGTAATTTTGTAAAACAAAGAGATATGAAGACCAATGGGTTTTAAATAAGAAATCAATGGGTGCAAAAGTTATGGGTTCCTATATTTTAGAATTTTAAATAATGATAAAGATATGAGCATTCGCGTTTTGAGTCCAAGTTTAGTTTCACGTTGTTCTTATTAATTTATAGTGCATTGTCAAATAATAAACCAATTATTTGTTTTTTCCCTTGTTTTTGAAGTTATCCTTGTGTTGAGCAAAAGCGTTATACAATTCAGTTTGAAAAAGCGATTTATGTCATATATTTAATATTTTATAAATATGTCTATACAAATTTAATCAATTAATAGCATTACAACAATAACAATGTTTTATATATTAAATAAGTATAAATAACATACTAAAACTGCGATTGATATGTGAACTATTTGGGACACTGGCATATAAATGTAAACTTAGAATTATTTTTTTAAATTATCCGTTTTATTTATTTTTGCTCTGTCGGTTAAACATTTAACAGCATATTTTTATTGAAAACGTACAACTGTGAGTTTGTTTTACAAAAGATTAAATTACGCAAACATTTAAAACATATCTTCATATGGTTTGGAAATATCCTTTACGCGTCACGAAATACATAAAAAATAATCAAATGCATTTCAAGTCAATTAACGGACACTGATGGTTTATTATACCCAACTTATGAAATCAAAAGTATTTTGAATTATAGAAAAAATGGGATTTAAAAGAACATCAACGACTAAACGTAAATGACAACTCCGTCGTATCCCTCGATGCCACAAAACTGTTGGATTTATATAAAAAAAACAGGCATTTTTATATAATTCTGCATTATACATTTTTATAAAGTCCGAAGGTTATGTATTATTATATGTTAAAAATAATGAAAAATATAAATGTGTAATCAACAGTTTGTTGTAAAAACTATAGTTAAGCCTGTTCTTTCTTATATTTTTCGATAAATATTTGCAACATACATTATGAAATATTCACATAAAGAAGCCTAGTCCAAACAAAAATATTAGTGTACTGATAAAACAAAAATATTTGTGCAATGCACATTTTCTTTCGAAGTCATCGAGTTGTTTTCTAAAAGATTTCTTCTTTTTCGCATAAAAACTGGAGGCATTCTTGGAAATTTAATCTTTTCATCACGTAAAAATAACTAATTATTTTGTGTTACTCGCTCTTTAAATAAACAACAACATGTTTTTGAGTTGATATTGTTCTTCTACGAATTCTTAAATTGACTATTATTAGACATCTAGAAGTACCACATATTTTAATTAAATAATATAGGCTAACTATTTCGTAAACGGAACATAAATATCGAAACTGTTTTTTGCAGAAAATACTTAAAAGTAAATTAGTTGTTAAGAAATAAACTAGTTTCTATTACTTTAAACTTTTTTAGTGATAATTGCGTAAAAGATTAAGCCAGCACATACAAGTACTTAAAATATTAATTTTAGCCAATAAATTATCTTCTACTTATGTTTCTTGCGTAAATCATTGAAGTCTTACAAGCTAAATTAATTAATATATAGTACAAATCAGATCATATTACAAATATTTGCCTAATTGGTACTTATTAACCAAACTACCCTCCAAGATACAATACTGTATTACATATATTTAAAAAAATCTTCTAAAATGAAAATGGTTTTTGTAAAGAACAATATTTTTTTTATTTTATCAGGTTCCACTCTCCTCCCCGCCTATGCATTGGCAGATGTATGCTGCTTATATACCATAAAGTATTTACTAAAAAATATATATTTTTAGTTTTTTTTATCTGTTACTATTATTTTCGGACATCATGTCATTAATGTACATTTGCCTGAGCATTGAAGATTGTGGTTCTCAATTGTTCTTTCTTGCTCGTGTTTTGTTTATAACATAGAAGTACATAATTCCTCGCGACATGCGACTGTGCGGCCGTCAACTATTGTTAATTAACATTCAATGTTTTTATTATCTTATTAAAAACATCCAGTCCTAAATTCAAAATCACATCCTACTACTTGAAAGTCAGTGCTTTAAAAATGTTAATTCACATGTGCAAATCCAGGTTAAAGTTAAATTTACAAATCGCTGTGTAATGTCAGTGAGATGGAAACAACTAATTAGATAGTTACTTTTTTTCTTTCTTCTCAAGCTGTATAAACAACATGGTATAAGTGAGCAGAATGCCAATAGCAGATGCCACAAATCCCCTCGTTATTTCAAAGAAGCCACACACAGAGAAAGACAGGGCCGTCAAATCGTCAATTCCAGTCAGAAACATAGGACTCAACTTCTTACTTCTCCTGCTTATAGTATAGGAAACTACGGCCCTTCTGAAAGCCTTGTCTTTCTCGCTAACCTCTGCCGCGCTGAAAATCAAGCACAACAGAAAAACCACCCTCACGATCATATGCGAAACGGAATTCTTAATCATTGTGGGTGCCGTGAACTCATCATTGTATTCACCCAAAATACCACTGAGGGATGTGAATACGGTTAAGAATCCGGTTACACTCAGCAAAAGTACAGTTGTTCCCATCACTGATTCCATGGAAGCCTTGAACTTGAGAACGGAATGGTACAGGTGGTACAGCCTTTCCGGAGGACCCCGAAGACGCAGGATGTCTTCGCATTGCTCCAAGGCCTGCCGCAGTTCCAGGAACATCCAGGAACAAAGAAGGGTGAGCATGTTCTGCATCAAATTGAGGAAACAGTGGACGGATAATGCGTAGGTGTAGAATACCCAGGTGGTCAGACCAAGCTTGTCCACTTCCAAAGCGATGTACGAACCGAAGGTGATGACATTATGTAACGCGTGAAGATCATGGCGATTAAAAAATATCAAGAATGGGACCAAGGGGGTCAGGAAACTAGAAATGGCCAATGTCGGGATCAGATACTTCATGACCCAGTTGGGTTTCTTGGAATTTATACGAAGTTTGTAACTGGTTTTCACGAGCGATGCGATGCCTTTTTTCTTCCAGAATGTAAAGATCCACAAAGCCATGCTTATTGAGAGAGATATCAAAAGAGAACTGGCGCTTTTCACAAACTCCCCTTTGGATAAAAAACGTTGCAGTATTTTAGTGAAATACAGCAAAAGCACTCCGTGCATATAGAGCACAAACATAGCTTGTAGCAGTTTATGTAAACATTTCGTAGAACCTCGCTTGTCATCAAATGGCAAACCCAGCATGGCGAACACTTTTAAAACAATTCCGCATCCATTTTGTGAGCTGATATTTTGTTTTCGAATGCATACTTTTTTTTTACTTAAATTCCAATTTGCTATTCGGCGACGGTTCAATTTATTCCGAAATGTAACGTTATATTTCATATTTCCCTATAACTAACTTACTTTAAAAGAAATTTTAAGGATTTCTTGAGAGGCTATAGTGGATGTATGCAAGCTATCAAGTTGAGATTTATATGAATCAAGAATTAGTTCTACAACCACTTTCATTTGATAGATATGGATTAAAACCCTTTGTCTGCATGCTACAATAATTTAAAATTAAAATTTCAATAAAAAAATCTTTCAAAAAAATTAATGTTGTAGAAATTAATAGCTTATATCCAAACAACAGAATCCATTCAATCATGTTATGTTAAAAAGCTATAAAGTACTTGTAATAATAACCAATCAAAACAGCTATTTAGTGGTTTTATTGGAAAATTTTGAATCTGGTTGCTAGGTTCATATTTCGAATAATTTACAATTATTTGCTACTGACAATCATAAACTATTATGAATTGCAACAATATACCGTGCTTTAAATTTCCTATTAATGAAGTGCAGCATTACTAATGTTATAATTTAAAATAAAATGTATGGGTTTTATAAATAAAGAATAGGCCATCAATTTTAGATCTAATAATTTCAGTTCATCAACAATTTAAATGAATCATTATATTGCTTGTTCAGCAAAGCACTTATCATTAGTTTTAATGGACACGCAATCTGGAGTCTGACAAATGTTATAAGCAATTATCAGCTCATAGAAAAACATTGTAATTTGATAATGGAATTGTGCATAGTTTAAAGCAAAAATTAATTACTACTTAAAAAATATCATATTGAAATCATACACTTTCATTTTAATTTTACGTTATATATATCACATAAAAAAAATTAATTATATAATCCAAAATTAAAGTTATTACTTTAGTAATTTAAACCTTCAAATATAATTCTGTTTTCAAACCGTCATTTTTTTATGAGAAATTCATTGATGTGTGCCATTTTATAAACATGTTAAAGGGACAAGGTAATATCTGAATATTAGTTTTAATTTTTGAAAGAAAATATTAAAAGTACAATATATTATTTAAGTTTACATAAATAAAATAATACTTTACAGAAAAAAATCAAAATTGTTGGAATTTTTATACAAAATTTGAGCTTTTTTAAAGAAAAGTTAAGGTTTTTTTAAAACGCTAAGGCTTTTATAAATATTTATATTTTTTCGACAACATTTTAATTATTTAAATTTATATAAATAAAACATTACTTCACAGAAAAAACCTAAAATTGTTTGTATTTTTTTTACAAAATTTTAACTTTTTAAAAAAAAAGTTAAGTTTTTTTTTAAAAAGCGCTAAGGTTTTTCTAAAAAATTTAATTTTTTCGTTAACATTTTTTCTTAGGTACTTTGAACTATAATATACAAGAATAGTTAATAACAAATGTATTTGATTTTTATATAAATATTTATTCATAATAACACAAAAAATCTTAAAACTCAATTTGATGTCTACTTTAGAAATTAAAAAAATAATATTAAGCATGGAGCTAATTGTAGTTGGTCGTCAATATTTGTATTTGCTTAAAAATTATATATTTCTTCATTAACAATAAAAAAAGCCTTAGCGTTTCTAAAAGAAGAAAAATCAAAGAAATTCAAACACTGAGAAAAATTATTTTCTTTCTTGAAAACCGTAATACATCATCCATAAAAAAAATCGCACAGGACTCATTAAAAAACATAACACAGATCTAGAATTTTAAAAGTATATTTAGAATATTCCGAATGATAATTTTAGCAAATAAAAAATAAATCGAGAATTTACACTTTTTTAGGTACTGTGACCCCTTAACCCTTCAATTGTTAACTCGAACACAAATTAACAAGACATTATTTTGTTTTCTTATTTTTCAAAAAAGTGCGAGAAAAGTATATTTTTTCAATTTCAAAAGTGTAGTTTGTTTTATTTAATGAATGCACGCAGACAAAAAAATTAAATTAAAATAATCTGTAATATTAATATTTTTTCTTTTTCTTTAAATTAGTATTTTAGCAATTTAAATTCAATTCTACATAAATCCAATTTATAATATTAGCATTCAGATATATTCTTCTAAATCCTTTAGCATGCCATATAAATCAGAGATATATATCAACCCAAGCGTAATTATTTCGTTTGTTTGAAACGAACTTTTCTCTAACGCACTTGAACCAATATATCGCCCTTTCGATACATTTAAATCGAACTTTTATCAGGCTAACTACGATTCTTAAAATCCCTGAATGGCAACGCTCGGTGCATTCCTGTTCTTTTACACGCATCGGATGCAACATGAGAGAGGCTTTCATGGGAAAATTGAAGCGGAAATTGCGTTGAGTTCGAGAGTTTAAAGAAGGGGTTGCCTTACGCTTTATAGAGAGATATCGGGTTCGTTGTGAGTTTTTTTATGTATGTATTGAACTCATAAACAATACATTTGCTTTATAGTATTTTACGGATATGTTAGATTTTATTTCCCGATATTTTTGGTTTATTTTGTATTTATTGTTTTACTTGTATTACGAAAAATAGATTCAATAATATTATGTACTGTAAATTTTCTTTAATAATTTGTATACTATTTGGTATAACTTACTTAAAATAAGTAGATTGATATTCATAAGCACACAATCTATTTATTTGATATTAAATATATTATTATGAAATGCTTTTAGAATCCGTTTTTTTATCTGTTATAGAAGCCTACTGTAAGAGGAAATTTTATATGATTTTAAAATAGATATTTAACTATTATACTTGACGTAAAACACTAAATTAATAAGATATAGATGATAATAGAAATTTAAATATGCTGTACCGAAGACACCTGCAGCAGGGTACTTGCAACGTGATGTGCATACTGCAGAGGGTGTATGGATCCCTTAGTCTTGATGCTCGAGTCTCTTCACGCTATTTCCAAACCCTACGCATCGAACGCTTGGGCCCAATAGCCAAGTAACCGTCGAATTTTTGCAACAAATTACAAACTTGTCAGCCTTATAACTCCTGATATGCACATAATTTATTTCGATGAATTTTACCTACTATGGCAGTGTGAGCGCTCACAAACGCGACAAATTCCGCTCAGGCAGACAAAAATACTGCCGAGTTTCGCCTCTCTGAACTCCGCTCGCGAGGCTAAAGTGAGCTCTGATTGCATCATGCATGGACCAATAACTGCACCTTGAGCGCACATACGTATATAAGCGATATTAGTGTTATATGTTTTCGTTATATCGTTGCATGCTGATTTAGAAAGCGATAACTTACCTACTAACCGAAATGAAAGACGTTTCACGTCAAAAACTATATTTTAAATAAAGCGAATTTAATCCAACTATGGAAATAAGGATTGGTCTCCAACTAAAATTTAACACGCTGACACCCCGGGTTTTGAATCTACACCCTCCCCCCATTCGCCTTTTTTTATTTTTAAGGTTTTTGCACTCATTGCAGCTTATTGTTAATCGAAGAAGAACGAATATAAGAAAATCCCTACATTTAACTAATGTAGTACAACGTAAAATAATTTTCAATAATATAATAAAACGTATAAAGTGAAATATTTTAAATTTATTTGTATTATATCCGGATTTCTTTGTTGGAATAGGACATTTTTAGAGTGATGGAACCTGTGATTAAGCCCTAGTGTTTGACAGGTAGGGGGCTTCACAAAAGGGCTTCACATTTTTGAAAATCTAATGAAATTTTCTCCATTCTTCCTTATAAGTATTTGAAGTTTTGAAGGGTGTGAAAATCAATAGATCGTGTTCCATGTTAGTTCACAAAACTTTTTCGATATCTCTTATGCAATTTGTAAAGTGCACATTACTATCACTTGCAATCATTATTTTCCCAATTTTTATATTGCTTATGGTTTAGATTAACATTTAGGATATTATTCGACATTTAATATTTTTTTAAAATAACTGTTAAATGCTAATCTTCTTTGATATAGCTATCAATTTATACTGTGAATACATTAATTGATGTGCTTATTTTTCAAAGGGAATTTCATATTGGTTGGGATTCAGCAACTGTAGAGAACGCAGCTTGGCTAATTAATTCAAAAGATTAAATTTTTAAACGTAGAATTACGACAATAAAAGTAACTAACTTGTATTTCGTCGCCAAGCTACTATTTCTGAATTATAGCCATAAAAATGTTCCTATTCAAAAATAACTTCGTTAATAATAGTTTTTATTGTATTTACATTTAGCCAATATAAAACTTATTAAAATAGCGCACATTAATAACATTACATAAAAAAGCCTAATTTAGACTATCTTTATTGCAGTAAATCGGATTAAGAATATTTTATTGACAACATAAATTGAGTTTTCCAGTTTCAAAACCAGATGGATCCATTTTTATAAATTTTACAAGAGACGCCAAACGCGATTGACAGTCACGTATTTTTGGATCTTCAGCCACATTTGGCGAGTATCGGTTTGTAATGTGATTTAGTGCACTAAGAACTTTTAAAAATATTTTTTTTAAAAAAATACTAAATAAAATGAGGATTAATGTGGTTTTGAAACCAGATGGCACAATTAAAAAAAATATTTTAAAATACAATTATTTCATTTTTTTTAGAATTGCTAAATTGTCCATTTGTTTTCATAGCATATTTGGCCTATATTGTCTCAAGGACATAGTATTAACCAGACAATAGGCAGGATAAAACTGTCAAGAGAATTGGCAGAATAGAAAATACAGGCATAAGTGCTGAACAATTATAATTTAGGATGGAACATACAAAAATGTCATATTTTATTCCTGAAAATTAATTAAAAAAATTTAATGGAAATTCGAGAAAAAAACACACCAATAAAGGGTTAAAAAATCCCTAAAAAACATAAAGCAATAAAACATATAATTGATCGAAGTGATATATACTTCAAATATTTATCAATTTAAAACAGCATGCACTTAAAATATTTTTTAAAAATTCAGTTAAAAACCAGTTCTAAACCAACGAAGAATATGCTAATTATCTTGTATCATACTAAAACTTGACATTTTCAGCCAAACACACCAATTATCTATGTCTGCTCCGCTGGCGCGTAAACATCATAAGGCATGGCTTAAGCTCCCCTAAATCAACATCAATGATAAATCGCGAATTCCCGATACCAATTATCTACGAATATTCAGAAGTATTTAAGGCACGACAAAGACTTATTCCAAGTATTAATCAAATCTCTTATCATCAAAACGCACTCATGTGGAAAATATTCCGTTGTATAATATTTCTAGGACGACGCAACATTTTAATTAGTAAGTAGATATGATATATCATTGGAGGACAATGTTTTGTGAGTTAATGGTTTAAGATTTGCCTAAGGTAAAGAATCTTTTCGTTTTTTTATTTTTGTGTTTTGATATGTTGGGCTTTTTAAAAAAACAAAATATGTGTTGATATGTTCACAGCTGTATCCGAAAGAGGACTTTAAATGTGGCCCTTGAGATATGAAAAATACATAAATTATTTTTAAAAATGGCAATATTAATTGCATTGTTACTATATAAAAATTTAAATACAGCCGGGTAGGGATCGTGATTTTGGTTTTACAAATAGAAACGATTACCAATATTTTGGAATTTCTATTCTGTACGTTGAAGTATGGTAACTTTATATTATAAACTTTGTATTATTTTCAACTTTTATCCTCTAGTAACAATCTTCCAGGACAATTATTAAAATAAATTGCATTTTAGGTTGTATAAAAAAGCTTAGGATTGGTACTCGTCTTCAATATTGTAAATATGGGTGTTATGAAGGCAATAATAAATTAGATTTTTGTGTGCAAATGAGGAAAAAAATCCCATAAAATTGCCAAAACCGTTTTCTTAAAGATTTTTATGATTTTATAAATATGAGCTAAACTTGGAACTATTTTATTACTATGTAATTCTGAAACTAAAATGTAATATACAATATAAAAATTAATATTATTGAAAGTTAACTAAGTTACAAATAATCAAAACGATTGAAGGCCGATAATAAATAATTTTCAACAATGCAAAACCAATGGCAAACATTATAAAATATGTTTCAACAGAGAAAAACGATTAGCGGTTGTAGTTAACTAAGTTACAACAATGCAAAACGAATGGAGGCCGATATTAAATAGTTTTCAACAATGCAAAACAAATAGCGGACGTTATCAAATAGCTTTCAGCAAGGAAAAACGATTGGCGGTTGTAGTTTAAGTTACAACAATGCAAAACAAATGGCGCACGTTGTCAAATAGGTTTCAACAGGGAGAAACGATTGGTGGTTGTAGTTAACTAAGTTACAATAATGCAAAACGATTCCAGGCCGATATTAACTAGTTTTCAACAATGCAAAACCAATGGCGGACGTTATCAAATAGGTTTCAACAGGGAAAAACGATTGATGATTGTAGTTAATTAAGTTACAACAATGCAAAACGAAACGAGGCCGATATTAACTACATTTCAACAATGCAAAACAAATGGCGGACGTTATCAAATAGGTTTCAACAGAGAAAAACGATTGGCGGTTGTAGTTAACTAAGCTACAACATTGCTAAACGAATGAAGGCCGAGATTAACTAATTTTCAACAATGCAAAACCAATGGCGGACGTTGTCAAATACGTTTCAACAGGGAAAAGCGATTGGTGGTTGTAGTTAACTTAGTTACAACAATGAAAAACGATTCCAGGCCGATATTAACTAGTTTTCAACAATGCAAAACAAATGGCGGACATTATAAATTATGTTTCAACAGGGAAAACGATTGGCGATTGTTGTTAACTAAGTTACAACAACGCAAAACGAATGGAGGCCGAATTTAACTAGTTTTCAACAATGCAAAACAAATGGCGGACGTTATCAAATAGGTTTCAACAGTGAAAAACGATTGGCGGTTGTAGTTAATTAAGTTACAACGATGCAAAACGAATGGAGGCCGAAATAAACTAGATTTCAACAATGCAAAACAAATGGCGGACGTTATCAAATAGGTTTCAACAGGGAAAAACGATTGGCGGTTGTAGTTAATTAAGCTACAACAATGTGAAACGAATAAAGGCCGAGATTAACTAATTTTCAACAATGCAAAACAAATGGCGGACGTTATCAAATAGGTTACAACAGGCAAAAACGATTGGCGGTTGTAGTTAACTAAGTTACAACAATGCAAAACGAATGGAGGCCGATATTAACTAGTTTTCAACAAGGCAACACAAATGGCATACGTTATCAAATAGGTTTCAACAGGGAAAAACGATTGGCGGTTGTAGTTAACTAAGTTACAACAACGCAAACGAATGGAGGCCGATATTAACTAGTTTTCAACAATGCAAAACCAATTACGGTCATTATAAAGTAGGTTTCAACAGGGAAAAACGATTGGGGGTTGTAGTTAACTAAGCTACAACAATGCAAAACGAATGGAGGCCGATATTAACTAATTTTCAACAAGGCAAAAAAAATGGCGGACGTTGTCAAATAGGTTTCAACAGGGAAAAACGATTGACGGTTGCAGTTACAACAATGCAAAACAATTCCAGGCCGATATTAATAAGTTTTCATACAATGCAAAGCAAATGGCGGACATTATAAATTAGGTTTCAACAGAGAAAAACGATTGGCGATTGTTGTGTACTAAGTTACAATAATGCAAAACGAATGGAGGCCGATATTAACTAATTTTCAGAATGCAAAACGAATGGAGGCCGATATTAACTAATTTTCAACAATGCAAAAAAAATGGCGGACGTTATAAAATATGTTTCAACAGGGAAAAACGATTGTCGGTTGTAGTTACCTAAGCTAGAATAATGCAAAACGAATGGAGGCCGAGATTAAGTAATTTTTAACAATGCAAAACAAATGGCGGACGATTTCAAATAGGTTTCAACAGGGAAAAACGGTTGGCGGTTGTAGTTAACTAAGCTACAACAATTCAAAACGAATGCAGGCCGATATTAACTATTTTTAAAAAAGCAAAACCAAAGGCGGACATTATAAATTAGGTTTAAACAGAGAAAAACAATGGGCGGTTGTAGTTAACTAAGTTACAACAATGCAAAACGAATGGAAACCGAGATTATCTAGTTTTCAACAATGCAAAACAAATAGCGGACGTTATATTATAGGTTTCAACAGGGAAAAACGATTGGCGATTGTTGTTAACTAAGTTACAACAACGCAAAACGAATGGAGGCCGATATTAACTAGTTTTCAACAATGCAAAACAAATGGCGGACGTTATCAAATAGGTTTCAACAGGGAAAAACGATTGGCGGTTGTAGTTAACTAAGCTACAACAATGCTAAACGAATGGCGGACGTTATCAAATAGGTTTCAACAGAAAAAAAACGATTGGCGGTTGTAGTTAACTAAGTTACAACAATGCAAAACAAATGGCGGAAATTGTCAAATAGTATTCAACAGGGAAAAGCGATTGGTGGTTGTAGTTAACTTAGTTACAACAATGAAAAACGATTCCAGGCCGATATTAACTAATTTTTAACAATGCAAACCACCAATGGCGGACATTATAAAAGATGTTTCAACAGGGAAAAACGATTGGCGGTTGCAGTTAACTAAGCTACAACAATGAAAAACGATTCCAGGCCGATATTAGCTAGTTTTCAACAATGCAAAACAAATGGCGGACATTATAAATTATGTTTCAACAGGGAAAAACGATTGACGATTGTTGTTAACTAAGTTACAACAACGCAAAACGAATGGAGGCCGATATTAACTAGTTTTCAACAATGCAAAACAAATGGCGGACGTTATCAAATAGGTTTCAACAGGGAAAAACGATTGGCGGTTGTAGTTAACTAAGCTACAACAATGCTAAACGAATGGCGGACGTTATCAAATAGGTTTCAACAGAAAAAAACGATTGGCGGTTGTAGTTAACTAAGTTACAATAATGCAAAACGAATGGAGGCCGAAATTAACTAGTTTTCAACAATGCAAAAACAAATGGCGGACATTAGAGATTAGGTTTCAACAGGAAAAAACGATTGGCAGTTGCAGTTAACTAAGTTACAATAATGCATAACGAATGGAGGCCGATATTAACTAATTTTCAACAATGCAAAACCAATGGCGGACGTTGTCAAATAGGTTTCAACAGGGAAAAGCAATTGGTGGTTGTAGTTAACTTAGTTACAACAATGAAAAACAATTCCAGGCCGATGTTAACTAGTTTTCAATAATGCAAAACATATGGCGGACATTATAAATTATGTTTCAACAGGGAAAAACGATTGGCGATTGTTGTTAACTAAGTTTCAACAACGCAAAACGAATGGAGGCCGATATTAACTAGTTTTCAACAATGCAGAACAAATGGCGGACATTATCAAATAGGTTTCAACAGGGAAAAACGATTGATGGTTGTAGTTAATTAAGTTACAACAATGCAAAACGAATGGAGGCCGAAATTAACTAGATTTCAACAATGCAAAACAAATGGCGGACGTTATCAAATAGGTTTCAACAGGGAAAAACGATTGGCGATTGTTGTTAACTAAGTTACAACAATGCCAAACGAATGAAGGACAATATTAACTAGTTTTCAACAATGCAAAACAAATGGCGGACGTTATCAAATAGGTTTCAACAGAAAAAAACGATTGGCGGTTGTAGTTAACTAAGTTACAACAATGCAAAACAAATGGCGCACGTTGTCAAATAGGTTTCAACAGGGAAAAACGATTGGTGGTTGTAGTTAACTAAGTTACAACAATGAAAAACGATTCCAGGCCGATATTAACTAATTTTTAACAATGCAAACCACCAATGGCGGACATTATAAAAGATGTTTCAACAGGGAAAAACGATTGGCGGTTGCAGTTAACTAAGCTACAACAATGAAAAACGATTCCAGGCCGATATTAGCTAGTTTTCAACAATGCAAAACAAATGGCGGACATTAAAAATTATGTTTCAACAGGGAAAAACGATTGACGATTGTTGTTAACTAAGTTACAACAACGCAAAACGAATGGAGGCCGATATTAACTAGTTTTCAACAATGCAAAACAAATGGCGGACGTTATCAAGTAGGTTTCAACAGGGAAAAACGATTGGCGGTTGTAGTTAACTAAGCTACAACAATGCTAAACGAATGGCGGACGTTATCAAATAGGTTTCAACAGAAAAAAACGATTGGCGGTTGTAGTTAACTAAGTTACAACAATGCAAAACGAATGGAGGCCGATATTAACTAGTTTTCAACAAGGCAAAACAAATGGCATACGTTATCAAATAGGTTTCAACAGGGAAAAACGATTGGCAGTTGCAGTTAACTAAGTTACAATAATGCATAACGAATGGAGGCCGATATTAACTAATTTTCAACAATGCAAAACCAATGGCGGACGTTGTCAAATAGGTTTCAACAGGGAAAAGCAATTGGTGGTTGTAGATAACTTAGTTACAACAATGAAAAACGATTCCAGGCCGATGTTAACTAGTTTTCAATAATGCAAAACAAATGGCGGACATTATAAATTATGTTTCAACAGGGAAAAACGATTGGCGATTGTTGTTAACTAAGTTACAACGATGCAAAACGAATGGAGGCCGAAATTAACTAGATTTCAACAATGCAAAACAAATGGCGGGCGTTATCAAATAGGTTTCAACAGGTAAAAACGATTGGCGGTTGTAGTTAACTAAGCTACAACAATGCTAAACGAATGAAGGCCAAGATTAACTAATTTTCAACAATGCAAAACAAATGGCGGACGTTATCAAATAGGTTTCAACATTAAAAAACGATTGGCGGTTGTAGTTAACTAAGATACAACAATTCAAAACGAATGGAGGCCGATATTAACTAATTTTTAACTATGCAAACCACCAATGGCGGACATTATAAAAGATGTTTCAACAGGGAAAAACGATTGGCGGTTGTAGTTAACTAAGTTACAACAATTAAAAACGATTCCAGGCCGATATTAACAAGTTTTCAACAATGCAAAACCAATTACGGTCATTATAAAATAGGTTTCAACAGGGAAAAACGATTGGCGGTTGTAGTTAACTAAGTTACAATAATGCAAAACGAATGGAGGCCGGTATTAACTAATTTTCAACAATGCAAAACCAATGGCGGACGTTGTCAAATAGGTTTCAACAGGGAAAAGCGATTGGTGGTTGTAGTTAACTTAGTTACAACAAAGAAAAACGATTCCAGGCCGATATTAACTAGTTTTCAACAATGCAAAATAAATGGCGGACATTATAAATTATGTTTCCACAGGGAAAAACGATTGGCGATTATAGTTAACTAAGTTACAACAACGCAAACAAATGGAGGCCGATATTAACTAGTTTTCAACAATGCAAAACCAATTACGGTCATTATAAAGTAGGTTTCAACAGGGAAAATCGATTGGCGGTTGTAGTTAACTAAGTTACAACAATGCAAAACGAATGGAGGCCGATATTAAGTAGTTTTCAACAAGGCAAAAAAAATGGCGGACGTAGTCAAATAGGTTTCAATAGGGAAAAACGATTGGCGGTTGTAGTTACAACAATGCAAAACAATTCCAGGCCGATATTAATAAGTTTTCATACAATGCAAAGCAAATGGCGGACATTATAAATTAGGTTTCAACAGGGAAAAACGATTGGCGATTGTTGTGTACTAAGTTACAATAATGCAAAACGAATGGAGGCCGATATTAACTAATTTTCAACAACGCAAAACGATTGGAGGCCAATATTAACTAATTTTCAACAATGCAAAAAAAGGCGGACGTTATAAAATATGTTTCAACAGGGAAAAACGATTGGCGGTTGTAGTTAACTAAGTTACAATAATGCAAAACGAATGGAGGCCGATATTAACTAATTTTCAACAATGCAAAACCAATGGCGGACGTTGTCAAATAGGTTTCAACAGGGAAAAGCGATTGGTGGTTGTAGTTAACTTAGTTACAACAAAGAAAAACGATTCCAGGCAGATATTAACTAGTTTTCAACAATGCAAAATAAATGGCGGACATTATAAATTATGTTTCCACAGAGAAAAACGATTGGCGGTTGTAGTTAACTAAGTTACAACAATGCAAAACGAATGGAGGCCGATATTAAGTAGTTTTCAACAAGGCAAAAAAAATGGAGGACGTAGTCAAATAGGTTTCAACAGGGAAAAACGATTGGCGGTTGTAGTTAACTAAGTTACAACAATGCAAAACGAATGGAGGCCGATATTAAGTAGTTTTCAACAATGCAAAACAAATGGCGGACGTTTTCAAATAGGTTTCAACAGAAAAAAAACGATTGGCGGTTGTAGTTAACTAAGTTACAACAATGCAAAACAAATGGTGCACGTTGTCAAATAGGTTTCAACAGGGAAAAACGATTGGTGGTTGTAGTTAACTAAGTTACAATAATGCAGAACGAATGAAGGCCGATATTAACTAATTTTCAACAATGCAAAACTAATGGCGGACGTTTTCAAATAGTATTCAACAGGGAAAAGCGATTGGTGGTTGTAGTTAACTTAGTTACAACAATGAAAAACGATTCCAGGCCGATATAACTAATTTTTAACAATGCAAACCACCAATGGCGGACATTATAAAAGATGTTTCAACAGGGAAAAACGATTGGCGGTTGCAGTTAACTAAGCTACAACAATGCAAAACGAATGGAGGCCGATATTAACTAGTTTTCAACAATGCAAAACAAATGGCATACGTTATCAAATAGGTTTCAACAGGGAAAAACGATTGATGGTTGTAGTTAATTAAGTTACAACAATGCAAAACGAATGTAGGCCGAAATTAACTAGATTTCTACAATGCAAAACAAATTGCGGACGTTATAAAATATGTTTCAACAGGGAAAAACGATTGTCGGTTGTAGTTAACTAAGTTACAACAATGCAAAACGAATAGATGCCGATATTAACTAGTTTTCAAGAATGCAGAACAAATGGCGGCGTTATCAAATAGGTTTCAACATCGAAAAAAGAATGCCTGTTGTAGTTACCTAAGCTAGAATAATGCAAAACGAATTGAGGCCGAGCTTAAGTAATTTTTAACAATGCAAAACAAATGGCGGACGTTTTCAAATAGGTTTCAACAGGGAAAAACGATTGGCGGTTGTAGTTAACTAAGCTATAACAATTCAAAACGAATGCAGGCCGATATTAACTAATTTTCAACAATGCAAAACCAAAGGCGGACATTATAAAATAGGTTTAAACAGAGAAAAACAATGGGCGGTTGTAGTTAACTAAGTTACAACAATGCAAAACGAATGGAGGCCGAGATTATCTAGTTTTCAACAATGCAAAACAAATAGCGGACGTTATATTATAGGTTTCAACAGCGAAAAACGATTGGCGATTGTTGGTAACTAAGTTACAACAATGCCAAACGAATGGAGGCGGATATTAATTACTTTTTAACAATGCAAACCACCAATGGCGGACACTATAAAAGAGTTTTCAACATTGAAAAACGATTGGTGGTTGTAGTTAACTAAGTTACAACAATGCAAAACGAATGGAGACCGATATTAACTAGTTTTCAACAATGGAAAACAAATGGCGGACATTATAAATTATGTTTCAACAGGGAAAAACGATTGGCGATTGTTGTTAACTAAGTTACAACAACGCAAAACGAATGGAGGCCGATATTAACTAGTTTTCAACAATGCAAAAAAATGGCGGACGTTATTAAATATGTTTCAACAGGGAAAAACGATTGTCGGTTGTAGTTAACTAAGTTACAACAATGTAAAACGAATGGAGGCCGATATTATCTAGTTTTCAACAATGCAAAACAAATAGCGGACGTTTTATTATAGGTTTCAACAGGGAAAAACGATTGGCGATTGTTGTTAACTAAGTTACAACAATGCCAAACGAATGAAGGACAATATTAACTAGTTTTCAACAATGCAAAACAAATGGCAGACGTTATGAAATAGGTTTCAGCAGAAAAAAACGATTGGCGGTTGTAGTTAACTAAGTTACAACAATGCAAAACAAATGGCGCACATTGTCAAATAGGTTTCAACAGGGAAAAACGATTGGTGGTTGTAGTTAAACTAAGTTACAATAATGCAAAACGAATAGAGGCCGATATTAACTAATTTTCAACAATGCAAAACCAATGGCGGACGTTGTCAAATAGTATTCAACAGGGAAAAGCGATTGGTGGTTGTAGTTAACTTAGTTACAACAATGAAAAACGATTCCAGGCCGATATTAACTAATTTTTAACAATGCAAACCACCAATGGCGGACATTATAAAAGATGTTTCAACAGGGAAAAACGATTGGCGGTTGCAGTTAACTAAGCTACAACAATGAAAAACGATTCCAGGCCGATATTAGCTAGTTTTCAACAATTCAAAACAAATGGCGGACATTATAAATTATGTTTCAACAGGGAAAAACGATTGACGATTGTTGTTAACTAAGTTACAACAACGCAAAACGAATGGAGGCCGATATTAACTAGTTTTCAACAATGCAAAACAAATGGCGGACGTTATCAAGTAGGTTTCAACAGGGAAAAACGATTGGCGGTTGTAGTTAACTAAGCTACAACAATGCTAAACGAATGGCGGACGTTATCAAATAGGTTTCAACAGAAAAAAACGATTGGCGGTTGTAGTTAACTAAGTTACAACAATGCAAAACAAATGGCGCACGTTGTCAAATATGTTTCAACAGGGGAAAACGATTCGCGGTTGTAGTTAACTAAGTTACAATAATGCAAAACGAATGGAGGTCGAGATTATCTAATTTTCAACAATGCAAAACGAATGGAGGCCGATATTAAGTAGTTTTCAACAAGGCAAAAAAAATGGAGGACGTAGTCAAATAGGTTTCAACAGGGAAAAACGATTGGCGGTTGTAGTTAACTAAGTTACAACAATGCAAAACGAATGGAGGCCGATATTAAGTAGTTTTCAACAATGCAAAACAAATGGCGGACGTTATCAAATAGGTTTCAACAGAAAAAAAACGATTGGCGGTTGTAGTTAACTAAGTTACAACAATGCAAAACAAATGGTGCACGTTGTCAAATAGGTTTCAACAGGGAAAAACGATTGGTGGTTGTAGTTAACTAAGTTACAATAATGCAGAACGAATGAAGGCCGATATTAACTAATTTTCAACAATGCAAAACTAATGGCGGACGTTTTCAAATAGTATTCAACAGGGAAAAGCGATTGGTGGTTGTAGTTAACTTAGTTACAACAATGAAAAACGATTTCAGGCCGATATAACTAATTTTTAACAATGCAAACCACCAATGGCGGACATTATAAAAGATGTTTCAACAGGGAAAAACGATTGGCGGTTGCAGTTAACTAAGCTACAACAATGCAAAACGAATGGAGGCCGATATTAACTAGTTTTCAACAATGCAAAACAAATGGCATACGTTATCAAATAGGTTTCAACAGGGAAAAACGATTGATGGTTGTAGTTAATTAAGTTACAACAATGCAAAACGAATGTAGGCCGAAATTAACTAGATTTCTACAATGCAAAACAAATTGCGGACGTTATAAAATATGTTTCAACAGGGAAAAACGATTGTCGGTTGTAGTTAACTAAGTTACAACAATGCAAAACGAATAGATGCCGATATTAACTAGTTTTCAAGAATGCAGAACAAATGGCGGCGTTATCAAATAGGTTTCAACATCGAAAAAAGAATGCCTGTTGTAGTTACCTAAGCTAGAATAATGCAAAACGAATTGAGGCCGAGCTTAAGTAATTTTTAACAATGCAAAACAAATGGCGGACGTTTTCAAATAGGTTTCAACAGGGAAAAACGATTGGCGGTTGTAGTTAACTAAGCTATAACAATTCAAAACGAATGCAGGCCGATATTAACTAATTTTCAACAATGCAAAACCAAAGGCGGACATTATAAAATAGGTTTAAACAGAGAAAAACAATGGGCGGTTGTAGTTAACTAAGTTACAACAATGCAAAACGAATGGAGGCCGAGATTATCTAGTTTTCAACAATGCAAAACAAATAGCGGACGTTATATTATAGGTTTCAACAGCGAAAAACGATTGGCGATTGTTGGTAACTAAGTTACAACAATGCCAAACGAATGGAGGCGGATATTAATTACTTTTTAACAATGCAAACCACCAATGGCGGACACTATAAAAGAGTTTTCAACATTGAAAAACGATTGGTGGTTGTAGTTAACTAAGTTACAACAATGCAAAACGAATGGAGACCGATATTAACTAGTTTTCAACAATGCAAAAAAATGGCGGACGTTATTAAATATGTTTCAACAGGGAAAAACGATTGTCGGTTGTAGTTAACTAAGTTACAACAATGCAAAACGAATGGAGGCCGATATTATCTAGTTTTCAACAATGCAAAACAAATAGCGGACGTTTTATTATAGGTTTCAACAGGGAAAAACGATTGGCGATTGTTGTTAACTAAGTTACAACAATGCCAAACGAATGAAGGACAATATTAACTAGTTTTCAACAATGCAAAACAAATGGCAGACGTTATGAAATAGGTTTCAGCAGAAAAAAACGATTGGCGGTTGTAGTTAACTAAGTTACAACAATGCAAAACAAATGGCGCACATTGTCAAATAGGTTTCAACAGGGAAAAACGATTGGTGGTTGTAGTTAAACTAAGTTACAATAATGCAAAACGAATGGAGGCCGATATTAACTAATTTTCAACAATGCAAAACCAATGGCGGACGTTGTCAAATAGTATTCAACAGGGAAAAGCGATTGGTGGTTGTAGTTAACTTAGTTACAACAATGAAAAACGATTCCAGGCCGATATTAACTAATTTTTAACAATGCAAACCACCAATGGCGGACATTATAAAAGATGTTTCAACAGGGAAAAACGATTGGCGGTTGCAGTTAACTAAGCTACAACAATGAAAAACGATTCCAGGCCGATATTAGCTAGTTTTCAACAATTCAAAACAAATGGCGGACATTATAAATTATGTTTCAACAGGGAAAAACGATTGACGATTGTTGTTAACTAAGTTACAACAACGCAAAACGAATGGAGGCCGATATTAACTAGTTTTCAACAATGCAAAACAAATTGCGGACGTTATCAAGTAGGTTTCAACAGGGAAAAACGATTGGCGGTTGTAGTTAACTAAGCTACAACAATGCTAAACGAATAGCGGACGTTATCAAATAGGTTTCAACAGAAAAAAACGATTGGCGGTTGTAGTTAACTAAGTTACAACAATGCAAAACAAATGGCGCACGTTGTCAAATAGGTTTCAACAGGGAAAAACGATTGGTGGTTGTAGTTAACTAAGTTACAATAATGCAAAACGAATGGAGGCCGATATTAACTAATTTTCAACAATGCAAAACCAATGGCGGACGTTGTCATATAGTATTCAACACTGAAAAGCGATTGGTGGTTGTAGTTAACTTAGTTACAACAATAAAAAACGATTCCAGGCCGATATTAACTAATTTTTAACAATGCAAACCACCAATGGCGGACATTATAAAAGATGTTTCAACAGGGAAAAATGATTGGCGGTTGCAGTTAACTAAGCTACAACAATGAAAAACGATTCCAGGCCGATATTAGCTAGTTTTCAACAATGCAAAACAAATGGCGGTCATTAAAAATTATGTTTCAACAGGGAAAAACGATTAACGATTGTTGTTAACTAAGTTACAACAACGCAAAACGAATGGAGGCCGATATTAACTAGTTTTCAACAATGCAAAACAAATGGCGGACGTTATCAATTAGGTTTCAACAGGCAAAAACGATTGGCGGTTGTAGTTAACTAAGTTACAACAATGCAAAACGAATGGAGGCCGATATTAACTAGTTTTCAACAATGCAAAAAAATGGCGGACGTTATTAAATATGTTTCAACAGGGAAAAACGATTGTCGGTTGTAGTTAACTAAGTTACAACAATGCAAAACGAATGGAGGCCGAGATTATCTAGTTTTCAACAATGCAAAACAAATAGCGGACGTTTTATTATAGGTTTCAACAGGGAAAAACGATTGGCGATTGTTGTTAACTAAGTTACAACAATGCCAAACGAATGAAGGACAATATTAACTAGTTTTCAACAATGCAAAACAAATGGCAGACGTTATGAAATAGGTTTCAACAGAAAAAAACGATTGGCGGTTGTAGTTAACTGAGTTACAACAATGCAAAACAAATGGCGCACATTGTCAAATAGGTTTCAACAGGGAAAAACGATTGGTGGTTGTAGTTAACTAAGTTACAATAATGCAAAACGAATGGAGGCCGATATTAACTAATTTTCAACAATGCAAACCACCAATGGCGGACATTATAAAAGATGTTTCAACAGGGAAAAACGATTGGCGGTTGCAGTTAACTAAGCTACAACAATGAAAAACGATTCCAGGCCGATATTAGCTAGTTTTCAACAATGCAAAACAAATGGCGGACATTAAAAATTATGTTTCAACAGGGAAAAACGATTGACGATTGTTGTTAACTAAGTTACAACAACGCAAAACGAATGGAGGCCGATATTAACTAGTTTTCAACAATGCAAAACAAATGGCGGACGTTATCAAGTAGGTTTCAACAGGGAAAAACGATTGGCGGTTGTAGTTAACTAAGCTACAACAATGCTAAACGAATGGCGGACGTTATCAAATAGGTTTCAACAGAAAAAAACGATTGGCGGTTGTAGTTAACTAAGTTACAACAATGCAAAACGAATGGAGGCCGATATTAACTAGTTTTCAACAAGGCAAAACAAATGGCATACGTTATCAAATAGGTTTCAACAGGGAAAAACGATTGGCAGTTGCAGTTAACTAAGTTACAATAATGCATAACGAATGGAGGCCGATATTAACTAATTTTCAACAATGCAAAACCAATGGCGGACGTTGTCAAATAGGTTTCAACAGGGAAAAGAAATTGGTGGTTGTAGATAACTTAGTTACAACAATGAAAAACGATTCCAGGCCGATGTTAACTAGTTTTCAATAATGCAAAACAAATGGCGGACATTATAAATTATGTTTCAACAGGGAAAAACGATTGGCGATTGTTGTTAACTAAGTTACAACGATGCAAAACGAATGGAGGCCGAAATTAACTAGATTTCAACAATGCAAAACAAATGGCGGGCGTTATCAAATAGGTTTCAACAGGGAAAAACGATTGGCGGTTGTAGTTAACTAAGCTACAACAATGCTAAACGAATGAAGGCCAAGATTAACTAATTTTCAACAATGCAAAACAAATGGCGGACGTTATCAAATAGGTTTCAACAGGAAAAAACGATTGGCGGTTGTAGTTAACTAAGATACAACAATTCAAAACGAATGGAGGCCGATATTAACTAATTTTTAACTATGCAAACCACCAATGGCGGACATTATAAAAGATGTTTCAACAGGGAAAAACGATTGGCGGTTGTAGTTAACTAAGTTACAACAATGAAAAACGATTCCAGGCCGATATTAACAAGTTTTCAACAATGCAAAACCAATTACGGTCATTATAAAATAGGTTTCAACAGGGAAAAACGATTGGCGGTTGTAGTTAACTAAGTTACAATAATGCAAAACGAATGGAGGCCGATATTAACTAATTTTCAACAATGCAAAACCAATGGCGGACGTTATTAAATATGTTTCAACAGGGAAAAACGATTGTCGTTTGTAGTTAACTAAGTTACAACAATGCAAAACGAATGGAGGCCGATATTATCTAGTTTTCAACAATGCAAAACAAATAGCGGACGTTTTATTATAGGTTTCAACAGGGAAAAAATATTGGTGATTGTTGTTAACTAAGTTACAACAATGCCAAACGAATGAAGGACAATATTAACTAGTTTTCAACAATGCAAAACAAATGGCAGACGTTATGAAATAGGTTTCAGCAGAAAAAAACGATTGGCGCACGTTGTCAAATAGGTTTCAACAGGGAAAAGCGATTGGTGGTTGTAGTTAACTTAGTTACAACAATGAAAAACGATTCCAGACCGATATTAACTAATTTTTAACAATGCAAACCACCAATGGCGGATATTATAAAAGATGTTTCAACAGGGAAAAACGATTGGCGGTTGCAGTTAACTAAGCTACAACAATGAAAAACGATTCCAGGCCGATATTAGCTAGTTTTCAACAATGCAAAACAAATGGCGGACATTAAAAATTATGTTTCAACAGGGAAAAACGATTAACGATTGTTGTTAACTAAGTTACAACAACGCAAAACGAATGGAGGCCGATATTAACTAGTTTTCAACAATGCAAAACAAATGGCGGACGTTATCAATTAGGTTTCAACAGGCAAAAACGATTGGCGGTTGTAGTTAACTAAGTTACAACAATGCAAAACGAATGGAGGCCGATATTAACTAGTTTTCAACAATGCAAAAAACATGGCGGACGTTATTAAATATGTTTCAACAGGGAAAAACGATTGTCGATTGTAGTTAACTAAGTTACAACAATGCAAAACGAATGGAGGCCGAGATTATCTAGTTTTCAACAATGCAAAACAAATAGCGGACGTTTTATTATAGGTTTCAACAGGGAAAAACGATTGGCGATTGTTGTTAACTAAGTTACAACAATGCCAAACGAATGAAGGACAATATTAACTAGTTTTCAACAATGCAAAACAAATGGCAGACGTTATGAAATAGGTTTCAACAGAAAAAAACGATTGGCGGTTGTAGTTAACTAAGTTACAACAATGCAAAACAAATGGCGCACATTGTCAAATAGGTTTCAACAGGGAAAAACGATTGGTGGTTGTAGTTAACTAAGTTACAATAATGCAAAACGAATGGAGGCCGATATTAACTAATTTTCAACAATGCAAAACCAATGGCGGACGTTGTCAAATAGTACTCAACAGGGAAAAGCGATTGGTGGTTGTAGTTAACTTAGTTACAACAATGAAAAACGATTCCAGGCCGATATTAACTAATTTTTAACAATGCAAACCACCAAGGGCGGACATTATAAAAGATGTTTCAACAGGGAAAAACGATTGGCGGTTGCAGTTAACTAAGCTACAACAATGAAAAACGATTCCAGGCCGATATTAGCTAGTTTTCAACAATTCAAAACAAATGGCGGACATTATAAATTATGTTTCGACAGGGAAAAACGATTGACGATTGTTGTTCACTAAGTTACAACAACGCAAAACGAATGGAGGCCGATATTAACTAGTTTTCAACAATGCAAAACAAATGGCGGACGTTATCAAGTAGGTTTCAACAGGGAAAAACGATTGGCGGTTGTAGTTAACTAAGCTACAACAATGCTAAACGAATGGCGGACGTTATCAAATAGGTTTCAACAGAAAAAAACGATTGGCGGTTGTAGTTAACTAAGTTACAACAATGCAAAACAAATGGCGCACGTTGTCAAATAGGTTTCAACAGGGAAAAACGATTGGTGGTTGTAGTTAACTAAGTTACAATAATGCAAAACAAATGGAGGCCGATATTAACTAATTTTCAACAATGCAAAACCAATGGCGGACGTTGTCATATAGTATTCAACACTGAAAAGCGATTGGTGGTTGTAGTTAACTTAGTTACAACAATGAAAAACGATTCCAGGCCGATATTAACTAATTTTTAACAATGCAAACCACCAATGGCGGACATTATAAAAGATGTTTCAACAAGGAAAAATGATTGGCGGTTGCAGTTAACTAAGCTACAACAATGAAAAACGATTCCAGGCCGATATTAGCTAGTTTTCAACAATGCAAAACAAATGGCGGACATTAAAAATTATGTTTCAACAGGGAAAAACGATTAACGATTGTTGTTAACTAAGTTACAACAACGCAAAACGAATGGAGGCCGATATTAACTAGTTTTCAACAATGCAAAACAAATGGCGGACGTTATCAATTAGGTTTCAACAGGCAAAAACGATTGGCGGTTGTAGTTAACTAAGTTACAACAATGCAAAACGAATGGAGGCCGATATTAACTAGTTTTCAACAAGGCAAAACAAATGGCATACGTTATCAAATGAGTTTCAACAGGGAAAAACGATTGGCGGTTGTAGTTAACTGAGTTACAACAATACAAAATGAATGGAGGCCGATATTAACTAGTTTTCAAGAATGCAAAACCAATGGCGGACATTATAAAATAGGTTTCAACAGGTAAAAACGATTGGCGATTGTAGTTAACTAAGTTACAATAATGCAAAACGAAAGGAGGCCGAGATTAACTAATTTTCAACAATGCAAAACAAATGGCGGACGTTATCAAATAGGTTTCAACAGGGAAAAACGATTGTAGTTAACTAAGCTAGAACAATTTAAAACGAATGGAGGCCGATATTAACTCTTTTTTAACAATGCAAAACAAAGACAAACATTATAAAATAGGTTTCAACAGGGAAAAACGATTGGCGGTTGTAGTTTACTAAGTTACAACAATGCAAAACGAATGGAGGCCGATATTAACTAATTTTCAACAATGCAAAACGAATGGAGGCCGATATTAACTAGTTTTCAAGAATGCAGAACAAATGGCGGATGTTATCAAATAGGTTTCAACAGGGAAAAACGATTGGCGGTTGTAGTTAACTGAGCTATAACAATGCTAAACGAATAGAGGCCGATATTAACTAACTTTCAACAATGCAAAACAAATGGCGGATGTTATCAAATAGGTTTCAACAGTGAAAAACGATTGGCGGTTGTAGTTTACTAAGTTACAACAATGCAAAACGAATGGAGGGCGATATTAACTAATTTTCAACAATACAAAACGAATGGAGGCCGATATTAACTAGTTTTCAACAAGGCAAAACTAATGGCATACGTTCTCAAATGGGTTTCAACAGGGAAAAACGATTGGCGGTTGTAGTTAACTAAGTTACAATAATGCAAAACGAATGGAGGCCGAAATTAACTAGTTTTCAACAATGCAAAACAAATGGCGGACATTAGAGATTAGGTTTCAACAGGGAAAAACGATTGGCAGTTGCAGTTAACTAAGTTACAATAATGCATAACGAATGGAGGCCGATATTAACTAATTTTCAACAATGCAAAAGCAATGGCGGACATTATAAAATAGGTTTCAACAGTGAAAAACGATTGGCGGTTGTAGTTAACTAAGATACAACAATTCAAAACGAATGGAGGCCGATATTAACTAATTTTTAACAATGCAAACCACCAATGGCGGACATTATAAAATAGGTTTTAACTGAGATAAACGATTGGCGGTTGTAGTTTACTAAGTTACAACAATGCAAAACGAATGGAGGCCGATATTAACTAGTTTCCAACAATGCAAATTAAATGCGGACATTATCAAATAGGTTTCAACAGGGAAAAACGATTGGCGGTTGTAGTTAACTAAGTTACAATAATGCAAAACGAATGGAGGCCGATATTAACTAATTTTCAACAATGCAAAACAAATGGCGGACATTATAAAATAGGTTTCAACAGGGAAAAACGATTGGCGATTGTTGTTAACTAAGTTACAACAACGCAAAACGAATGGAGGCCGATATTAACTAGTTTTCAACAATGCAGAACAAATGGCGGACATTATCAAATAGGTTTCAACAGGGAAAAACGATTGATGGTTGTAGTTAATTAAGTTACAACGATGCAAAACGAATGGAGGCCGAAATTAACTAGATTTCAACAATGCAAAACAAATGGCGGACGTTATCAAATAGGTTTCAACAGGGAAAAACGATAGGCGGTTGTAGTTAACTAAGATACAACAAATGGAGGCCGATATTAAATAATTTTTAACTATGCAAACCACCAATGGCGGACATTATAAAAGATGTTTCAACAGGGAAAAACGATTGGCGGTTGTAGTTAACTAAGTTACAACAATGAAAAACGATTCCAGGCCGATATTAACTAGTTTTCAACAATGCAAAACCAATTACGGTCATTATAAAATAGGTTTCAACAGGGAAAAACGATTGGCGGTTGTAGTTAACTAAGTTACAATAATGCAAAACGAATGGAGGCCGATATTAACTAATTTTCAACAATGCAAAACCAATGGCGGAAGTTGTCAAATAGGTTTCAACAGGGAAAAGCGATTGGTGGTTGTAGTTAACTTAGTTACAACAAAGAAAAACGATTCCAAGCCGATATTAACTAGTTTTCAACAATGCAAAATAAATGGCGGACATTATAAATTATGTTTCCACAGGGAAAAACGATTGGCGATTATAGTTAAATAAGTTACAACAACGCAAACAAATGGAGGCCGATATTAACTAGTTTTCAACAATGCAAAACCAATTACGGTCATTATAAAGTAGGTTTCAACAGGGAAAAACGATTGGCGATTATAGTTAACTAAGTTACAACAATGCAAAACGAATGGAGGCCGATATTAAGTAGTTTTCAACAAGGCAAAAAAAATGGCGGACGTAGTCAAATAGGTTTCAACAGGGAAAAACGATTGGCGGTTGTAGTTACAACAATGCAAAACAATTCCAGGGCAATATTAATAAGTTTTCATACAATGCAAAGCAAATGGCGGACATTATAAATTAGGTTTCAACAGGGAAAAACGATTGGCGATTGTTTTGTACTAAGTTACAATAATGCAAAACGAATGGAGGCCGATATTAACTAATTTTCAACAATGCAAAACGAATGGAGGCCAATATTAACTAATTTTCAACAATGCAAAAAAAAGGCGGACGTTATAAAATATGTTTCAACAGGGAAAAACGATTGTCGGTTGTAGTTAACTAAGTTACAACAATGCAAAACGAATGGAGGCCGATATTAACTAGTTTTCAAGAATGCAGAACAAATGGCGGCGTTATCAAATATGTTTCAACAGGGAAAAACGATTGTCGGTTGTAGTTAACTAAGTTACAACAATGCAAAACGAATGCAGGCCGATATTAACTAATTTTTAACAATGCAAAATCAAAGGCGGACATTATAAAATAGGTTTAAACAGAGAAAAACAATGGGCGGTTGTAGTTAACTAAGTTACAACAATGCAAAACAAATGGAGGCCGAGATTATCTAGTTTTCAACAATGCAAAACAAATGGCGGACGTTATCAAATAGGTTTCAACAGAAAAAAAACGATTGGCGGTTGTAGTTAACTAAGTTACAACAATGCAAAACAAATGGTGCACGTTGTCAAATAGGTTTCAACAGGGAAAAACGATTGGTGGTTGTAGTTAACTAAGTTACAATAATGCAGAACGAATGAAGGCCGATATTAACTAATTTTCAACAATGCAAAACTAATGGCGGACGTTGTCAAATAGTATTCAACAGGGAAAAGCGATTGGTGGTTGTAGTTAACTTAGTTACAACAATGAAAAACGATTCCAGGCCGATATTAACTAATTTTTAAAAATGCAAACCACCAATGGCGGACATTATAAAAGATGTTTCAACAGGGAAAAACGATTGGCGGTTGCAGTTAACTAAGCTACAACAATGCAAAACGAATGGAGGCCGATATTAACTAGTTTTCAACAATGCAAAACAAATGGCATACGTTATCAAATAGGTTTCAACAGGGAAAAACAATTAATGGTTGTAGTTAACTAAGTTACAACAATGCAAAACGAATAGATGCCGATATTAACTAGTTTTCAAGAATGCAGAACAAATGGCGGCGTTATCAAATAGGTTTCAACATCGAAAAAAGAATGCCTGTTGTAGTTACCTAAGCTAGAATAATGCAAAACGAATGGAGGCCGAGCTTAAGTAATTTTTAACAATGCAAAACAAATGGCGGACGTTTTCAAATAGGTTTCAACAGGGAAAAACGATTGGCGGTTGTAGTTAACTAAGCTATAACAATTCAAAACGAATGCAGGCCGATATTAACTAATTTTCAACAATGCAAAACCAAAGGCGGACATTATAAAATAGGTTTCAACAAGGAAAAACGATTGGCGATTGTTGTTAACTAAGTTACAACAACGCAAAACGAATGGAGGCCGATATTAACTAGTTTTCAACAATGCAAAAAAAATGGCGGACGTTATTAAATATGTTTCAACAGGGAAAAACGATTGTCGGTTGTAGTTAACTAAGTTACAACAATGCAAAACGAATGGAGGCCGAGATTATCTAGTTTTCAACAATGCAAAACAAATAGCGGACGTTATATTATAGGTTTCAACAGGGAAAAACGATTGGCGTTTGTTGTTAACTAAGTTACAACAATGCCAAACGAATGAAGGACAATATTAACTAGTTTTCAACAATGCAAAACAAATGGCGGACGTTATCAAGTAGGTTTCAACAGGGAAAAACGATTGGCGGTTGTAGTTAACTAAGCTACAACAATGCTAAACGAATGGCGGACGTTATCAAATAGGTTTCAACAGAAAAAAACGATTGGCGGTTGTAGTTAACTAAGTTACAACAATGCAAAACAAATGGCGCACGTTGTCAAATAGGTTTCAACAGGGAAAAACGATTGGTGGTTGTAGTTAACTAAGTTACAATAATGCAAAACGAATGGAGGCCGATATTAACTAATTTTCAACAATGCAAAACCAATGGCGGACGTTGTCATATAGTATTCAACAGGGAAAAGCGATTGGTGGTTGTAGTTAACTTAGTTACAACAATGAAAAACGATTCCAGGCCGATATTAACTAATTTTTAACAATGCAAACCACCAATGGCGGACATTATAAAAGATGTTTCAACAGGGAAAAACGATTGGCGGTTGCAGTTAACTAAGCTACAACAATGAAAAACAATTCCAGGCCGATATTAGCTAGTTTTCAACAATGCAAAACAAATGGCGGACATTTAAAATTATGTTTCAACAGGGAAAAACGATTGACGATTGTTGTTAACTAAGTTACAACAACGCAAAACGAATGGAGGCCGATATTAACTAGTTTTCAACAAGGCAAAACAAATGGCATACGTTATCAAATGAGTTTCAACAGGGCAAAACGATTGGCGGTTGTAGTTAACTAAGTTACAATAATGCAAAACGAATGGAGGCCGATATTAACTAATTTTCAACAATGCAAAACAAATGGCGGACGTTATAAAATATGTTTCAACAGGGGAAAATGATTGGCGGTTGTAGTTAACTAAGTTACAACAATACAAAATGAATGGAGGCCGATATTAACTAGTTTTCAAGAATGCAAAACCAATGGCGGACATTATAAAATAGGTTTCAACAGGTAAAAACGATTGGCGATTGTAGTTAACTGAGCTATAACAGTGCTAAACGAATGGAGGCCGATATTAACTAACTTTCAACAATGCAAAATCAATGGCGGACATTATAAAATAGGTTTCAACAGTGAAAGACGATTGGCGGTTGTAGTTTACTAAGATACAACAATGCAAAACGAATGGAGGCCGATATTAACTAGTTTTCAACAAGGCAAAACAAATGGCATACGTTATCAAATGGGTTTCAACAGGGAAAAACGATTGGCGGTTGTAGTTAACTAAGTTACAATAATGCAAAACGAATGGAGGCCGAAATTAACTAGTTTTCAACAATGCAAAACAAATGGCGGACATTAGAGATTAGGTTTCAACAGGGAAAAACGATTGGCAGTTGCAGTTAACTAAGTTACAATAATGCATAACGAATGGAGGCCGATATTAACTAATTTTCAACAATGCAAAACCAATGGCGGACGTTGTCAAATTGGTTTCAACAGGGAAAAGCAATTGGTGGTTGTAGTTAACTTAGTTACAACAATGAAAAACGATTCCAGGCCGATGTTAACTAGTTTTCAATAATGCAAAACAAATGGCGGACATTATAAATTATGTTTCAACAGGGAAAAACGATTGGCGATTGTTGTTAACTAAGTTACAACAATTTAAAACGAATGGAGGCCGATATTAACTAATTTTTAACAATGAAAACCACCAATGACGGACATTATAAAATAGGTTTCAACAGGGAAAAACGATTGGCGGTTGTAGTTAACTAAGTTACAACAATGCTAAACGAATGGAGGCCGATATTAACTAATTTTCAACAATGCAAAACGAATGGAGGCCGATATTAACTAGTTTTCAAGAATGCAGAACAAATGGCGGATGTTATCAAATAGGTTTCAACAGGGAAAAACGATTGGCGGTTGTAGTTAACTGAGCTATAACAATGCTAAACGAATGGAGGCCGATATTAACTAACTTTCAACAATGCAAAATCAATGGCGGACATTATAAAATAGGTTTCAACAGGGAAAAACGATTGGTGATTGAAGTTAACTAAGTTACAATAATGCAAAACGAATGGAGGCCGAAATTAACTAATTTTCAACAAAGCAAAACAAATGGCGGACGTTATCAAATAGGTTTCAACAGTGAAAAACGATTGGCGGTTGTAGTTAACTAAGATACAACAATTCAAAACGAATGGAGGCCGATATTAACTAATTTTTAACAATGCAAACCACCAATGGCGGACATTATAAAATAGGTTTCAACTGAGATAAACGATTGGCGGTTGTAGTTTACTAAGTTACAACAATGCAAAACGAATGGAGGCCGATATTAACTAGTTTCCAACAATGCAAATTAAATGCGGACATTATCAAATAGGTTTCAACAGGGAAAAACGATTGGCGGTTGTAGTTAACTAAGTTACAATAATGCAAAACGAATGGAGGCCGATATTAACTACTTTTCAACAAAGCAAAACAAATGGCGGACGTTATCAAATAGGTTTCAACAGTGAAAAACGATTGGCGGTTGTAGTTTACTAAGTTACAACAATGCAAAACGAATGGAGGGCGATATTAACTAATTTTCAACAATACAAAACGAATGGAGGCCGATATTAACTAGTTTTCAAGAATGCAGAACAAATGGCGGACGTTATCAAATAGGTTTCAACAGGGAAAAACGATTGGCGGTTGTAGGTAACTAAGCTAGAATAATGCAAAACGAATGGAGGCCGAGATTAAGTAATTTTCAACAATGCAAAACAAATGGCGGCCGTTATCAAATAGGTTTCAATAGGGAAAAAACGATTGGCGGCTGTAGTTAACATATAGAATGCATAAAAGATAACAAATAGGCTAAGATAAAAACATCCAATCATTCAACGTGTTATGAAGCTAAAAATACCTGTTTGCTAAGAAGAAATGTGTTTCGAATAAAGTGCCTCGATATATTTCATATGGAATTATAACCAATACAGAAAGTTCCAAAAAGACGAAAAGTTGAAGAATAGAAACAATAAAAAAAAGACAAAAGTGCAATAAAAACAGGGTTAAAATAACGAAACATTTTACCTGATATTAGATATCCTTATTTTATTAACATATATTTTTATTTTGCCTCATAACATTTTGAATGGTTGGACTAATGTTTTTATTTTAGGATAATTCGGGCCTATTTTTGATATTTTATCTATCCCATATTAACTTTTAATTATATTATCTATCTTTCTCTACGCACATCCGAGCCTCAGGTGTTTATCTTGAGGATGAATAAGTTTCCAGCTTTTAAACGCAAATGAAGAAGTAGGTGTTTTTGATCCACATAGAGACACTTTTTGTTCATTCTCATAGAAATAAATATTAAATAATGTACAACACATAATTCCTAGATAAAATATAATTATATTTCACACAAAATAAGAAATAATAATAAAAAATAAACTTATTCTATAGTTGATACACAAATAATTGCTATATTTAGAAATAATAGTTTTTTGAGTTTGTGCGTGTAGTCTTTTGCTCACAAAGCTAAACTGCGCAAGTCCCTCCTGTGTTTAGTTATTCCGAACAGGTGAACGATCCAATGCACACCCCTGCCCAACACTACTACCCTTTTTGTGTGGTATTTTCTCTCCTATTCACCCACGCACTTAGTTTATGTCCTTTAGAACACTTCTCCCAAATAGCTGCCCCCTTCACCAAAACAAATCTATTTTGCAAGAAGTGTCTCTGAAGAAACTCACAACAGAAGGCGTCTTTTGTCAGCGAATCCGTAGATATTCCAATCACACAGGACGCTTCAATCTACCTTCAGCCCAAAACTCGAGATAAAAGGTTGCATGCGAATCCTTAGAAAACAATGGCAAACGGGAAAATGCCCATGGCCCTTTGTTACGGGAATAGGGAAACCTGGAACAAGATAGTGTCGAAACCTTTCCGTTGGGAGCCATTATGTCCATTCATTTTCTAACTCTTTGACTATCTCGCCAATTGCTTTCAGTGTATAATTGTTAGAGGTGGTATATAAATTGTCGTATAGGGTGCTGAGTGGTACGAAACGACATTGTTCTTAGTTGTTTTAGGGAGTATTTTTTATTGGAATACTGTCTGGATTGTTGATACTGTTAAAAAATACACAATATTTGTAAAAGGTGATTAATTTAATTACCCGATTCGGTTTAATTTTCGCTGGATGGGGAAGTAAATACTAAAAATAAACTGTAAAGAATGTAAGATTAACTGCGATTCAGTTACCAGAAAGTCTCAAATAATCGTAATTTGTACATAATTTTCTCCTTTTTAAAATGGCATAGATAATATTTTCATTTTTATAAAATACAGATTATTTTTGTTATTTTACATTGAATTGTCGTGAAAACTTAATTGAGTTATAATTTTAATGATTTACTTTTTTTTCATATTTATTATTGTTGGTAAAGAAACATTGTTACTTAAAATGTGAGTTTCGCATTCATGGCGATCGTATTAATCAAGAGGCATGTATCATCTGTACATGATTCAGAAGGTTCCGCGTTCAAACCCCGGCTGGCACACATCGCTACAGATTTCACTTAACCAAACTTTGTAACATATTTCTTCGACTTTTTGTAAATTATTATAGTGTTAGAATGAAGTATCCTCTAATATAAAAAATAATAAATAATATTTTCCGTTAAATAACATTTATTTTAAAGGAAATTTTTATTTTAGGAAGATAAAAACGAATGTTAGATGGACCAAAAATGAATATTTGAGGAGTTTTTTTTCAACAGGAAACATTTTCCTGGATGTAATCCAGCAGCCGTAGCGATGACTTATTGATGACGAAATTCAAGCGATTCACTTATTTTGTCCTAATTCCACATTCAGAAGGGAACACTTGAATTTCGTCGCCAAACAGCGTTCTCTACGACTACTGAATCGCAGTTAGGAAATTATTTTCTTTTGAAAGAAATCTTCTCATTTTCATGGTGTTGGGTCATTAAGTTGATCAATAAAGTAAACTATATTCTAAAAACTTAGAAGAGACGAGAAAAGTGAGAACAACAGAAGTTGTCCCGTTTTATGTTACAACGAGAAAACTTTTGTAATAATAGCTCCCGGTGTATGGTATAATCTCCTTCGTAAATTAAAAGAGAGTTCGAATGCAATTAATATGAACGCCATCTTCATTTGTATTAAATATTACGAAATCTTCATTTGTATTAAATATTACGCCATCTTCATTTGTATTAAATATTACGCCATCTTCATTTGTATTAAATATTACGCCATCTTCATTTGTATTAAATATTACGCCATCTTCATTTGTATTAAATATTACGCCATCTTCATTTGTATTAAATATTACGCCATCTTCATTTGTATTAAATATTACGCCATCTTCATTTGTATTAAAATACAAATGCAACGTTAAAATACGCAATAAAAGTCCGTAATAATCCGGACATGTTTCGGGAGATACATCACCCTTCATCAGCGGAAAATGTAAAGTCTGTGTGTAATGAAATATAAATAAACCCAAAGAAATCTAAAATGTTGCCAAAGACTAAAAAACTAACTAAAAACTATTACAAACGGTTGGAGTTAACTATTGTGTGCCAACAAGCGGGAAACATTGGGACCGCAAACGTTTCATTGACAACCGAATCAATATTACTAAAAATATGAAACGCCTCCAGGAAGTCAAGTTCAAATGGAGATTTAGGTTTGCAAATTAAATGTGAGTTAGAAAAATTAAATATATGACCATGTTCCCAAGAGTGCTTTTCCAAGCACTCTTGGGAACATGGTCATATATTTAATTTTTCTAACTCACATTTAATTTGCAAACCTAAATCTCCATTTGAACTTGACTTCCTGGAGGCGTTTCATATTTTTAGTAATATTGATTCGGTTGTCAATGAAACGTTTGCGGTCCCAATGTTTCCCGCTTGTTGGCACACAATAGTTAACTCCAACCGTTTGTAATAGTTTTTAGTTAGTTTTTTAGTCTTTGGCAACATTTTAGATTTCTTTGGGTTTATTTATATTTCATTACACACAGACTTTACATTTTCCGCTGATGAAGGGTGATGTATCTCCCGAAACATGTCCGGATTATTACGGACTTTTATTGCGTATTTTAACGTTACATTTGTATTTTAATATTCTTAACGCAATGCTCTATAAGACGAGTTTTTATCTTATCTTCATTTGTATTAAATATTACGCCATCTTCATTTGTATTAAATATTACACCATCTTCATTTGTATTAAATATTACGCCATCTTCATTTGTATTAAATATTACGCCATCTTCATTTGTATTAAATATTACGCCATCTTCATTTGTATTAAATATTACGCCATCTTCATTTGTATTAAATATTACGCCATCTTCATTTGTATTAAATATTACGCCATCTTCATTTGTATTAAATATTACGCCATCTTCATTTGTATTCATTTGTATTATTCCACGATAATATAAACAACTATCGGCATTGCATTTATATTCAAAATAAACTATACAAACGTATTATTAATGGGCAATACATATTTTAAGCAAAAAACCTTTCATATAAAAATGTATCTTATACGTGGGTTTGGACACGCTTCAATGTTTCTTTATCTTTTTATACCATACTCCATACAAATTTCTTATTTTGAACATCACGTCCAACATTAAAGAACGAACGACTAGAATAAAACAAAATGCGCGCATATGCAATATATTTAAATCACATACTGATTTGTATATATATCCTAAAGCGAACATTATTTCCATACTTTATTTCCAAAAGACAAATACCGTTTACAGTTTTATATAAATATATCTTTACCAAAACTAAAGTATCCCAAATGAGTTATTATAGAAAGTCATAAAAATTCTTGTCACACCAAATATACATTATATGTCTCTTTGGGAAACTGTGATCGTCTACTGATCAAATCCGGCAATCGAAATTGAGACGTATATCAAAAAGTTACGTTCTTTTCCAATTCATTTCCCCCCCAATATTCGCTTTAAATGTCAATAAAAATGGCAATTCTCGCAGAGCCTTAAGCATCCAAGAAGTGTGCAGTCGTTAATATATTATTCAGTGTGTATTTTACTCAAGACACAATGTTTTTAAAGAGATGGTTTAGTTTAGAGGCTGCTATAAATTGTTAGTTTTTTTTTCGAAACTAAATATTTTCTTGCACCAGAATGCAATGTTTTATGGGGGTCACTTCACATACCTGATATTGATCACTTTAACCTGCTTGCTATCAACGCAACCTTCAAACAAATACTTATAACACAGCAACTACAACCACTGCCCACGAGCTAACACTTCACGGGCATCTCAATCATTTGTTCCTCCGTCCGGCTAACTGAGAGGGGGACACTGTGAAGGTAACTTCATATACCAGATATTGCCACTTGGGTCTTAAGTGTTCCTTTAGCCTGGATGGTAGAGTACGGGCGCATTCTACAGAAGGTCCTTTGTTCGATTTCAGGTATTTCGAGGTATTTTGATAATTGGCAATGACATTTTCTAATCGAAAACATAATTGTGTATAAACTTTGACTCTGAAATTAAATTTTTTATTTAGAATAAAGGAACATTACCTATTAAAGGCATAACATCATAGGCATAGCCATTAAAGTCATAGCCATTAAAGGCATAGCCATTAAAGGCATAGCCATTAAAGGCATAGCCATTAAAGGCATAGCCATTAAAGGCATAGCCATTAAAGGCATAGCCATTAAAGGCATAGCCATTAAAGGCATAGCCATTAAAGGCATAGCCATTAAAGGCATAGCCATTAAAGGCATAGCCATTAAAGGCATAGCCATTAAAGGCATAGCCATTAAAGGCATAGCCAGTCATAAATACATATTTCGCCTTCTTTTTCCATATTAGGATTCAATAAATTTGTAATAATGAAAGAAACAATGTCTTTGGATCGTAAAAAATACCTACTTCTTCTGCAAGAATATATATATATATATATATATATATATATATATATATATATATATTCTCAAAATGTGCACCTGGAGCTCGGATTTGCTTAATTACATTAATTTTTTCAGTGATTTTAATAATTGAAGGGGTGGGTGGAAGAACCAGACAACAACTCCACTTTTTTTTCTGTTTTACATTATTTCGATTATTCCAATAAAGAAAAAATCCTCTATTGGTTGGTGCAAGAACCAGACAGCTTTAAGCAATAGCTATAGAGATATGAAGGGAAAATAGCTCTACTGCTGTCTCATACCGGGCAAGAAACGGACTGCTTCGAGAGCTGCCTTGTTTTGGCGGCGAATTAGTTCAAAGCTTGGTTGCTTTATTGGATCGCTTTCTATGTCGAAAAATCCAGTCGTTTGACAAACACGTTTACTGAAAGTGCGTTGTTTGTTGAATCAGCTAAAAGGTGTGCGCACATCCGAAATTCCATTAACGCGATCTAATTCTTACCTAGATTATATTTATAATGTAGTTTATTATACAATCCTTAAATTAAGCTAATAATTGTTGCTGTTGTGTAAAAAAGCAGACAGCTCGAAAAAAAACAGGCAAAAAGTTGAAAAAGTGAAACACGCCTGTGATAGAAAACGGTAAATTTTAATGTTTTACCCAAATTTGATAAGTTTTAAAAATGTTAAGTATTTTTAGTGTGTTACTTTTTTCCTGGACGATTTTGGAAAGTGGAGAGGTATTGTTTTTCCACCCCCCCCCCCCCCGTCAATTTTACAAATATTGCATAAAAAATCCTAAAAAATATTTCCAATATGTAGCAAGTACGTGCTATTGTAGTTGGTAGCACGCGGTTAATTGTACGCTGGACTACTGAACAATAAATCGCTGGTTCGAATCCCGACGCTGGCCACTGAATTTTTTTTAACGAATATGTTTAAACGGATTGTTCAGCAACGCGGCGATAAACAGCTAGTTTAAAAATAATACACTTGTCAAGTTACAATTTTGGGTAAAAGCCATCCAATCCAACATTTCTAAATAGTCTCCGTTAGGCAAGAATCCCCATACAAAGCTCCTTTACGCAAACCCTTCATTGTATATATAAATCCCTTCCACCGCAACTATATAGAGTTAAGGTCCTAGAACATAGAAATAGCGCAGATGGGAAGCGTTATGCTAGAGAATACTTCTCAATGGTTTTTCTGCTTGGTTTACTCGCTGGAATCCCTTGATTCCGTGGACGTTAATGGGACGCGGACTCATGTTTCCTGAGAGCTCTATGTAAGAAAATATTCGAGATATACTTTTGGCTCAAGTGTATGTTGTATATAATATGATATGTGTGGTTAGTATTGTGTTTTATTCATTTTCTTTATAATTAAACGCATAAGTGTACCAACCTTTTATTTTTTTATGATCTTCAAAATACATTTTTTTTACATGTGGTATTTTTTTTAAAATATGCGTTATAAAATATGAATTAACCTAGCAACTGAATCATTATTACAAAAAAAAAATTAAAGTAATTTATTAGTTATGAAACTAGTTCCGCTATCATATACTATAAATCAAATGTATCTTTAAATTAAAAAAAAGTAACGATATATTTTTATAATTTTTACCTTTACCTTTTATATATTATGATATTCAAAATACATTTTTTTTACATGTGGTATTTTTATTTTTAAATATGCGTTATAAAATACGAATTAACCTAGCAACTGAATCATTATTACCAAAAAAAAATTAAAGTAACTTATTAGTTATGAAACTAGTTCCGCTATCATATACTATAAATCAAATTTATCTTTAAATTAAGAAAAAGTAACGATCCCCTTTATAAATATGTCGCAATTTTCAGTGAGTTTCTGTTGAATAAATGAACTCTTTATTTTTTAACGAAATAGATAACTTTTTTTTTCGATTTTCAGATTATGACAGTTATTTTTAGTTTTCTTATAGATATGTCAGTAGAGGAAGTCACAACATTTCAAAGCAGTCAGATAATATTAATATTTCGAGGTAGTAAGCAGTTGGTTTCAAAACCAAAGAATGTTTATTCCAAAAGAAAAATATATTTCTATCTCATTATAATACTTATTCTGAACTGAGATTTTGTTAAGAACTTGTTTTCCACAAATAAAGCAATTTTGGTTTTTGGTTTTTTAAAAATTTGTCAAAAGTGATATATCTGGTTTTGAAACTTGGTGGCTCAAATATTCTTCATAGTTTTCAACAGCAAGGATGCCCATTATAAACTTTTCAAAGTTTCTAAAATGTTAATTATGTAATAAACTTTAGTAATGTCGGTTTTTGTATTTTAAAATATATGTTCAAATTGCTTTTTAAAATATATATTACACATGCATTTTGAGAATCACATTATTAGGAAGTTTTTTAATGACAAGATACAAAAAAAAGTTTTTGCAAGTAAGATTAAGTTTTGGAAAATATACTCGAAAAGTTAAACAAGGATTTTATATGCATTGTTAATGTTTTTTCATAAGTCTAAGACCTTAAATTAATATGGTTCATAATAAAAATTTGCACAAATTCGGGTTTTAATGTTTTAGTTAAAAACATGCACATTTATGTTTTAAAATAATGGTTGAAAAATTGATTTTATCTCTAAAAGAATTATAAACATGTTTTTTTAAAAACTTTTGTTAATAACTGTTTTGTATTTCATGTAACCGTTCGCTTACGATCCATACATTTTCGCAAATTTAAAATTGTTTTTATAAGTGTCAACATTTTTTATATACATGATTTTTTATGTTTAAAAAAACATAATTAATTATAAGTGTATAGCTTTAGAAGTTTTCTTCAAACCATAATGATAGTAAATTATTCTAATGTTTAGTGTTTATATACATTTAAAAAGTCTGCGTAAATTGCCAGAAACACCGCAGCAAAACTTCAAAAACCTCCAAAAATCCTCAATACTGTAATAAAATAAACGTTTTGGGTTTTCAATTTTTATAACACTTATAATTGGACATTTTCAACACAGTATTATGTTTGTGTTTAAATTAGTTTAAATAAAGCTACATTATATTAGTTCCTTTTTCAAAAGGATAGTAAATATTTAAATAAGCAAATTGTTCATTTTTGCATTGTGAATTTAATCTATGAAATCAATAGATATATATTTAAAAAAAAATTATTTCTATTAACTTGTACTGTCACAATTAGTGCATATCTTAAACTGGATCAAGTTAATTGACGCAATTATAATTCGTGTACTTGCATTGCACAAGGGAATATTGCGAGAGGATAATTAAAATGTCATTTTCAATAATTAAATTTTAATACCATCTCTGAATTTAACATTTGAATGGGATAAGCACGGGTTCAGAATCTGAATTAATATGGAGGTTATTAAAACCGTTATGAGTAAACCCGACTGCAAATTTGATTATCTAGTTTGGCTAATTTTAGGATGAATTGCGAATTTGGTATCAGGAACTTCGATGTAGGGTATTCAACTTAATTTGAGTCGAGCTTGAATGGAAGTTATGGATCTATCGTACTTTACAATATCTGAGTTGAACAATTGGTTAAATTTTCGTATGGCCCTTACAGGGGACATTTTAAAATGTTATCATTAGATTAATATGAATTAGATGAACATTTTGCTGATTACAAACTAACTAGAGCTTTATTATGAATTAGGAAATCGCAGTTCAGTCATTAATAAAATGATTATTATTCAGTATATATTCGATAATGTCATAAGTGCGACATTTTTGCAGAATTTTATTTAAATACATATAACATTTAAAACAAAATAACTTTAATATTCATTATTAATTACTAAAAGGAGCAAAATAAGTAATTCAATGTCAATGCATGACAACAAAAAGTTTGATTAAATTAAAGTCACCTTAAAGTTGCAGAACGTACTATTCAAAACGGTTTGGTGTCTATTTCTAAAGAAAGTCCGGAGAAATCTGAATAATATTTTTTAACCATGGTCAGATGCATAGAAGAACGCCTAATCTAGCATCCCACACACATGTTTAGTCGTGAGGACGTGTGAACTACTGCACATTTAACGTACATCAGTTCCCTATACACAGAAGATGTGTTTTTGATGAAATGGTTTGACACTAGCAATTCTTTAATTACACGATCACTGCACTGTAAATGGGGATATTCGAATCATAACTCTCCGGTTATGAATCCGGTATTATAACTCCTAGGTTATTCGACGGGAAGAAATGATATTTTTGTTATTCCAGTTATACTAAATTCATATTTGGTTGCTATTTCTAAGTTCAAATATGTGATATTAAAAAAGAATCTGCAAGACAAACACAATGAATAAGGAGGCAGACTAAGCTGCCAAATCCATAAAAATCCTGTTTTCACAACGTAAAAACACCCAAAAGCGAACGAATAATAAGATAAACAATAATTAAAAACATAATAAAGTATAATGCCACAGCCTACTTCTTCAGGGAGCAAAGTCAATGACATTCAAAATAGCGCATATTTCTGTACAAGTTACAAAATAAATGTAACCTGCTTACCCCGAAATGTACCGTGGAAATATATCAAGCGATCCAGTAGGGTTCGCAACGCTAAGCAAAAAAAAAAATCAAAAAAAAAAATCGCAAAGCATCAAAGAAGAAACGAACGACCGACGGGACTGAAACTAATATGCTCTGAATGCTCTTAATATGCTCTTCTATGCAGCTTGCATAGAATTTAACTCATATAATTAAAAATAGGGTATGGATGGATATGCTCTTCATATTCTAAAGACACATCCCAGGGCATTATTTTTAATGGCTCTCAATGTGGCCAATCATTATTGAGGACGGAAATACGGCTTTGTTAACATGCCAAATAATCTTCAAACATTGAATCGGTACATTTCAAAGAAATAATACAAAAAAAAGCTACAGTTAGTACCTTAATATTTATTAGTTTCTCCTTAACTGTATTATGAAACGTGAACCGAAAGAAATAGATTCCAACAAAGTGAAAAGCTCTTGACCATTTCAATTTTAGAGAACAAATAAATGATGTATGAGGATTCGAACACATTTCTATGTCTACCATCTAATTGGAATTCAGAGTGGATTTTGGTACAATGCTTTGAATATTGTTTTTTGTGCTGTGTTAGAATGGTTTGTCGTTTGGTCTTAGATCATTTTGATTGTATGTATTTATACATTTAACTTCAATGCTAGATAAAGTATGATAAGATTCATTAATGTACGTGACTACAATTCATTAATCTATGTGACTACAATTTAAATATATGTTAAAATATCTTAAATAAATTTAATTGCATTTAAATATAATTTAAGGTTTGGTTTGGTTTTGTTAATTAACGTGGCACTAGAGCTGCACAGTGGGCTATTGGCGACGGTTCGGGGTCAATCTCGAAGGAAAGACCCGGGAACACATACACATTCACACACACATTCATACATGCACCTCGTTATTTTAGAACCATGGTCAGATGACGAGGAAACACATGAACTGGCACCCAACGCCTTCAATAGACGTCGGGACTTTGGACCCCGATCAGATTTATCGTGCACCAGTCCCGTATACACGCCAGTATAATTTGTTGGATATTCTGGACGACTTTCTAGTATTTTTGTAGCGAAGCTGGCAACCCTCCGATCGCAAGATCACTACTTTTTTACTTTTCTATGTCAAGTCCATTTCACGGATTCGAACCACCAATCCTCTGATTAGTAGCTGAACGCCTTACCAACTGAGCAACTGGGGCTCTATATAATTTAAGGAAAAATTGTGTAACTAAGAAGAAAATGGTGCTACCTATAACTCCTTCCTTTCATTTATTGAAATTTTAAATTTATTCCACCATTTTTATTTTCTAAAATATCACTAGAACGACGAAGTTGGTCAATTTGACCCAAATCTAATTTCGTTTCTGTTTTTCTCAAAAACTTACTGGACGAATCAAATGAAATCCCTTGACTTTTCCCAAAATTATGCACATAACAGCCTAGGAAAATAAGATTCGTCAGGCAGTTATTATAGTTGGTGTTTTTAACACTTATACGTAGAACGACTGAATGGGTCATTCTGACCCAAACCTCCTCCTCGAATACAGAATACAATGATTTATGGAACTAAAACACATTGCGCCCAATTTGTGAGTATTTGGCTTGTCTTGGCTAGGGTGTGAGTGACCTTGATTTATGTATTCTCTGCCACATGTCGAATTATACTGGAATTATACTGGTGGAGACAAGACTGCAACTGTATAAGTACAGGTAGGATAAAGCTTGAATAAAATGCCTTGGAAACTAACTTATTAGCGATGCATTATAATACTTTCAACAGTTGTCGGAAAATAAATCTGAAAACAGTAGTGATGAATAGTTTGTTTCTAGTGATGAAGAATTTGTGCCTTCAAATACTGAAATCAAATCTTCAGGTAATGATGATAATTTATCTGATTCTATCAAATTACATGTTGCATGTGGCAGCAATGCAAACATTTCTACTAACACTGAGCGCAAACAACCACGGAAACAAGGTTTCAGTAATAAACGAAGAAAATCATGAGACCCCAAGCCGGGTGAGATGGAAACTTAAATTTTTGTTTCAAATGATGGAACGCATTAGAATAAAATCTCTTCTGGAATTAGTAATTGTGAAAAAATAACTGCACACAATGTATTTGGTCCGGCTACTTATGCAAAGCGAATCATTGCAGATAAACATACATCAAGTTCACGAAGCCTATTTATGGATGAACCAATGCTTTGTCACATAAAAAAAAGCACAGAGGAAGAAATTCATAAGTAACTGGGAAAAAATAAGTGATCAACAACTTTATAAGAACTTGGCGCTTTTTATAGCAATTTTGTCTACTCGAGGTATATACTAAAAGAGTGAAAAATTAAGACATCATTGTACGAAACATTGTTGCTGAAACACAATGGTAGTACAACTACTATGGCAGTTTACAAGGGAAAAACAAAGTCATGTTACTCAGATCATTTCGTATAACAGTTCATGTTGACAATAACGGGCCATAAAAAAGCGCCCAAAGATAATATCATTTTACAATTCTACAAAATTCGGCGTAAATGTTGCTGATAAACCCATATAGCACAACTTCTTCCTCAAGATGTCTTAGGGAAAAATCGCGATCTTCCGCTAGGCATCTTACAGGAAACGAAACGACATCGCTAAGAGTTCCCATGGAACCGAAAATGTCCGCCCTAAAGGATCGTGAGGAACGACTTGGGGAGCTCCCGGTCACCCCTCTTCCGGAAGAATTCAGGAAGGCTTGCGGAAGTTTAGTAGGAGGAATTTAGGAAACTTCAAGATAAAAGTTTCACATCGTGGCGCCATCTAGTGATGTTCTTTCTAACTACATAGGGAATTAGAACGGGAATATTTTATGAAGAACTTGCCCCAGTCGAGGATCGAACCCGGTACTATTCGATTCCAAATCGGTTACGCTATCCATTAGGCTATGGTGGCTGTTGGAAAGATCTGCTTGTTACGTTATTTGTTTTTGTAATAAGATTATTTCGAGAATTTTTTTTAATTAATAAGATGAATTGTTATTTATTATAATGCAAAATAAAGTTTATTAATATATTTTTATTTTACATTAAATAATTTGTTTTTCATTTTTTATATTATTTAAATTTTTATCTGTTATATATAGTTATTTTAAGAATTTTTTTATGTTATTTTTATATTCTTGTTTATATTTAATTTGTTAATTCATATTTTATATTACTTTTTATATATTATTTGATATTTTATATTGCATTTTATATATTTTAAGTTTTTTGGATAGGTTATTTATTTATTATTAAATAAGTTAATTATTTATTTTAAAATTGATTATTTTCATTTTATAATAAGTATATATTTTTATTTTACTGTAAAAGTATTCAAGAAGTTTTTGGAAGTTTACTGGAGGAATATATGAAAATTAAACAAACTTTGTGCACAAGTGACCTTTGTGATTTATCCTTGGTACTCTCGATTAAAAGACGCGCGCTATTCGCTAGGCTACGGCGGTCATTCTACAGGTTGGATATTGTATGGAAGGAAATGTATAATATTTATTTTTAAATATTTATTTAAATTAATATTTATTTTATATTATATTCAATTAATTATTTGTAATTCAATTAAAAATATTTTTTTTATTTTAACTATTTATTTTATATTATACATTTTCTTATTTCACTTGCGTGTTTTATATTATTAATTTCCCTATTTTAATTATTTGTTTTATATTATACATTTTCTTAATTTAAATATTTATAATAAATTTTATATTTTTATGTTATATATCTTTTTTTATTATTTTATAAAATATGTTTTAATTTTTTTTTCATATATGTTTTATAATTTTTTTTCATATAATATGTTTTATAATTTTTTTATTATATATACATTGTTATATTTATTTAGTATTTTTATTTTATATTGTATTTATTTTACATATATTTGTTTAATTGTTATTTTTTAAGTAAATTATTTTATTACATTTACTTTATACAAATTTTTATTGACACATGCCCCCATTTCTCGACGGTCAAACAAAATTCCCCAAGTTCTCCTCCATGGGAGGATCGGTAGAAGGGCTTCCATTTGACTATCCTCCATAGAACATCTTGGAGAACTGACTCCCCAAGACCTCGTTAAAACACCTTCCCGAGGAGCTCCGCAACAAGTCATCTTTGTTGTAGGAGGAATTTGAGAAGAATTGGTGCGCCAGTGGAGCTCTCTGGGATGTTTTGTGCTATATGGGAAATGGCACGATAATACTCAGTGAAGGTAGCATCGAGAAGGTGACCAGTGCATGTCTTCTACAACGTTCTAGATCTTACTGGAATTATTTCCTGGATTTTATATAAAGCAGTTACCATTAAAAATCTTTCAAGGAAGACATTTATTCAACAACTTATTAAAGAGCTTCGCCATCCTTATATTGAGTCTACACTTTGAAGGAATAACTCAGACTTACAGAAAACAAGTGAAATTACTCGAGTTTCATCAGTAGCACGCAAAAGAGTCCGATGTCATGTTTCTAACTGTGTAAACAAAACAGTTGACATTTGTTTCAATTGCAAAACACCAATGTCTTTCAAGTGTACAAATTACTAAAATAAATTTCTGTAACTGTGTATAGTATATATATCATGTTCAAACCATAGAGTAATGATAAAAATAGAGGAATAAAAATGCTGATTTCCGTGTGTCCATCATTGAAACCACGTGATATGTGGAAATGCCAATTCATTCATGCACCAATATTACTTGGCAGGCCTTGGCGACTTTAAGAACTAAACGAGATGGCAGTATTGTAATATGGTTTTTGTGTTTAATTTTGTATTTAAATATAGTTTTTTTGAACGAGTGCCACAATTTAAGGGAGTTTAACAGATATATTAAGGAGATTTTTCTTACTTTGTAGTTTTGAAATAATTGCATTACGTTTTTATGTAAAAAATTTACCATAAGCGATGTCTTTCAATTGTTATTTTGTATACTTCAATAAGAAAATATGAACAATAAAACCTGAGAAATATAAAGAGTTTCGCTTCTTCGAGTATTGAACACAAATAAATATGTTCGTTTCGTTAATGAAGAGGAAATATTTAGCGCATATTGTTTGAAAATAAGTAAATACGTACATATATGTTAAAAAGTTGAATACGGACAGAACTCCTTATCACCAAAAGAGAAGAAAGTGCGAAAAATTTGAAACTCCTGCAGATGTCTGAACGCCAAATGTGGCAGCGCTATAACCACGTGATGTGAGTTTTTCTTTTCAATGTTAACACCGCGGCCTTACGAGAGTCTGGTATTGAAGGCGCTCTCTATTTAATATTACAACAGTACCGGTTCAAACACGTTACTGGTAACAATCATTAAATATTGGATCAAACGTATACACATTAATGAGAAAATGACTTTAAAAAGCTCAATTTCAATATATTGTAAATTAATTTTAAACATATTTTTTTGTTTATTTTTAATATTTATAATTTAAATATTTTATTATGTACTCTTAATATTACTGTCAATGAAATAATTGTCATTATTGGAAAATAAGTTCTTTTTTTTAAAACTAAAACTTGGATTTTCGTATTCTGGGTCAATTTGACCCATACCGTCGTTCTAATGTTAAATGAGGATATTGACATATTATGGAAGATTTTATGCAAAATAAAATTAATATATAGTCATAACAATAGTAGGTTACCTCTGCATTGAATACCATATTCAAGAACATAGTTTTGGATGAAATTTTTTGTTCAAAATCTTCACTCAAATATAATTGTTTACAACTGACACAGTTAAAATATGTTTTTCCTCCAAACTATATCTTAATATGCTTTGTCAAGGACATTCGATTGGTGTAAGTAACAAATAATTTACAAATTTGAAAAATGCAACTATCAATAGTAAAATCTCATTGTTAACTCCTTGAATTTTTTTGTTAGTTATATAAATCAAATATCATCATCTTCTATTTCGATTTAAAAAAGAAAATTGTCAAACCTGGGGTTATACCGTTTTCAAAAACTTAAAACTCAACCATGTCAAATCTTTAAAGAATGATGGTAGCCTAGGTGTCACATCCCAAGAAAATGTGTGTTTGTATGTCAAATTTATAAGTTTCTGAGCGAATATATTGCATTCATAGATATAGACCAACAACATATTACATAAAAAAAACTTTTCATCTTCGTAATTACATTTATAATTAAACAATCCTAATCTACCTAAATTATCAGTTTTTATTGATATTAAATTATTAGTTTTTATTGATATTAGATTCACTTAAAACTCAGCCATGTCAAATATTTAAAGAATGATGGTATCTTCGGTGTCACATCACAAGAACATTTCTGTTTGTATGTCAAATTTATAAGATTCTGAACGGATATGTTTCACTCATAGATATAGACCAACAGCATATTATATAAAAAAAATTCATATTCATAATTGCATTTACAATTAAACAATAATAATCTACCTAAATTATCAGTTTTTATTGAAATTAATCGATTAATTTTTATTGATATTAATTGATTAATTTTTATACATATTAATTGATTAGTTTTTATTGATATTAATTGATTAGTTTTTATTGACATTAGATTATTAGTTTTTATTGCTATTAAATTATTAGTTTTTATCGATATACAAACCTTTAAAGATTTATTTTCTATTTCAAAACTAACATTAATAGTGTACAAGCTGTTTATAATAAATACATTTCAAAAAACTTTTTATATTTTTCAGTTGCTGTCTCTTGTTGTGAATCTAGCGTAAGGCTTTTCTGAAAATCGGTCCTACTCGTCTTTCTGGCTTTTCGGGATTTTAAACCGGGATTTAAATCCCCCAATCAAAATAGCATCCATCACAAAAGAAACAATTGATATTTCCGCATAGGGTTGCAAAGGGTCTTCTTTCCAGTTCGAATCCAACATGCTCATATTCTGTCTTTTCAAGTTTCTCAATACATTTCCAAAATCCTTTTTTTTTTTCGTCTGCCTTTAGATTTCTTTGTCCGCTCTGGTGCAAATTTTCCGTCGTAAAGAACTGAAAATTCCCATTTTTTTTTCTCATCTTCAATATCTTTTGCTTCAAATCCTCCGAATCGCAATTTAGAATTGGGAATGTATGCTTATTGATCTTATTTTCTGCTTCAAGAAGTTTCATTTTTTTTCCTCTCTCGAGAATTGGCGAAAAACATCTTACGGGAGATAATTTCGTTTTGAAATTGCGGGTTTTGTTGCGCCATTCGAGATTCCGAGAAACTTAAATTGATTCGAAAGATCTTATATCAAATTCCTTTACATGGAAAAACCCATATTTGACTGATATAAAGTCTGATTGGTTTTAAGCTCCAATTGTAATAAAAGTTTTAAGTAAAACTGTTCAAATATATAGAATTAAAGATAATAGCTTTTTTAGTAAACCATATTGGCGGTACAATGTTAAAAATAGGTACTCAAAAATGTAAAATGTACTCATTTTTTAGTACATTCGATGCTCATCATAGCTCCGAAACCAAAAATTTAATTTTTGAAAAAGACATGTGCTAAAAAATAAGTACAATGAGTAAAGAAAGCAGTAGAATGACTACATAGGCGGCCTTTATAAATCACTTTCAATAAATACCAACAATTACAATAAATATCAACCTACCGAAAATCGAACCTATATCCTCTTGCACTGCAGTCCAGTGTCTTATTCGTTGTAATACCAGGGAGACGTGAATAAGTAATTATAATCAGAATAAATGTTAAAAATGTGTGCCAAAAGTGTGCCAAATGTGTCAAAAGTGTGCCAAATGTGTGCCAATGAAGTAAGATAATTGAATTGTAATAAATCCGTTCCCATTTAAGCAATCGACATTACATCATGTGGAAAACCCTCTTCTGAACTAATATTTTATGTTTTTCAAGTCGCTTTGCTAAGGTGGCTTGAACAGAAGCTGTAATTTATAATATTAAATCAGACTGCTTATTTTTTTAGGAAGTATGGTTGCTTAAATTTGAGTATGTCATTGCTCATTTACGATGCACCTTTACTCAAAGAAAAACGTGTATGTTCAGGTACTCATTTTTAAGTACCTTTTTTAACAGCGTTTGTTCGATGTAAATCTACCGAAATATAGTTTGCAAAAATAAATTAGAATATACACATATATTACTAAGATATCGCGTTTGCTGCATTAGAGTTTAAATATATTGGATATAAAAAAGTATGAAAATATTTTATGTACAAATAATATGCAACAATTTTCGCAAAATTTTCAAAATATGTAAAAAATTATTTAAAGCATCATAAAAAAATTAAGAAGGGTATTCAGTTTCGCTTAAAACACATAAACTCAGTTTTATGTATGCATTTGCACTTAAATGTTTGCACGATAATTCTCAAATCTCAAATGATAGGAAGCATTTACTACAAAATAGTGCTTTTTCGCTTTCTAAGCATTTCCAGGTTACAAAGTAATAAAACGTAAATTGAAGTTAAAGCGACTTAATATCTTTAAAGTTGCAAAAAATCTAATATTCTAAAATGCTTTTCACAACACAATCAATATCGTTACAATTTTATTACTACAGACAAAACCCATGTGCCTTAAATATGAAAAAATACAGAACTCCAAATCCACAGGCTTTGCTTTCTTACTCAAAATGATGTATACACTTTGAGCACGGATATAGTTTTATTTGATAATGCTGATGCATTGTTATATTACATAGCAATCAATCAATATTAAAGGTTAACATATGAATGGACATTTCCAGAAAAATATATTAAATTTTGAAACATATTAAATGCAATTTAAATATTCCTTTGCATGTGAATAAATAATTGAATATATTTGTAATAATTTGGGTTCACCTCAATTTTTCTATGAAACATGGTTCACTAGATATATGTCCTATGAATAAGATGATTTTTATTCCAAGACAATTAACACCAACATTACCATTAATTTTTTTATGAGTTTAATGAGTAATTAAAACATCAAAAAACATGGTGCGAAACCTTTTAGTAATTTTTTAGCCGACAATGTTCATTTATGTAGTCATTATGTTTAATTAATAGTTTAAGATGCTTAGTATATGTATTCAACCAATCTCTTTGTTTCTGATGATAAACCCAAAGAACCATTTGCCATTTACAACAATTAATTACTTTTTACGGAACAATGTCATCCAATATTATTTTTTTACTAAAAATTTGAAGATTGTGGGTAACATAATTAACATGTTATGGAGTTACAAAGAGAGCACAAAACAAAAGCGTATTTTAATATAAATATCACATATTCCCTATCGCTTTGCAGAGAAAATACATTAATAGTTCACATTGGTTTTTTTTGTCCCTTGATAGGTTGGTGCCTTTTAATAAGGTTCAAATGGTTATAAAACAAATTTGAGGATGATTAGAGAAATTACAATAACTATACAAATATTGATTACAATTTGCCAAGAACAACTATTTTGATACTTAGAATATTTAAAGGTAAAACATGTACATATAAACAATTTCCAATACAGTTGCAGCGTACTGGAGTTCATCGACCTATCTTTCTCTTCCAAGTAATTCCCGGAAAGAATGTCCACTTGGATGGTGTTTACAACCAAGAGCCAATAGCACAGCTCCAACACATGAGGCCCAGGCAGGGGACGAGCCGAGTGCGATAAACACTATCGAAGAGGAACTCATTCCCAGCCAAACAGCCATATTGACAACATCATATATCTCTTGCTCCTAATGTAATTGCAATACCATTCATTTAACCTTTAAATGTAAATTCATAACTTTCATAATTGCATCATTGAATCTTAGTTGTTTCCTGAATACTATGGCTATCATCAATTTGTCCAACATCACATTTAAACTCAACCTTCTGATAAGGAGTCAACCATAGCGTGGCCGCACTCAACAAACCATCGGGTATAGCTCCTTTGAATGACGCAAAATATTTATTAAAACTACAGCTCTTAACATTTCACTTGCGCCCTCCATAACAACACCCAATTCCCACCCATCTTTGAACACAAATCCGCACAACTATCCTCATCCTGATCCCCAAGTTAGAAATTTATCTTCGGACATTCCCAAAACGAGCGCTAATCCTTGACGCTTATGCCGTCTCTCCATCAAGGAAACAGGAGTTGCAGTAATTGAGCCCTGTTGCTCGGGCTCCCCCCAAAAGGCCACGGATATTAACACCCTCCCCCCCCTTCCATTATTCCCGATTCCTCTTGATGTCCCTAGTGACATCGGATTCTAATATAGCCTTCATGTGTCTTGGTAAACTTCCTGAAGTAATGACCGTGAAAATATGGGGTGTACTGGTGATGGGTCGGGTTTTAATTTAATTGTTTCTTGAATATTGCAATTGACTAATATTGTCAAGATGAGGGGTGTGGGTGTGGTTCGTCTTGGAGCTAGAAGCGAAAGTGTTTGGGGTTTAAGTAGAGTTAGCTGTATGTAGTGGCGCAAACGTTGTTAAGGATATTCCACCTTAAAATATCAAGTACCTTGGGGCACAAGGTTAAACTTTCAAGTGATTTTGTCATGAAATGTTACAAAGACAAATGTCTAAACTTTAAAATATATACCAGTTTAGGTTACAAAAGAAAATAATTGTTGATTTGGTGAATTATATGATATTTGTTGGATTTAAATTCTTGAAAATGACATATCCTCTTCATATTCCACTTCATTTCTTCCGTAAATGGCGGGCGCTGAACAGACTATGTTTTAAATTTCATGTTACAGTGTTTTCTTAAAGAAATTTCACTTTTTTTAAAGGGTTGTGCACTTACTAATGACAACATAGGGAAAACTTTAATTTCCTGAACAATAATTATGCTTATTTTTAGACATAGCGCTCGAAATTATATTATTTTAACATTATATTATTATTCCTTTTTTTACGATTTTTTTTTTTTTAGTTTTAACAGTAGAGAAAGTTTTCAAAAGTCCTCCTAATGTTTTAAATTTGAAAATATTTCAAAAAAGAGATTTTTTTTTATTAACTTTTATATTACATTTACTACTGGAAAAATTTGGAGATACTCGAACGGATATACACGTTTGTATCCGTCAGGTGGTTGGTATATTAACACTTCCGATTAAACACTATGACAATTACATTCTTTATGTCCAATAATTTAATCGGAAACTCTGTCTACTTTTCATTTCTAAAGCTCAGAAATCCAAAGAAACATATTTAATCACATTGCCCTTAACTAGTTTATTGATGACTTTAAACACCGACCAGTAAAGCACCTTCAATTTACACAAAAGCCTTAAAACACTTCACTCAGGGGACCTCCCCATCCATTCCAGATTTAGTACCACCATTCATTCCGCAAACCGCAGACTTCACAGCCCTTGGGCCCTGATCCCATAATCTCCAGACGGGTATCAAGTTGCTTCTTTATCTCCCGGAGTAACACTGGGAAAAGTTAATAAATCAGTCGAGGAGAAGGAACCCTCCCGCTCAACTCTTCTAGACATCCCCGTGTTCCGCCCGAAATCAAATTACGATCTCTTGAGCCGCTCGAACTTCATTTCGAACGTTTTAACTTTTGTTTCTTGGGCCGGGGAGAACGTGAGATGCCGGTGGTTTCGGAGGTTTTGAAAGAAGTATTAAAAGATGTTCGATGTTCTCGTTGTGATTCGTGCGAGAAATTATGCCACACACGCATGGGTACAAGGAAAAAGAAAGTTTTGGAAGTACCGCTTGCACAAGTCCTCTGATGGACTTTGTAAGTGGATATAAAGAACATAGTAAGGCATCTCAAATACACACACACACACATAAGGTATTGATATTTTATGGCAATATAAATTTGGCCAAGGTGCTATTACTTAATATCCCCTGCAGATGTACTATTTTGGGAAACATGCCAAAGTTATCAAAGTATAATTACGAGAAGATATTGAAACTTTGAAAAAATACAATATTCGAATTCAACAACACAATTGTTTAATAAAATTACTTACCAAAACTTTATTTAAGTTAATGTAAATCGTTTTAAGATTCTAGTAACAATATTGCTCTGTTGTCTATTGATAATAGAAAGTTAGTGTACACATGACGTATCATTATTCAAAAAGCACAATTTATATCGCAAGGAAAGTTCATGTAATTACATCACAAGGTTTTATTAAACTTTTAAATTATTAATTGCGTTAAAGTAATCATCATATGTCTAAATTATGATATTTATATATTTCTGTTTACTGGTTAGTTTAAGGTATATTTTATACTAGCAAAAGTACCCGTTCTTCGCACGGAAATAAATAAAATAACGACAAATAACTGAAAATATATACATTTCCTCTCCTGCCTGGGATAATCGCATATACCATTTTAGAATTCCTATTTAAAAAGTGATAAAGCTTTTTTTTTTATAATTTAAAATATTTTTATGTTTAATAAATTAGAAGTTAAAAAAAAGTAAAAATATCTCTATACTACTTGGTTGCTAAAACACCGATAAAAATCGAATAATTTCTAGTTTATCTCTCATAAGGTATGGAATTTTAAAAATTAAACATTCCTGCACAAAAATATTTTTAGAAATTAATATGAATTTCTTTTCGGTATAGGTATACATAGTTACATTAAATACCATAATAAAAAACGACGTTTTTAAAATCCTTAACTCCAAGTGGAATAAGTTGATGGGTATAAAATAATATACTATTGTGTAGACGAAAGTCAGACGTTTCGTACATGCCGATTTTTAAGCCTCCCCTTTTTGCGTTTGTACCAGGTGAAAATAAGTGTACAGCTATCATTAATTCAACGTGGAATTAGCCTATATGGATAAATGACATACCATCGTGTAAAGGAAAGAAGGCCGTTTCAATCATTGTAGGCCATTTATTCTCTCCCCCTCTCAACCTTGTACCGAGTAGGGGCCCAATACAGCGCGGTCTGTACATAACCGATTTTTTTTAACACGGATGCCGCAATTTATTTGTGAAATGACTATAATTATATTTTAGTTTACAGTGCTTACTTTAGTCGACGACATTTTAATTACTGTTGTCATCATTATTGAAAGATAATGTGCATTATAACAGGTATTTTATATAAATAATTATTTACATAAAGGCTATGATTTTTTTTATCTAATGAAAAAAATATTAAATTAAACAATAAACTAAGCGCTATGATCTTCATTTTTATATTATTTTTAAAAATAATTTCATCAAGGAGGGTTTCATTAAATTGCAGTTTTAAAGGAATAACTTCAAGCGTGAATTTTAATTAAACTTCTGAATCAATTTCGATATTGAAATGTTCTGAAGCTGCATGGAAGTGAAAAAAGCAGCAGAAACAGATAACATAATTTTTTAAAGCTGACCAAATTAATAAATTTAACAAAGAACTTAAATGATTTAACTTTCAAACATTCCGAATTTCCCTGTTCCCAGTATTGCAATTTTGATTTGATTATTTCCAAATGCCCGTTCCAATGTATCGTTTAGGCTACATCTTTGCAATATCTTCGACCAACAACTTGTGTATCTAATTAATAGTTTGCATTTTTGTCCTCAATAATGCAGAACATAAGAATGTAAATTGCAGCCAGAATAAACCTAAACGTTTTTTGCAAATAAACTGCCTCAAATTCTTTATCAAAGTAAGAATAAAATTAACAGCCCAGCATAAATACTCAACCAAAAATAGTATGTTTTGAAATACTACACAACTTTCTTTTACTACGCCCTGCCCATGTTTTAAAGAATTCCCTTGAATAATATTATTACAGAAGAATAACCACCTATTTTAATTTTAAGTTCATTTTTTTTATTTACGGATCAATGTATTAAAAATTCGGTATTTACTCATTTTGTTAAACACTTTTTCCTAAAATTTTGATTTTGTGATACTGTTATTTTAGAATTCGCATCGAAAAATACCTGTCATACAAATATTTAGTAAGTTTCCACAGCAATTTACAGCCAAGGCGCACTTCATCCAAAGAATACACTGTTATAACTTGGCGATAGTTTAGCAAACGGTGCAGCATATTATAACCTCACCATGTACTTTCAATAATTTTACATTTAATATTTAATGATCGACATTCCAATGTTTTAAAAGTTAATATTCATTGACACATTAAATAAAATATTTTCTAAATTATCAGTTGGTATCTGTGAAATTTTATTCTTTAATAACATTAAAAAGTCTAATAGAGTTGAAAATTCACAATGAAACCAAGCTTCGTACATTTAAAAAAAAATACTTGCATAAAATATTTTTCAAATAAATAAAATGGACGTTCATACACAAATTACTCGCATTTTGGATGAATTGTTCTAAAGTTCGATCTAAGATAATTAAATATACTTACAATAATCCTGTATAAAACAAAAGAGATAAAACAATTATAACATTTTAATACAATTCTAAACCATTTCCCTAAGATAAAATTCTGGTTGTTTTAATTTTTGAATGGTTCCGTATTGTAGCAAAAAGCCCAATGTGCAGACGTTTTTCAATAATTATTAAATCAAACAAAACCTATGACGTATTTTTATAGTGCCAATAACGAAAAAAATTATTTTAAATTGCATACGATATGTTCATCCATGTTAAGTCAATGGAATACATTAAAATAGTTATAACATACGAATGGGACATCGTACAAACTTAAAAATTATCACAAAAAATTTCTAATTTTTCAAGTAAAGCACTCTGTAAATTTTATAAAGCTACGTTTTGTAGTTATGGAGTATTCCGTGTAAATATCGGAATTCTAATTGGTTTATAATTTTGTTATATTATATTTTCGCTTTTCTCCGTTGATTTTAACTGATTTTACTGTTGCCACTTCGTGAAACTTTGATGACGTACGCTAAAAAATGTCATAACATTCGAATGGAACATCGTAGAGACTTGAAAATAGTCGCGTTAAAATTCTTATTTTTTGAACTAACTATTCTGTGAATTTCAAAGCTCTGCGTTGTGTAGTTACGGAACCTATAATATACTGACAAACCAACAAACACACATCCGGACAGATTTTGGAGATTTCTGCTTTATATATAAGACTAGCAAAAGTACCCGTTCTTCGCACGGAGGTAAATAAAATAACGACAAATAACTGAAAATACATACATTTCCTCTCCTCCTTGGGATAATCGCATATACCATTTTAGAGTTCCCCCTTAAAAAAGTTAAAGCTGTTTTTTTTATAATTTTAAATATTTTTATTTTTAATAAATTAGAAGTTAAAAAAGTAAAAATATATGTATACTACCTGGTTGCTAATACACCGATAAAAATCCTATAATTTCTAGTTTATCTCTCAAAAGGTATGGAGTTTTAAAAATTAAACATTCCTGCACAAAAATACTTTTAGAAATAAATAGGAATTTCCTTTCGGTATGGGTAGTTTCGGTACATAGTTGCATGAAATCTCATAATAAAAAACGACATTGGTAAAATCCTTAACTCCAAGGGAAATCAGCCGATGGATATAAATAATATACTATCGTGTAGACGAAAGTCAGACGTTTTTTACGTGCCGATTTTTAACCCCCTCCCCCCCTCTCCTCTTTTACTATGTCAAATGCCCAAGATTTGTCATGAATGCTATTATTACAGAAAAATAACCACCTATTTTAATTTTAAGAATATTTTTTTTATTTCCGTATGAATGTATTAAAAATTTCGTATTTACTTATTTTGTTAAACCATTTTTCATAAATTTTTTATTTTGTGATTCTATTGTTATTGCAAATACCCGTCGAAAAATACCCGTCATATAAATATTTAGTAAGTTTCCACAGGAAATTAAAGCCAATTTGGCGATAGTTTAGCCAACGGTGCAGTATATTATAAACTCACCATGTACTTTCAATCATTCAGAACAACAATTCAGAACATTTAATTCTTAATGATCGCCATTTAATGTTTTAAAAGGAAATATTCTTTGGCACATTAAATAAAATATTTATTTTCTCAATTATCATTTGGTATCAGTGGAATTTTATTCTTTAATAACATTAAAAAGTCATATAGAGTTGAAAATTCACAGTGAAACTAAGCTTTGTACAATTAAAAAAAATACTTGCATAAAATATTTTTCAAATAAATAAAATGGACGTTCATACACAAATTACTCGCATTTTGGATTAATTGTTTTAAAAGTTCGATCTAAGATAATTAAATATAGTTACAATGAACCTGTATTCAAAAAACAAAACAATAGAGAAAAAACAATTATAAAATTTTAATACAATTCTAAACCATTTCCCTAAGATAACATTCTGGTTGATTAAATTTTTGAATGGTTCCGTATTGTAGCAAAATGCCCAATGTGCGGTCGTTTTTCAATAATTATTAAATCAAACAAAACGCATGACGTCATTTTTATAGAGTCAATAACGAAATATTTTATTTTAAATTGCAAACGATATTTTCATCCTAGTTAAGTCAATGGAATACATTAAAATAGTTATAATATACGAATGGAACATCGTTGAAACTTAAAAATTATCACAAAATATGCCAAATTTTTCAAGTAAATTTCTCTGTAAATTTCATAAAGCTACGTTTTGTAGTTATGGAGTATTTCGTGTAAATATCGGCATTCCAATTGTTTCATATATTTTTTATATTACATTTTTGCTTTTCTCCGTTGATTTTAACTGATTTTACTGTTGCCACTTCGTGAAACTTTGATGACGTACGCTAAAAAATGTCATAACATTCTAATGGAACATCGTAGAGACTTGAGAATAGTCGCGTTAAAATTCTTATTTTTTGAACTAACTATTCTGTGAATTTCAAAGCTCTGCGTTGTGTAGTTACGGAGCCTATAATGTACTGACAAACAAACAAACAAACAAACCAACAAACCAACATCCGGACAGATTTTGGAGATTTCAGCTTTATATATATGATTAGCAATTAAGTAGCATTTATTATCAAATAAAATTATTCAGTATTTAATTATGGAATTCAGTTGTGTCTGCTCTAAAGCACATATAATTAAAACTGAATAATATATAAATATAATATCTACTAAATATGAAAAGTAATATTCATAAAAAAAAATACAATAAGAGTAAATAAATTGTTTTTTCATTAAATGCTTTTAATTGATTGACATTTTAATTTTAAATTAATACAATAATTTAAGTAAATGAGTAATTACGTAAATCCTGGTAACTTTGGGACAACGAGTAATTTTCGGTATTTGAATTTCCAGCAAATGCTAGCGTTTCGATCTGGCACACAACCACCGCTATAGAATCCGCCCGTATGTGCTGCTACCTCTCGGAACTTATATGAATACTTATATACTATAGTTGCACTGACGTTCGAAGACATCCCGACTTTTTTTTAACCTCGAGTTGTAAAGTTTCTGGTTTATGTATAAACTGTCATACGCCTTTGAAACACTTAATTACATGTATTTTGAAAATCAAAGTTACCCCATTTAATGGGGTAAGATTGGTACAACGATGGATGAAAATTTTTTGGAAGTCATTGGTTGTAGATTAACATGTCCATATTTGGTAAAAGGAATACTAACTTCATAATTTACTACAGTTACAGAAATCTAACTTAATACTTGTTGACAGGAGTAATGAAAAACTGGAAAAAGTGTCCCAAAGTTAATCGTTTAATACGGAATTGATCTTTTGTAACCAATTAGTATATTTCGTAATATGAAAATGAACTTGCAATTTAATTCACAAAAGTATATAAATATTATGTTATTCATCATCATTAGTGCTGATCGTTGGGATCTAAAATAACAGCTTGTAAATTCTTCTTACGTTAATTATAATACTCATTAATGAGCGATACTCTTCCGAATTCTTACTGCGCATTAAATAAAGATTTATTATTTAAAATAAACTTTGTTGACATTTTAAAATTTTCTTGATGAAACTGCTTTGAAAAGCAATTTGTAACTACAAATCTGTTGTAAATTTAAAATGCAATTAAGAAATAAACATTCCAAAAAAAAGTTTTTTAACTCAAAGGCGATTCGTGAGAAAACGCAAATTATTAATATTTGTTTTGAAGAAATAATATTTTTAAGATAAAAGTATTTTGGATAAATAAATCGAATGATTTAAATAAAAAAAATTAAAAAAAATATATAAATATCTAATAGTATAAGTTTTTGAAAAGATGGAGGAATCACGCTTTGAATGTGTGGTCCTGAAACTTCCGTCGGGCGCTTTTGATCTATTAGGCACAGCACGCGCCGGCGGCGGCGGCGTACGCGCGCAGTATGATTAAAATGGGTTCGATTAGCTTTATGTCAAATACCCAATGTAAAAAAAGGTACTTCAAATGATTATCTAAACCTACTCGTTTTTCTTTAAGTATAATTGCCTCGTAAATGACGTATTCAAATGCAAGTGACCGCATTTTCTCAAAAAGTAGCAATGTTATTGCTAATCTCAGCTTCTGCTGAAGCGATCTTAATGGAACTTTACAAATTTAATATATTAATTCAGAAATATGTTTTTTTATTTGATGTCAATTGGTTAAATAGAAATTACCATTTTAACATTTAACTTTTAAAAATAAGGTACTTTAAAAAATGGTGCACATACTCTGTGACACAAAGCACGATTGACATAAACTTGTTCTTGTTTAATAGAAAATTAAGCGACAAAGTGTATTAATTCATAAAAAACATGTATAAATCGTCTGAACATGCGCCGAATTTATCATATTTTATACATTTACTACCATACCCGTGTAATAATTATTTAATGAACACCCTTCCCCTCCCCACACACACATCCTTTTGTTCTAAGAGCGAAATATATTAGCCTATTTCTTATAGCTGAATCATTATAAAAATTTAACGTTTCTGCTCATTCATAGATGGCAGCATTATCAACGGTTTGTTTAATAAAAAAATCATTATTTAAAAAATGTTGATATTTGTGAGATAATCGTACGATTCGTTTCTGATTCCTGATAATTACCTTTCTTTTGTTACCTCATGTATTAAGATCCATTACGTACAAGAGCATTAAAAGAGCAATTTACTACAGAAATAATATAATAAATAATAATTGGTAATATAATAAATAATAATTGGTAATATAATAAATAATAATTGGTAATATAATAAATAATAATTGGTAATATAATAAATAATAATTGGTAATATAATAAATAATAATTGGTAATATAATAAATAATAATTGGTAATATAATAAATAATAATTGGTAATATAATAAATAATAATTGGTAATATAATAAATAATAATTGGTAATATAATAAATAATAATTGGTAATATAATAAATAGTAATTGGTAATATAATAAATAATAATTGGTAATATAATAAATAATAATTGGTAATATAATAAATAATAATTGGTAATATAATAAATAATAATTGGTAATATAATAAATAATAATTGGTAATATAATAAATAATAATTGGTAATATAATAAATAATAATTGGTAATATAATAAATAATAATTGGTAATATAATAAATAATAATTGGTAATAATTTGTTCAACCAAAACTTTTATGCCCAAACAGAATTCAGTTTTATATATCAACCAAACAATTTATTTTAACTCACTGACGCTCATGAGATTTCCGCTTTTGTAAAGTTGTTTTTACAGATTGAAAATTTAAATTTTTTTTTTATCTAATCTTTTTTATTATTACTATTATTTATTATTTTTAATTCCAAAGAGGTAACTTGTAAATTGTACCTCACATGCTTAAATTTGAATAAAAAAATTGCAAAATGTTCTATTTTTATAATTTTAAAAATGGGTGCATTTCTAAAAAAACTGAAGAATGTGGGTGCCAAAGGGTTACATTTGTTTATGTAATAAATATATCTGACCACTAAAAAGGAGTAGGTGAAACGAATTTGAAAAAAAATATTATTTCGAACATTTTAGTGAAGCTAATTATTTTTAAAATATTCATATAGGAAAACATATTAAAATTAAAAATAAATATTTATTTCCATGTTTCATACACACAATTTATTATAGCACGAATGATCCAAGGTTCAATATTTAATGACATTTTCTTTACCATGGCGGATTGAACACCGAATATATCAAGAAATATTTTTTTTAAATAAAACTTCCTTTGACACATAAGAGTTCTAAAGCCCACTTGTCTACCAAAATGAAAAGTTTCAATGGAACTTTTCTAAAGTATAATTAGCTGCAGTGAAGGTCTTTGTTGTTTCGCATTCTTCAGAATATCATCTAAAATATAATAGATTGAAAGGAATTCCCTGCTCTCACAGTTTAAAGGTATTCGCCGTCTGTAATATAAGCTGTGTTTTTACGGCAATGGAAGAGTTGATTTTTTTTTTGTTTAATTGTTTTATATTTTTACATTTATTTTTATAAAGATGAATTACAAAAATAAACTCTTTAGTTTAAGTTTTTTTTTATCAAAATTTAGTCACGCATCGCTGAAATCTTTATAAAAACTAATATTTCTGTAATATAAATGAAATGTTCCAATAAGTAAAAAAATAACATTAAATAATTCAATTTTTGTAACTTGCGCGTAAAATTAAAAATGACGATCGTTTTTTTTTTCCTTTTAAAAGATAATTTTTTATTCATTTGTTTATTACTGTATCGACCGGGTCGTGTTATATATATTATTTGAGAATTATAACGTAATTAGAAATTGAATTGACTATTTAAAATTTAGGACATCATTCTTCGGTCAAGGAGAAGCTCAGAGATTTCTGTTTTGAGATAAAAATTGTAGAATTACACTCTATCACAATTCTACCTTGCCGGCGACGAGCCAATTCTTACAATTTATTAGTTGTTTGGACCTGTAGTGCTGAGGAACCGGTTAAAACCTTCGAGCATGAATGGACTGTAGTAGAGCGAATATGACGTCATAATCGTGAAACCAACATCTCAGAACGAATGGCCTCCGACACGTGACTTCTTTTCAAAATTATGAATTAAAAAATACTCGCGATTGGCTGATGAATTGGGAAATGTGTAACAGTGAAAATTTATGAATGGAATGACGTAATTAACACGTGCCTGAGGTCATACATGTTGGCCTCACTTTGATGTTAGCGAGATTATAACATTATGTTTTCTCTACTATGAAGGATCCATACTTGATGGTTAAAACCGTACACACATGTTAAACAAAAAAAAATCAAATATATCCCGGTAACCTTTGATCCCGGGTCTTCTTTTTCGGAAGTTACGCGCTATCATCTGGACCAAAACAGCTCACTCTGACTCGTGCCAATATTTTTTAAAAGAAACTTTTCGATAAAATATCTTTTAAATTATTAAAATCATGCAAAAAATAAATGAAATTTTACAAATATGAACTTCAGGTGCTTATTTTGAGGGTGTGAATAGCACTTGTATATACATTTTCAGCCTTTTTATACGTAAATGGTGTAGATGTTCTGCGATCCACATGCAGCAATCTTTTTTTTATTATTATAGATTTTTATTATATCAAATATTATTCAATTTACGAAAAATAAAAATTTAGTTTACCATTTAAAAGATAACGTGTTACTTTTTATCGAGGGATTATAGTAATAAAATCCATTTTTAATTTAAATATTTACTAAGCATTTCAAAATCTTTTGAATCTCTGACTTTGAGGTATAGTTTATCTTAATATAAAAAAAGTTAACACATATATATTTTGGGCCTTTAACATAGAGTAATATCAATTATAGCACAAACTTAAAATAATATATTTTCAAAAATTATTTGTTAATGTTTATATATAAAACAATATTAATCATTTAAATGGGGTAACCTATACTAAACAAATTTTACTACGAAAACAAATATTGATCAGAATTACGACAATAATCCAATTTTACTTTTCATCTCAATTTCAAAAGAACAACAGAAAAAAGAATCGTATAATTCGTTACGATTTTTCTTTTCTTTTTAGAAATGTCATCGTAAATCTTTTTTGGAACGTTCCTTCCGAGACTTACCTCACAAGCAAACCTTTGAATCTTTGCATGGAAAAGCACGGAAGGAATAAATTGCACGGAAAAAAGTCCCAGGTCAGCAAATATAAACGACTTCCTCCAGAGCCGAAGTGTCTAGGAGGGTTGGACAGTCCTGCGTTTTATGTCTGTGTTTTTAAGAGGACACAAAAAGAGTTGTTGCAGGTTGTGTGTCTTTTTCGGTGCGCTACTGTCGAAAATTGAATATTTTATATTTCCGAATGCAGCTGAGAAAAAAAAGGAAAACGATTGTTTTATCATATATAGCGTTTTCGATTTTCTGCAATTTCAAACATCACATAATAACAGTTACATGTCGACAACGTAGTGTTCTGTCTTATAAAGGCATTTAAATGTAACCTATTTCCATAGAAATACTAAATTGAGTAAGTATCTTTTAATTCTAAAACCATAAATACTTGTTACAATTGTAGAAATATCAACAACATGGTTCCGTGCTAATCCTAATTTGAAACCATTTGTAATTATTATGATATTACCATTAAATACGATTTTAATGGTAATATCCAATCAAGAACAGGAAAAGAGATAATCATCAATATTGAATGTTTTCTACAATTTAAACAATGTCAATATATGTAGTTGCAATCGCAAAGAAAGTTTTAACTGCGCCATTCAAAAACTTCAAAAAAATATTTTCGATGCAGTTATCCATTTGCGGATGTCACAAGGAACAGTGTCTCTCTCTCCCCCCCCCCCCCCTCAATGAAGGTCTACATCTTTTTTCCCCATATGTAATCGTAGCAGACTTGTGTAAGTAAAAAAAATAGCACAGTTTTTGCACTGTTTTATAAAATCATGAAGTCAAGCATTAACAACCTTTGGACAATAACTAAATCAATCTATCATGCACAATTATCTCTCTCCTCCTAAAAAATCGCAATATATCAACGTCTTTATATAAATGGCAGCACCCTCCCCCCCACCCTTTACATAGTAACGATGGCTAACAAATGTTTTAGGTAGATAGGCCGGCGTACGTCAGTTACGCTTTACAATTGGATAAATGGTCACCTTGTGTTTCTCTGGTGGTCCCCTTTCTTTGACTAATGACTTTCTAAATTGCTAATTCCGTATTTCATCGGTAATGTTAGCCATACGCAAAGGCAAATTCTTGGAAAAGTACAAATGTATTACGAAGGGGGTGCAGGCGGGAAGAATTTAATATATTATTAATTATTCAAAATTACAGCTAAAAATATGAAGAATGTTACGAAATTAAAGCTAATTGAGTAATTAATTATGCATATTGTTTACAGAACTAATCAATTATACATATTATTTACTTAATTAATTAATTAATGATTAATGACCTAATATTTATGAAAAGAAATTTGCCTACATTTCGGGAGGGTTCCGGATCTCGCCTCCCCCCCCCCCCATGAGTACCTCTTTATTTTGTACTCTGCCCCTCCCCTAGAATTAATTTTTTTCTGGATCCGGCTATGTCCATACAGATAACATTTAAAATGCAAGATTGTACTATTTAAATTCTAGGAACAGGACTATTGTATGTTCGCTTTATAGAATTATACATTTGTTTTTGCAGTGACATGTTAAGGAGAATTAATTTGTTTCCTTATCGGGGAATTCGGCAGTATTACGATTTAATTTTGTTAAGTATACTACATTATGACTTACATTACTTGTATGCACATTCGAAATAGCATAATTGGTAATATAATTATTCTCTTATAGCATTCCTTGAAATTAACCCATGTCCTTAATTAAAAGTCTGTTTTTGCAAAGAAAACACAGAATAGTTGTAGTATTAGTTTCGTTTGCTCCTTCACATTCAATATGAAACTGCGTATCGCAAACACGAAATATTTGTTCTGATAACATCCAGTTAAAAATAAATGCGAATATATTGTATCTGAAATCAACAAAAGAGGGCATTTTTGAATGTCCAAAGTTTTACAGCCTGACTTTGCGACTATTAAAACATGGATGCATTCCATAATGTATTCTATTAACAAAAGTCAAAGATGGATTTTAACTTATGTACGTAGAAAAATTACTAAAAAAAAGTATTGTCATCCTCTAAAGAAATTCTAATATCATACTAATAACCATAAAAAGTATAATTTTGAATATGGACCAACGTGCATCCATAAAATATCAGCAAAGTTATGGACAAATTGTATTTTTGGTTATTTGGAGTATCAGATTTATGCATTTCTTGTAAATGCTAAGAAACGCGAGAAGCGACCATACAAAAACAAATCTGTCAGTCAGATTGGAAATATCAGAAAACAAATCTTTTGGTAGATGTATGCAATGCATTTGTTAGAATCTTCGGGGGGTTTCTTTTGTAAGTTTTTAAAAATGTATGGAATAATTTTGCTAAGATTAAGATTTTACTTCAAAAACTGATATATAGTGGCCATCTTTTTTTATTCAATTCCAATTTCATACCCATATAGCACAACTTCTTCCTCAAGATGTCTTAGGGAAAAATCGCGATCTTCCGCTAGGCATCTTACAGGAAACGAAACGACATCGCTAAGAGTTCCTATGGAACCGAAAATGCCCGCCCTAAAGGATCGTGAGGAACGACTTGGGGAGTAGGGTGGAGTGAAAAGGGCGAAAAAAAAATAATTTCAAATTTTAGTGTTTCCTGACCCAACGAATGGTGCCATTTGGTGAAAAAATCACTGTGAAAAAATTTAAGCGGAATCGTTCATCATCTTCAGGTTCCACATTGAGATATAAAATATAATATTAAAGTCAAACAGTAAAAAAAAATCATTTTTTTTTTTTTTAATTTAAGTTTTACAATATTTTATTTTCAGATTAAAAAACGGTTCTAATTATTAAATAATAGACATGAACATATTAACACACATTATTTTCAGATTTCACACGTGGATTCACACAAGTTCATCTTGGTGTCAAATTTCGGAAGTTCGTTTCGTGACTTTATTCCGCTGCGAAGTATCCATCTCCGACGGCTTCTACACCACATGTTGCCAATGATGCTTGTGTTTCCAGTTTCACATGCCTCACCCACTGCTTGAGAATGGATTCTCTGTTCAAATTGTGAACCATTTCTGATCAATCTTGTTATGTCTTCGTCGCTGAAGCTCGTGGTAACTGGTGGTTCCAAAGGATTGTCATAGTGAATCATCTCGAAATAGTCATTTGCTTTTAAATTCAAATTGGGAAGATTAAATTTTCTTATTTTCCCCTTTGAGTCAGTTTTTCTTGATTTCAGTATTCTTCTGAAGCCAAGTTCTCGAATGTGTGCTCGTTCATTTAGCATCGCTAACAGAATATTCTCAGAATGAGCAAAATAACAGTTCCTCTGAATAAATTCATGAACGATTGTCTTAAAGTCTTCTGGAAATAATGAACTTTTTTTATCATTCCATTAAGGTGACGGGTTCCATGAGTGGCATTCAGGATTTTCTTTATGTCAAACCAGGATGGCACATAAACTTTCATAACATATTATACCATGAGCTTAAAGTCTCAAGGAGCATCATTATTGGTTTGGCGGTCGATACGTAAAGGCGAAGAATTTTGTTGGCTGAAGTGAGCCATCTTGAGTGAAACATCTTCCTGGGTCTTCTGTTTGCTAATTCTGGAAGGCATACCCCCAATGATACTGCCTAGAAATGTCGAAGAGGTGTTTTTGGTCTGTACTGAGTTCTTTTTTGTCAATTTTGGGAAAAGCAACTGGAATAGAGACAAAATTTGCCACGGCAAGAGTTTTGCATGTTTTCATAGATTTGCCAATTGTCGCGGAAAACTCTTGTGGTCCAGACGTATTTCGGTCCTAAATAAACAGAACCAGGTTCTGACAAGAGAATAATGTACTATACTACAGCTGTAGTCCTGTAGTATAAGAATTCCCTTTCTCATACATAATAGTCTTGTCCTTTATTCCATCGAAGTAGAGGGCATACAAAAATTGCGGCATTTGTGTAGAATCTAGCTGGGACCGTAACTTTCGACGTTCAGCTTATTCCTGTCGATAACTTTAGCCGGAATATCTTTAGATACAATCCCTACATCATGAAGCGCAGATGACGCAATGACAGCAGCTGACCTATCTGATATTCCTGTCCTATCACAAGCAACCGCTAAATGCAGCAAGGATATTTTCATCTAACTTGTCTTGGATGTTAAGGGAGTTTTATCATCAGTTGCTTTCAGACGTTTGGCTTCGAGGCTAACGTAATCGTCATCATCTTCAGGGATATCTTCTAATTATGAATCATATCCTAGAATGGCGTTCGCTGTTGAATCTGTAATAGACAGAAAAAGCTTTAGTTTTGCATTATCTTGCTTTGGCCTCATGGTTTTGCCTTTTATGTTGTTTTTTTCTTATACGCTTCAATTTTCGGCTTACAGAAATGTCTATCGACCCTATTGCCATTTTCTTACATGCCGTTGACCTGTTAAAAAATTTCGCTCCATACGAGGAATCTTTAAAGAACACATGCATTGTTCATAATTCAAACATTTGCATGCAGAAATATCAAACGAAGTACTATTTGTCTGGTCGAAGAAATATTTAATAATTTTGTTAGCCCCCTTTCGAGATTTTGATATTCTTTTCATATTTTTATACTTTTCATTGTAATTTCTTTATAAGTCGAAAAATTTCTTGATGATTTATACCACTGGCAAGGAGGCTTTCTTCCAAATTCTTGAAATATCCCAAGAAACAATTTCGGTGAAATCTTTGACTGAAGGATCTTTCTTATTCCCCTTTCACAATAAATAATTTTTGATCCAGAGGAAATGCTTTATTAAATCAGTAAACGTGGGTAAAACTGTCCCAGACAATGGAATCCACGTGACAACTATGTCATGGTAAAAATAGTTATCAGAATAGAACACGTGCTGCCATCTCTTAAAATGAAGTAAATTTGCTTTTGATGTAGAGTACGAAAGTAATTTATAGCGCTAACATCTGACAGTAAAGTTTTAATTAAGTAATTTATTGACTAAATCATAATTAATTACTATTAATTATCATACAATTAATGTTAAATATCATTTTAATCAACACATTAAGTAATTGAATTTATTTATTAAATAAAAGCACATTTTTTTTATATAAAAGGCTATATATAAACATTCCTTAGAGATGTGGAACCTCAAGATAGCAATATTTTGGGCTGAAATTTGGTGACAATTTGTTCTAGTGAGTTTGGCACCGTATAATGCCTCAGGCAACATGAATTTCAAAAAAAAGTTTTTTCGCTCCACCCTATTGGGGAGCTCCCGGTCATCCCTCTTCCGGAAGAATTCAGGAAGGCTTGCGGAAGTTTAGTAGGAGGAATTTAGGACAAAAGTTTCACATCGTGGCACCATCTAGTGATGTTCTTTCTAACTACATAGGGAATTAGAACGAGAATATTTTACGAAGAACTTACCCCAGTCGAGGATCGAACCCGGTACCATTCGATTCCAAATCGGTTACGCTATTTATTAGGCTATGGTGGCTGTTGGAAAGATCTGCTTGTTACGTTATTTGTTTTTGTAATAAGATTATTTCGAGGATTTTTTTTTAATTAATAAGATGAATTGTTATTTATTATAATGAAAAATAAAGTTTATTAATATATTTTTATTTTACATTAAATAATTTGTTTTTCATTTTTTATATTATTTAAAGTTTTATCTGTTATATATAGCTATTTTAAGAATTTTTTTATGTTATTTTTATATTCTTGTTTATATTTAATTTGTTAATTCATATTTTATATTATTTTGTATATATTATTTGATATTTTATATTGCATTTTATATATTTCAAGTTTTTTGGATAGGTTATTTATTTATTATTAAATAGGTTATTTATTTATTTTAAAATTGATTATTTTCATTTTATAATAAGTATATATTTTTTTTACTGTAAAAGTATTCAAGAAGTTTTTGGAAGTTTACTAGGAGGAATATAGGAAAATTAAACAAACTTTGTGCACAAGTGACCTTTGTGATTTATCCTTGGTACTCTCGATTAAAAGACGCGAGCTATTCGCTAGGCTACGGCGGTCATTCTACAGGTTGGATATTGTATGGAAGGAAATGTGTAATATTTATTTTTAAATATTTATTTAAATTAATATTTATTTTATATTATATTCAATTAATTATTTGTAATTTAATTAAAAATATATTTTTTATTTTAACTATTTATTTTATATTATACATTTTCTTATTTCACTTGCGTGTTTTATATTATTAATTTCCCTATTTTAATTATTTGTTTTATATTATAAATTTTCTTAATTTAAATATTTATAATAAATTTTATATTTTTATGTTATATATCTTTTTTTATTATTTTATAAAATATGTTTTAATTTTTTTTTCATATATGTTTTATAATTTTTTTTCATATAATATGTTTTATAATTTTTTTTATTATATATATATTGTTATATTTATTAAGTATTTTTATTTTATATTGTATTTATTTTACATATATTTGTTTAATTGTTATTTTTTAAGTAAATTATTTTATTACATTTACTTTATAAAAATTTTTATTGACACATGCTCCCATTTCTCGACGGTCAAACAAAATCCCCCAAGTTCTCCTCCATGGGAGGATCGGTAGAAGGGCTTCCATTTGACTATCCTCCATAGAACATCTTGGAGAACTGATTCCCCAAGACCTTGTTAAAACCCCTTCCCGAGGAGCTCCGCAACAAGTCATCTTTGTTGTAGGAGGAATTTGGGAAGAATTGGTGCGCCAGAGGAGCTCTCTGGGATGTTTTGTGCTATATGGGTATAATTTTTATGTATTTTGACGTGTTCGGTTTTGAATACTCTAAATATGCTGTGTCTTTTTTATGAGTTTTTTGGTGTTTTATGCTAGATAATAAACTATGTTTTTCAAGAAACGAAAATTAAAAAAAAAAAAATTTAGTGTTTGGTTTTGTCATACTGAGATTTCGAATTGTTAAGGATGTTTTGATTATTAATGGATACATGTATAATTTTTTAGCATATTGTAAAATATTAAATTGGCATGCGAATTATAAATACGTATAGTATGTTTGTTAAATTACTTTAGTAAAACATTAGTTATAATGAACATTATTGTGTTATTAAAAATAACTATTTATATAAAAATCACATACATATATTATACAAAATTTAAAGCCAAATCTATTTTTTTATAGTATTAAGGATCTAAAAAACAAAACAAAAAACTTTGCGTTTAAAAACAAAAAAAAAATTAAAAAAGTTAAAAATTTAGAAACAAATACAAAAAAGTATGGAATTTTTATAACCGTTTCCCTTTAACTCAAACATTTAAAATAAAATTTCTAATGACAATATATTTACTACACATTTACTTTCTTAATCAATAAAATAACTACCTGGACACAACATTTGACATTGTTATTAAAAAAATATATTAAAACAAATAATTAAAATACATTTTTTTAAAAAATATTTCTATAAAATATTTATTTTAAATTTTAATTTCGAGCTATTTATTTAATTATATTCATTGATTATGTTAGAATACAGTTTGTTGGATGCTTCAATAAAATTATAAACTATTGATATATACACTATTAAATTCATAAACAAAAATACAATACAATAACTAAATGCCATTTCTTTTGATTCGTTTACTTAATTGCTTCATTTGATTGAAAAGACTTTTAGAGCAATGTATTAGGTTGAATAATTAAGCATTTTTACGAGCAATGGCGAATGAGGATAAAGTCTTAATTTTGGCAATAACGCGAATAATTGGCCATAAAATGATCCCACTAAAATATATGATAATTAATTCAGCAGAAACCTTTATTTAATAGAAAGCAAATGTGTTGTAATTTATTTCACCACTGTCACGTATTTAAACGTTAAAAATAAAATAAAATTAAATAAAAAAAATATTCTTGTGTGCATAAAAAGAATTAAAAAAATTATATTTAATTTTTACAATTCCAGAATTTTTTTCTAGATTCGAAATTTAATTTTTTTTAAATAATTAATCACAAATAAGAGTAATATTTGTTCTTCTCATGGGTTTAGTTACTATGGAGTATGCTGTCAGGCAAAAAAATAATTATAAGGCTTCTTTGATAAAAAAAAAAACACCGTTTAAACCATTTTTAAACAAATCATCAAAATCTATATTAATATTAAAAATATAATATTTTTCTTTTTTTCCTGAAAATTTTAATAAAAGTTCATTTAGCTGATTTTTAAAATAAATAATTCAGATCCTTTTTTTATTTACTACCAAGAAAAAGTTAAATTTGAAACTATTCCAAAATTTATTCTCAATATGCTTTTGAATAGAAATAACCATTCGTAAATTGTTTAAAATTTATATTATTTTATATTTTTGCCTCATCTTTGTAGAATAAATATAGTATTCTTTAACTAAATACATTACTTTTTTTTTAATCAAACACAAATTTCCATAACCTATTCAAGAGAAATATAATATCTTCCATAACTATTCTCGAGCATTTAAATTTTTAAATAACAAATCTCTTGTACAATCATTTAAAAAAAACTACCGCTATAATCTTATGCCTAAACCTGTTTTATATCACCACAAACCGATTTTTAGTTTAGTTTAATAGTCTCCAAGGAAACGATTCTCAGCCGAGGAAATATTGATGCTAAACAATTTAAGCAACCGCCGTAATTGAATTTGTCCAAAAGTCTCGTTGGAACTTATTACGTTATTTTTTACGACTCACAAGGAAAGGACGGGGAATAAAGAGGTCTGGAAGAGGGCGCTAAGTAATTTTTAGCACGCTTTCTCAACAATTTCTTTCCTTTTATGACTTCATTTTTCTCCGCTAATACGCGACCATGTCATGATTAACCATTAGAAGCACGGGGCTCGTTGTTGAAACCTCAGATTACTCCAATGCAAAGTTTGCTTTTGGCGCTTATGGGAAATCGTTAAAGAATTTTTTTTAAAGTGTTTAGGTGTAAAACTACAATCAATTGTGAGATTCTGTTCGCGTTTTTTTTATGAGAATATGACTTTTGGTAGTTTTTCATTGAAATAATGTTAACTGTTGCTTAAGACAAAACACACAGAAAAAAATTTGAAGATGTAAAAAATATTCATTTTATTTTATTTATATAAAAAGTAGAACTCCAATTTCCCGAATCCCAGTTATCCGCATCAAACAAAGCGGATAGACAATTATTTGGATCCGGATAGCTTTCAAGAGAAAAAAAAATCGGCAAACACTGCATTTTAAAACTTTTTTATCGGCGAATGATAATACTTTTAACATACGAAAGCAAAATTTATAACTTGTTTTTCGTGAATTACCTAATTATCCGGATTTTCGATTATCCGAATAGGATCTGGAGCTTCTACTGTATCTGTTGAATATCAATACATATTGCCTACGTTTACAGTGATGTTTCTTTTGCGTTTAGGCTCTGGCCACCCGAGAATTATGGACATATAACTATAAACAAAACTCATTTATGCTGTTTTAACAGAAATAGTTACATGCACTTTAACGAATTATATGTCATAAACGAACTGCCCATTAGTCTTAATTAATTCGCATTAATACAGCTTGGATTACAAACACACATCACAAATTTAAATAACTGTATCTCCACAACCAAACAATTTAGAGAGCCGTTCTACACATCATTGAGGACAATCTGAAGTTTCAATTGGTAGACGAGGCATGTTGCTAGGAGCTGTCATCTACACGCTTTCGATTAAAACATTTGCTTTTGCAAAGGTACCCTTTTCACTAAATTGACGAACATAATTTACGGATTCCACCTATGCACCCCCTGATGTGCGAATGTCGTTTCAGCACAAACATACCACAAACAACAAACTCTTTTCTAGTACAATGAAGGACGCTTCTAGTGTTTTCTACGAGCGTCCTTAAAATCGCCCAAATAGGGGGAATACCATCCTCAGGGTTTTATCAATTTAGTGAAAATTATGTGAAGAAAATACCAAGTAATATTTCATACCAACCAAATAAAACGGCATAATGTCTTCAATGTTAAAAATAGGTATTCAAAAATAAATAAAATGTACTCATTTCTGAGTACATTCGATGTTTAGAATTGCTCCTAATACACAAGTTTCATTTTCATAAAAGACATGTCCTCAAAAATGAATAAAAAGAGCAGTAGCTTGTCTACATAGGCTGTCTTCACAAATCACTTTCAATAAATAACAACAATTACAACCACGACTTATCGGGAATTGAACACATGCACTCGGACACAGCTGTCCAGTGCGTTGTCCGTTGTATTACGAAGGCGACGTGAAGAAGTTTTAAACAGAAGAAATGTTACAAAGGTGTGCTAAAAGAATGGGAAGTAAGATAATTGAGTTGTAATAAATCAGTTTCCATTTAAGCGATCGACTTCCAAAATTGTGGAAAACTATATTATGAATAAATATTTTAAGTTTGTCAGGTCGCTTTGTTAAGACGGCCTGAAAAGAAGTTGATATTATCGATATTAAATCAAACTGCTCATTTTTGAGAAAGTACGATTACTTAAATTTGAGTACATAATTTCCGATGTAAGTGTACTCAAAGAAAAACGAGTATGTTCGGTACTCATTTTTAAGTATATTTTTTACAGTGTTCTTCGTAATAATATGAAGACTATATTTTAAGTTGTTTGGTTTCGAAAATACAGCCTGTCAAACTTAAGATATTCTCTTGTAAGGATCCTGTAAATTAAAACTACTGGCAAATATTTAAATACATTTGGACTACTTAGAAAAAGGTGTTATCTCATTGCACTCGCTCTCATAGACTTTATTTTAAATAGTAATGACATTTTTATCGTTAACTGTGTTGTAAAAAAAATTAATGTTTTTCACCACCACCATTATCAACAGCTAATTTGTGTACCGCTGCGGATTAATCTGTTTTAGTGTCACGTATTTCGGATCCGATTAGCTGAAGCAAGATAGTTCAATTAGGACACTATTGTCAAACCATTTGAAGGGAACTGAAACGTGCATGGAATACTAGATCGATACAGGGTGGAACTTTGTCTGAATACAGCTTAGACTGAATACATTTTGGTATTTTTTGTAGATCTCAAAATTAATTCATTCAATGTATTTTATGTTTGCCTTTATGTGCTTTAGTATTTTTTTATATTAAATATTCATCGAGGCCGCAATTCCCCGAGGCTATATTGATTTTTAAGTGATCTTTAAAGCAGAAGTTTAATTAAAAAATGTCAAAAATAAAACTCCCTTGAAATCATTAGCATTTTTTAATAATATTATTCCATTAAAGTTGTTTTTATTTTTTAGTTTGTATTTTTTTTTTGGAGGCAGGTGAGTATATTTGTAAAGAAGTTAAAATTTAATTGTAAGAATTTATAAACCGATAACAGTTTAAAATATATAAAATTAGTTTGAAGGTGGAATTATCTTGGGACTAGGGCTTCATAGGTCGGGATCTATCCAGAAAGAAAGACCCTGGGAGCATTAGCTTATAATTATGAGGAATAGGCAGCTGGCGAAGACAACACTTGAGTTGGAATCCCACTTTCCAAAATTATTCACCTTGACCAATGTAAAAACAATTATAAACGGCAGCTTTCACCATCACCCTTTACACAATGGTTGTTTTACGAAATACGTCAAATAGATCAATATCGATTTTGATATTCCAGTACGAGGAACAAACTTAAAACTCTCCAAACATGCGCTCAGGACTTTTTCCACCTGGGTCTGTTTTATAAAAGCGTGTAATAATACTATTAATGTTTTTGTTTAACCTTTGCACTATGTTTTCTGGAGCCTGATTGTTTGGACAAAATGCAATATTTGGAGTTTTAAAAAGGTATGTTTGCATGGAAAATTAACATGTTGAAATTTATATTTCATAGTTATTTAAATTTTGAATTTTTGCATTTCACCGCAGAGGGCAGTTAATGCTGGTCTAAAAAGAGTGTCCCAGAGGGTTTCAATGATGTACCGTTTGGATGTTTTTGAATATTTTTTTCTATATCAAGTGCATTATGAAAGGATAATTATGTGTTTTATTCTGTCCAAAATTAAGTCAATATGTATATCTGCAATATTTAAAAAATATATTTTCGTATGTATGTATATTTTGACGAATTTTTTTAAAACTAAAATTCAATGTGACTTTTAAAAAAACCTTCATGTTTACTCCTACTATGTTATACATGAGAATGCTCCAAATATGTTACTGTTTATAATAGAACAATAATTAGCTGCACATGTCTGCACGATAATAATAAACAACAAATCTAGATTTGCATCAATTCATATTCAGAGACTTATTAGAAATATCGATGCAAGAAAAAAATCAAATTAAAACGGACGCTATTTCCACATTCATTAAACGAAAAAATGTCGTTGAAGTTATTGAATTTTCTGCTAGAACAGACTATAAAATATAATCGATTATGTAGTCTTTCCTTATAAGAACCGGCTGCAAGTTCCTCACATAAATAATTACTTTAAATTAAGACATTCTTCTTGGTTATCAATAGGTTTTGTAGTTGAAATATACCAACTTACACCATCAACATGCTCAGTAGGCCAAAACTGGTAGGCATCAGGTACGTTTAGTCTTTCTTGTTCTGAAAACTCCAGCAGGTCACAAAGGAAAGAAGCTTCACAATTATTTCATGGAAAGTATACGACTCTTCCTAAATTATACAAACTGCTATAAGTGTGGCACAAAAACAAGGTAGCCTTAATTTGGTAACAATTTTGGAAGAAGTTACTAAAAGTTCTACTCGAAGAGCTAAAATGAAGCGCTTTTTTTCCTTGACTGAAACATTTGTCAAAATATGGAACTGAGGAAGCATTGGAGCTTATTTTAGATAATAATATGAGTAAAGAGCTCTACTAAGGAATACTATGCGGATCACTTTAAAAAAAATAGCTACATTTATCCGGATTATATAGAAGTACGGAAGTGTAAGGCTATATGCAGGCCAGTAGAATTAGTTGTCACATATGTTGTTACACAAGTTACTTTAAACGAACTTTTGGAACACACAACTAACCGAATACTTTTACTACAAAAAGAAGTAATTTTAGAATTCCTGGATCCATAGAAAATGAACGATATCAGTGCTGATATTTTTTGGCTAAAAACTAGAAAAATAGGCGAATCTACTTAAAATTAAAAATGTAATGCTGTCGGAACCAATTCAGATGAAGCTTTTTTTGGCTACAACAGTCGTACTTTTTCGCCTGAAAGCCAAAGATAATATATTTTGGAACAATAGGACTCCTCAATCTGTATGATTTTTTTTTATCTTAAATGCAATTAAAAATACCGGTTAATTCTTTCACAACACACATTATATTATCACTCTCAAAACGCAATTATTATTTAATTATCATTAATTTAACACTCTCAGTCATAATTATTATTTAAATTATTATACTATTTTAAGCTTTATAATGAAATTTCCATGATATACAATATAAATATAATACGAATTTTAAAGTGTATTGTTTTTATAAATTATTTGTAAATTTGTCTAGTTGCAAATTTCCATTCATTTTACGTTTCAATTACCATTATTACCAGTAAATACCTATTTTTTAAAATATTTTTTTAATTCATAAAAATGCATTTAAACATAGAAAAAAAGAAAAAAATGTGTCTACTTTCGAAATTAAACTATACTATAGATGCATACCACATATACTCTTATTTTATTTTTTATAAAGCTCCAAATCGTAAAAATGCTTACATTTTCATTGCAAAATTAATTTATGAATTTTGGACAAAAACACTTTCCCCAGAAACCATAGTGAAAAGCTTTACGGACAAGAGGTGTCTCTCAGTAACCATAATAACGACCTGTTATTAGTTCCCTGTTCTTCAAGTTGCACGAGAACTGCATGTTCTTGAATATCAAAAACGCTTTTATTTCGTTAGATTTTTCTTTATATAACTCTCTTTGAAAGTATGACATAGCTTGGGTATCAATATATTTTATGAACTCTAAATTAAAGAATACATCTTTAAAAAGAACAGAAACGAGATGTAACTGTTTTATAAAAATAACGTAAATATCAAACACACTCATTGGGTTAATATGATATTTTCTATGAGTATGAATTCATATTAATTTCCTTCAACTACAGAAGTGCAATATTTTTTTTTTCAGTAACAAAACAAGTTGAATTTATTATATTTTTCTAAAAGTATTAAAATAAAAGTAAAATATTCAAGGTATTCTCTAACTTCTAAACGCGCACGATATTTTAAACGATGAACCTCGCAAATCCTTGACTAAAATATCCAGCATTCACTTTGTCCCAAGCCACCTCGTAAACAAGCACACTCTCTTCACATGAACACGGCCTTGTTTTTTTTTACTCGGGACCTTTGCTTTCACTTGCATGGGACATTCATCATTAAAGAGGAAGGAATCCTCCTCAAATATTTATGACTTTTCCTTTGCGATTTTAAGAACCAAAGGATCTCGCTTCCTCATGGTCTCAGCCGGTAGATTTCAAAGGAGAAGCTGTATTTTAATGCTTTCTTTCCACTGATGCAAAGAGTTTGGAAAAAAATAAACAACTTTTGCGAGAAAGGTAGACCTCTTGAATATTTTATTTTTAAAGAATGGGTAAATCAGGTGTGGGGAGGTTGGGGGGGGGGGGGGGGGGGGTGATGAACACAAATTGCCATATGCTAAAAGCAGCTAACTAGAATGCCAAGTTAATGTAATTGAACAATTTATTTTAATGGAATATAGGTTGATAAAACCCATGAGTTGTTTTAGATTCCTTACAACTAAATTTCAATGCGGGAGTCTGGTTTGATGATAACATAGAAATACTTTAACAAGCTTGTTACTCATACTGTGCCAGTAGAATAACATCCAGATGACGAAAATTTAAGGTTCATTAGATATGGTGTGCGCAGCGTACAATTCTTAATGTAGCTTTTAATTAAAATGTCGTGGTTTGTTAAATTTAAAGATTGTTGATATGTATGTTTTAGTAATACATAAAATCTGCTAATAGTTTAGTTTTTCCTAAAAAAAACTTATTTTGTTAATCAACCAAACCAAAAATAATTAGAAAAAGTATAATAAGTAACAGTTATGTACGCCTCTGGAAATTTCCCACCATGCATACAAATGCAAATTTATAAGTTTGTAATTTTATTTTTTTAATATTAATTTTGAATTATTATTTTCATAAAAGAAGTTATTATTCAAATAAATTTACTTATTATTAAAAGTATGTAAATAATTTTTCTCAAGTCTTCATCCTGTTTTACGGTCATCAATGTCAATTATGCTGTCCATCAATGCATCCACTTTTTAAACTCATAAAAATATGTCATTATACAATATTTTTAATTTAATATATTTATGTATAACTTGAAAGCGACATCTTTATAATTAAATAAATTTTCGGTAAAAATATATTAGTGTACACCAAGAAAAAAGTGTTTAAACTTCCAAACACTGAAAACAATTTTACAATTGCTAAAATGGCGTGAGAGCAGTGGGTTCAGTATGCTAGAAATGATCTTCAAGTCGGATTTTATCATCCAGCACAAGATTCTGAAGTGGATGCTAATCTGCCTTATGGAAATATGATAATTGCACTAACTGGGCTTGGTGCTCGTATCTTCAGGCATATGGCCAATGAACATAACACACCATCCGGAACTATTCTAAGTGTCCCTTGTGGCTTTTCACAGTTTAATCCCCATTTCACACATGTATGCTAACTTGGAATGGAATAACTTCGGAAATAACTTTGAAAGAGAACGCTAAACAATCCCATGAACAAACTGCTTTGATATTTCCATGAGGAAACACATATACTCAAATAAAAAGTACAAGGAAAGGCATTTATGCTAATTTGGAATTTACTATCTGTATAAACATGTTGATATTTTGAAAAATGTGGTTGATTCAGTTATTATAATATAGAATATCTCATTTTTCCCGGATGAATGAACAACATATTAAAACTATAGATTTGTTTTCACAGCAGGAGGTTTTATTTTATATTTATTATACATATTACTTTTTTTAGATTGTTTAAAACAATATTTTAGTAGATAACGTTTTCAAAAGTCCATTGTTGTGCCTTAAGTTTAAAATAAAATAGTTCAAAATAGATATTTTTTAATGATTTGCTTTTTGTATTACGTGCATTAATTACTCAGAAAACTGGCGATACGCGAACGGATATACACGTTTTCATCCGTCAGGTGGATATAGACTTTAGGTAAACAATCCTCTTAACAAACTGATCTTGATATTTCCATGAGGAAACACATATACTCAAGTAAAAGTGCAAGAAAAAGCATGTATGCTAACTTAGAATTTACTATCCGTGAAAATATGTTGATATTTTGAAAACTGTGGTGGATTCAGTTATTATAATATCGAATATCTCAAATATATATCAAAATATTATAACTGTAGATTTCTTTTCACAGCAGGATAATTTAGTTTATATTAACAACACAGTAATATTTTTTTGTGAATGTTTAAAACATATTTTAGTAGATAAGGTCTTCAAAAGCACAGCTATGGTTTAATTTTTTTAAGTGGTTTAATATAAAGATTTTTTGTTGGGAAGTTCTATGTAATGTTTATTGCTAAGAAAACTAGCGATACCCGAACGCATATATACAGTTTGTCATCCGTCAGGTGGATTAAAAATCTTCTTAAAAAACTGCCGTAATATAATTGTACAATAGTTACACTGTTTTCGGAAAGTTAAGCACTGGATGTAAATTCTGAGTTAACAGATGTGTGGTGTGATTTATTGATTGAAAGTCAATGTGGTAGAAGAAGAGAACATGCACATCTCAATTGACGTGTCAAATCAAAGTTCACTATCAAGAAATATGCAAAATAAGCGCAGCTTAAAGACGATGTCTGTATGAGCATTTCTCATGCTGTATATATGAACAGTTGCTATTAATCATTTTAAGCTGGATATAGCTTTGTTACTAATATCTTATACATAATGAAGAATCAATGTTTAATGTTGTTATTAAAATTCGGAGGACTTTGTTTGGACCCATACTATTTTGTTCCTGAGTAAAAACCATTTTTTTTTTATTTGGAGGACGGAATATTTTTTTTTATTAACTCCTATACTTTGCAAAGGTATTAATTATTAAGAGTTTATGTACATACTTTTTGCCATAATGAAAATTTATTAAAAATTTTACTTACTGTAAGAAACAAATATATAAATTATTTTAGTTAAAAAAATGTTTAAAATTTAATATTAAAAATTATCAATACTGTAACTTATTATCTTTAAATAAGATAAATAAAACCACATCCAAAATTAAATGTATACGTGCTTATCCCTTATGTAGGAGCCATTACGTTTTTTTTTCTAGTACATTAGCTAACAATTTTGATGATTTACAGTTAGTTAACGCCATTAAATATTTATAAAAAAATATTTAAAAAAAATCTTAATATTAGTAAATACAATTTATTATAGATGTATTATTTGAGTTATTAAAACCGAAATAGAAATGCCGTACAAGTTAAATATCCATGAAAACTGTACAACATTGTACAAAATATTTACTTTTAAATAACCGATTGAATCAAAATTATGACATTATAATCTAATAACTATTGAACATATTTTAAAGCAAACATATTTTATAAAATACTCTTTGTATTTCACTTAAAATAAATGTTATTGAGTATCCAATGACTAAAATTAAAGGGTTGAGTCAATGTTTTCTAAGAAATGATCATTATAAACTTTTATTTGATGAAGTTAAGTATCCATATTAAAAAATCAAATACTTTAAAAAATATCCTTCCTTTTATACCTTTTTTTAGATTTACTAGAGAAAATGACATAATATTGCACAAAAGATCTTTTGATTTCAGATACATTGAATGAAATGAATACCTTCATTTAAGTTTATTTGAATTTCTTTTTAGTATTCGTTTCTTTACAGTTCATTTATTATTTGCTAATAATCATTCAGTCAATGCCAATGTTCCCTGCGGATATAAGTTATTATATTTATTCTCTAGAGTAGTTATCAACTCCTAATAACAAGTTATTACAGTTTATTTGATTAATAAAATAAAACTATCCAATCGGAAACTTATTTGCTTTCGAAAGCAAACAAAACAAATTGTTTTAATATTTTCATATAATGTATGTCTAAGATTAAATGTTAATAGTATTACGAATTTACTAGATTTAGTAGTAGAGAGTACTTTGAGATTTACAATATTATCAAAAATATTGTTATTATTTGTAATGAAATATAAATGTATTTTCTAGAAAATGATGTAAAATCTAAACAAAAATATTTGTTATATATAGTTTATGTGTGCAGATTCCAAATGGCCAAATGAATGAATGTTAAAGTATTTTAATAACTTTAAAAGTTTTTTTTAGCGTAATATATTTTCTCTTGAAATAATTAGTAATAAAGAATGTAATCAGAAGATTTAGCATAGATAACAGTCATTAATACAAATGTCCTATAACATCCTTTTAAGGTAAATAATTTACAGATCTGGTCAATAGATGTTAAAAAATATATTCATGACCAAAACACAACATCAGAATGCGAGAAAATTGATAAGTGTTTTAAAGAATATGCATTACAGTTTTCTGACAAAATTTTACAATATAACTAATTAATTTTCAATTAATGAAATTAAATATTTTACTTTGAAAACGTTTTACTAAAACTGTATTTAGGATTGACTATCCATTGAATTTCATTTCATATATTTTTTATATAGGTTACTGCATGAAAGAGAAATGGCAAATGGGAATTTTATATTATTTACTCACAATCGCTTCTTTTTGTTATCCATATTTACTTTTTACGTTTGAAGAAATAATGTTTTATTGAAAAATAACTCATAATATTTACTATTATTACAAAGTTGTGAGTTTTGTCTAACTTTTTCTGAAGACTAAATGCCATTTCGATAAATAATTATATATTTATAGGAATTCAGTTGTAAATTCCATACAATTTCATCCAACATTTTTCGCTGATTTAGTTTTTTAAAAAACAACAGCACATTTAAGAGCAAAAGAAAAATCTTATTTGAGAGTGAACTTTGATAAATGATTAAATAAAATTTAAATTGATAACATTTTAAGTAATTTATATCATCACATAAAGAAAGGGAAACCGTGCTTATATAATATATGAATTGTTATAATGAAAAAGTATGCAGTGTTTTATCATACAAACTAAAGCATTGTATTTTCTTACATTCCATTAAAAGGTCAATCAACAAAACGCACCTTAGACATTTAAGACATTTAACATCTAGACATTTAACATCCATTTAACAAATAAACAAAATAGACAGAAATCTAAATAATTCAACATCCTGTCGAATTCACATCCAAATACGTCACCTCGTGACGTCAGTTTTACTACTCATTACCGCTTAATTTCGAAAATCAAATTTTTTTTTTCACCTGGATTCCCAAACAAAGAACAAAAAAAAAAAGGAACCAAATCTTCGCGCCTGCGCCTTGGAATTTGGAGAAGCGCGAAAGACGGTGGGTCCGGAATCCGACTATCCGGCAGAGATGCAAGCGACATCCAACGCAGCAGGACTCCGCGATTCCGGACTATACGGACCCTGTTGCATCTAGACGCGCTTTACTTTTTGAAGTATGGTTTTATTGAAGGAGATAACTCGATGCGATTTTATTATGTGTTGAGGATAGGATCTGTTAGGATTGATGATAGTTCGTCTGAAATTTGTAGATTTTAGTTGATGTTGTAGTTTTGATATTTAAAAGATTTTAAGTTATGAGGAGAGAAATGAATTTTGATGCTAGTGCTACCTGAATGCTTGAATCGGAGGTTAAGAGAGGCAGATGTTTAATGATACTTAGGTATATCTCGAGATTCATTTTCGAAAATTAAATTAAAATCAGTTAGTGTATGTAGAACTTTTCTACTACCTTTGAAAATTTTGATTTATCAGCTTAGACAGAGTAGCTTAAACAAAGTAAATATACCTTATCATAGTAAGATATCAAAGTTTATAAATAATATTTGCAGTTATTAAAAATAAAATAAAATGTCGATGTGGCGAATGGTTAGGGATATTACTCTAAAACGAAAGTAAGTTTAATTTTTAACTTTGCAGTTAGCTCTCTTTATATACAATATGGACTTGATCATGTGCATCCAAATAATAGTATTTTAATATAATTTCTATTAAAGTAAAAGTCAAACCTTACAACTAATGTTATAGAAATTTTCTAAAGTTCAGCAGTTTTACTTTAACGGTATAAATTTTAAGCCCAAACTTTTTGTTGTATTTTTTTTATTAAAATCGCGGTTTTGTAAATCATTAATTCTTTGAACCAAAAATGCAAAGCTACTAAACTATATTATACTATACCTTTTAATATTTCAAAATATATATTATTAAAAAATAAAATAATACATTTAAATAGAATAAAAAAATAAATCTCGTTTAGGACTTGCATGTAGCATTTTAAATGTTTTAAGAATAAAATCGAATGAACAGCTTAAAATATCTTGCGCAAAAAGTGTACATCAATGGTCTTCCTTTATAAATATGACGCTTCAATGTTAAAAAAAAGAACATATATTTGTATAAAATCGTTATTCTTACGCAAGAAGTTTTTTACTAGAAAATACATTAGTTTATTAACGCGATACATATTTCTCGAAAAATACCAAATTCTCTGACTTTGATAAAACTGATATTATACTTATAGGATCTAAAGTTAGCTTTGCTTAAAATCGTTTTCGTAACAAGACTTTCTCTTTTCAAGTATACATTTATGAACACATGAAAAATAGCAAGTGGTTAAAATAAGTTTCCAAGACCAACTAAGCAATTGTTTCCCACAGTAGCGTATTTATTCTAATTCAAAAACTACTTACACCTATATAGTGATCATATTCAAAACATTCGATAAAAAATATCCTATACAAAATTCCATAGAAAAGATCACATAAACCTTGAAGAACTTGTAGATAAAAAAAATTGAAGATTCTAATGGAATCGACCGACTGAAGACGAACTCAGCATCGTTTCTTCACTATGCGAGCAACAGATTCCGAGAACTCAGTGCTTCTCCACCCGACGACGTCTACAGGTGGTTCTTCTGAAATTGTGGATGGTGCTAAGGACGTTTGACATATGACAACTGCAATGGACGGGCATGGACACATGAAATTGCTGTTTATGTTCCAACTGTTCTGCCTTTTCCAAGGTAGGTTTTCAAACATGTTTTATAAGTTTTTTATATTGTGTTTCTTGTTCTTAGACTTATTTAATGCTCACAGTTTATCCATTGACGCTGATGCGATTTTTGGATTCGTAAAGTTGTTTTCAATGCTTGTAGTATTTTTTTCTGTTCTTGCACTTTTTTTTATCAAATTCATTGTAAATAAATAGCTTTTATATTGTACTTAAAACAATTAGATTTAAAAAAAATGTAAAATGGAGTTGTCTTATGAATTTAAAAATTGGGTTTATTGTTGAAAAACAGGATATTCCTGGAAGTGATAACACGTCTGTAGACGCCATGGGAATTAAAGAGTATAGCTTGTTTTACGGCTAAAATATCGTGTATATTTCCTTGCGCTTTTTGATAAACGTCTGTCCGTGGACGCCATGGGGTTTAAAGAATATAACTTGTTTTATGGTTAAAATGTCGTGTATATTTCCTTGCGCTTTTTGATAAAGATTTTTTTTTAAGTTTAAAGTACAACGAATTATATTTATCCGATTTGATCCAGAACCATTCTTAATTTTTTTAGAGATTAGAAATAAAAATTATTTATATTATTATACAAGCCATTAAATGTATCCGTTTAATTATCTTTACCTTCAAAATTAGTAAGGTTTCATTTTAATGATGTGTTCAATACTGAAATTTTTTATTCCAGACCGAAAATAAGCAGGCTATCAGAGATTCGTTCTACATAAAGAATACATACGTAAGCTTAAATATCGTCCAATTATATCGCATATTACTTGTGTAACATTCTAGATGCTTGGGCGAATGCTCTGATCATAACTATGAAAAGTGAGTTCAAATAATGTCGTTTTTGAGATAATTGTTAATAATCATTGAAAATAGTGAAACAGCAAATTGAGGTTATTAGAGATTCTGGTTTTGTAGAAATAATAATTGATCTTTAAATCCCGTAATGATTATTAATTAATATGATTTTACTAATATATTGCAAATTTATTGTAAATATCAAAACCGTATGTGGAATCGATTTAAAAATATTTGAACTCAAACTTTAAAATCTAGCATATGTATTGGTTGTTATTTCTTTGATCAGAAGAGTGAAGACAGTGGGGTTAAAAAAAAACTGTAAATTTAAACAGAATTAAAAATAGAAATTTTCTGCAGGAGTATGCAGAAAATTTGAATATGTGTCATTTTATATGAAGAAAAACGCAGAACTTTTTTTGGGGTAAAATATTAAAATACTCATAAAATGTATTTTGTACATAATGAACTTTTTTTCTATTATGTGATACTGATACGATAAATGTCAACTTAAAATAATTATAAAAATGTTAAGTAACTAAAGATATTGAGAATAGTAATGTACACAATATCTAAAAAAATCTATTAACTCTGTTGTCACCGCTAAGGTTAGAAAACACTCCACCTACTTTAATTAAAATAGTATAAACTTGTTTAAAATATATTTTTTTATTTAGATAAATAGTAGGCTATATTGTTTAAGATAATCACTTTTCAGACACATCAAGGGTAATACACCCTTACTCAGTATATAAAAACAAGAGCTTTGCTTTAATATGAAATGATGCGTGGAATGTATATCAAAATATCGATTTAATGGATAAATACATATTTTCATAAATTCATAATATTAAAATACTAAAAATTGTTTCGTTATCTTGTAGCCTAGGAAAGTAAGTGTGTTTTATTTCATTTCTATAAAAAATACTAGGGGGCTCTGCCCCCTGCTCCGCTAACGCTCCGCCAACCCCCGAGGATTGCTACGCAATCCTATTTTGTTTGCTTCGCAAACCATAACTGCCTTAGTTCTCAGAGGAGAAAAGCAAAAATAAAACAAAAGTTTGATGCATTTCAAGTTTACTTGTTGTGCAAGCAAACTTTAATTACGCAAAAGATGTTATTTGGTTTCTATTAAAGGGTGAAATGAATTGAACGGTAACCCTTGTCGACTTTTCTGAAAAAGCAATTCTCGCAACGCTAACAGATTTTGTATTAACCCTTGTTGTTTTTTCTGAAAATGCAATATTCGCAACGATAACAGATTCTTGGAGTAACCCTTGTCGACTTTTCTGAAAAAGCAATACTCGCAACGCTAACAGATTTTTTTATTAACCCTTTTTTTTTTCTTCTGAAAACACAATATTTGCAACGATAACAGATTCTTGTATAAACCCTTGTTGTTTTTTCTGAAAAAGCAATATTCGCAACGATAACAGATTCTTGGTGTAACTGTTGTCGACTTTTTGGAAAAAGTAATTCTTGCATCGTTAACATATTTTTGGAAATAAAATCGCTTTCATTGCCAATCAAAAAACTCCACCTTCATCCTGAAGGGTTTCCGAAAAGCTTAACCAACAAATAATCGGTGACTGTTCAACGCATTTGACCGCCTAAATCAACTGTAGACATAAAAAATTTATCTGTTAGGTTACCGGATGCTGATTGCTTCACACACACACCTATCCCTATTTACATTCATGAACACTATTAAAAAATTTTAAAAAGATGTTTATACAATTTTAGGTTAAAATGCAGAGGGCCCTTGGCGAATTATCTGAACATTTTCTAAATCGCTATTTTAACCGTACTGGTGACAAAAACTGGTTTTGTTGTTTCAGGCAAAGGACCCCCCCCCCCCCCCCAACTTATTATTTTTTTGCATATCTGATTACCATTTAGGCAACTCCATAGGCAAGTTTTTAGATTTTTATAATCAAGGAAGGTTAGTGTAGAGAATATCAGTAAAGTTCTGAAATTTTTCCACCGTTACTGTATTTTAATCAAAATTATTTATTCATCTTTTTTAACAATAATTTGTAAATAAAAGGGATGGGTGGGTATGAGGCACTCAGCATCCAGTAACCTACCAGATAAATGTTTATGACTATTGTTGACTTAGCCGGTCAAATGCATTGACAGTCACCCTGATTTTTGGCATGTTACCCTTTCGGCAACTCTGTAGAAGGAAGTTCTTTTATTGGTAATGAAACCGGCTTTTGTCGCCACGCATGCATTAGCCTTGCGAATATTGCTTTTTCTGAAAAGTTGCCAAGGGTGACCGTTTAATGCAATTTAACGCATAATTCGCCTTGCTTGCTACGACTATAAACATTTGATCTGCCCCCTGCTCCGCTGACGCTCCGCCAACCCCTGAAAATTGCTACGCAATCCTATTTCATTTGCTTTGCAAACAAAAGCTGCCTTTGTCCTCAGATAGAGAAGAAAAGCAAAAATAAAACAAAAGTTTGATACATTTCATTTTTACTTGTTGTGCAAACAAACTTGAATTATGCAAAAATAGCAGTTTTTATTAAAAGTTAAAATGCATTGAACGGTAACCCTTGTCAGCTTTTCTGAAAAAGCAATACACGTAACACTGACAGATTCTTGGTGTAACCCTTGTTGTTTTTTCTGAAAAAGCAATATTCGCAACGCTAACAAATTCTTGGCGTAAACCTTGTCAACTTTTCTGAAAAAGTAATACTCACAACACTAACACATTTTTGGAGACTAAAGTCGCTACAATTATGTCTATCAAAGAACTCCACCTTCATCAAGCAAGGTTTCCGAAAAGGGTAACCAGCGAAAAATCAGGCTGACTTGTTCAATGCATTTGACCGTCGAAATCAACAGTAGTGACAAAAATGTATCCTTTAGGTTACTCAAGTGCTTCAACCTCTCCCTATTTACAAACATGAACACAATTACAAATTATATATTTAAAAAAGATGTATATACAATTTTAGGTTAAAATTCAGTGAATGCCTTTGGCGAATTTTGTAAAACATTTTTATAATCGCTACGCTAACAGTACCTGACGACCAAAACCTGGTTTTGTTGTCAAGTAAAAAGCATTTTCTTCATAAGAAATCAGGGTTACCCTACAATAAATTTCAACCCAATTTTATACCTTTGCAATACATATTTACAAAACTTCTTTATAAATAATATTATTGTGTAAAAATGCATTGACTGGTCACCCTGCTTTTCTGCAAATCTGGTTTCCCTTTTAGGCAAATCCACCAGGCAAGTTTTTATATTTTTATCGTCAAGTACAGTTAGTGCAGCAAATATCGGTACATTTCAGAAAAATATTATTACTGTACCGTTCACTACATTTTTATTAAAATTGTATACTCATCTTTTAAAAAATAATTCGTAAATGTATTCATGTAAATAAATAGGGGGAGCGGGGGGGGGGGGGGGGGTGTAATGAAGTACTCGGCATCCAGTAACCTAACAGATGAATTTTTATGACTACTATCATTTAGGCAGTCAAATGCAATGAGAGGCCACTCGAATTTTTTGTTAGTTACCCTTTTTGTTTCGGTAAACCTACAGCAGGAAGATGGAGTTCTTTCATTTGCAACAAAACCGTCTTTTATCGCCAAGAATGTGTTAGCATTGCGAATATTGCTTTTTCAGAAAAGTCGTCAAGGGTGATCGTTTTATTTAATGCATTTTAACTCACAATTCGCCTTCCTTTCCATAACTATAAACAACATAGTCTCTGCCATGATTGTGCAAAATACAGCATTTAGTAACTTTGCGTAAAATCAGACCACGCTGGCGAAGACAATAATATTTACAGCGGTTATTCGTAATCGGAAATATTTGAATTGATCAGGTACTGAATCCCCCAATCAGAGCAACAATTAATACGATTTGATATATTTTAAACTTCATGATCAAGCGCCATTGCTCTATCAAAACAAACCGCCGGAATTGAGAGTTGAGAAGTATGCTCCTGCTCCCAGTAGAAAGAAACGTTCCTATTGGCTATGTGTTGTGCCATTCTATTTTTATGTTATAGTAAGATTTACAAAAAAAGGATATCTATATAAAAGCTGAGATGGAATGGCTCTAATATTTAATGATAAAATAAACGCGTTGTAATCCGTAAAAATTGTTTGGCCGAAGAGCAAAACCCTGTGTTGTTTTATAGGATAAAATGCACTAAAATAATCAGGTAAAACTTGACAGGTCAAACAAGTTTTCATGTAAAATTGAACAAATTTTTTAGTAGTATTGGGAGATATGACAAAAAAATAAAAATATATCATAATTCGCTGTTTTTCAAAACATAATATGCGCGGAAGGAGATGTGTTTCAACAAGTATTATAATAATTCACAATGATAAACTGTTTTAATTAAAATTAAAAAAGTATTTTTAGAACGAACTATTATAAATTTTTATTATTAACTTCTTTGATTGGTTATTATCTATAAAGTATTTTCTTATTTACTTTAAAATTTACCGTTAATTATGTATCACGACTCGTTTATGAAGTCCAACTGTTCCATTTAAAGTCTTAAAATTTTCAATATAATTAATATGAGCACAATATCTAATACATTATGTATGGTCGCACTAATGTCTTTACAAGTTAGTTTGAAATTCAATACTTGAAATTTTATCAATATTGTAATACTAAAATTTAAAAATCACCATAATTAAAAAATCATTCGTGAGTAAAATTTGTATAGTGTGGTTATTTATTTTTAAGTAATATGCCCATAAATTATAATTAGTGGGGAAGATTGTATTATGAATGTTCGATATGCAAATTACCTTATATAACTATCTATATATTTCAGGCAATTTAAATATTCTGACATATTTGTTTAATACAGTACTGAGGCGTTTCCTGACAAGTATTGTCACCAATACTTGTTATGTAATATGGCTGAACGCAGTTTCCATTTTAAATATCCTTTATAAAATAAATTCTATGCATAATCAATTTCTAATTTTGAATGCAAAACCAAATCTACCTCAAAATACACCGTTGCGATCAGGGAATCAAAAATGTAGTCATTGTAATTAAAAAGTCATTATCAGCAGAATTCTTAAAGAAATTCTTTGATCTGAGGTTGGATAGGATTTGGCTATTCAGTACTAAAGCAGAGCCTGAACAATTCGTATTTTATAAAAATGCATTTTAAAAGTTTTGAAAATTATATAAAGGAAGCTATATCTACTTAATTTGAGTAACTACACAATATAGGGTGTGAATTGATAAATATTTATATTTAATAAAAAAACTATTTTACATAAACTTTTGTCAGAAAATATCAGCTTATTTCTTTTAAAATACATATTATCACATTAATTTTTCTCTTGCCGAAAATGTTATGAAGCATTTTAATATTTCAAAGCAGTATCTCTATTTTATTTTCCATAGCAATTTATTCAAATTTCAAATTCAATACATCGCAACACCGTTACAAAATGTTTCAAATATGAAAATACATTATAACTTTTATTTCATTTTTTATCTATAAAACAATACATTTTAAATTCATTTTACGAATATTTCTACAGTATTCGATAAAACCATAAAAGACAGACAATATGTCTGCGCTTACTTCATTCATGATAAACAAGCGTATTAAAGAAGATAACGGATATCACTCGGGATTTCCTCTTTTACCATAGGCGCAAAGCCTTATGGGAAATTTACAGAAGCAAATTGCTTCCTCTGACCGTAGAATAATCCTTGGGGCTGCCCTAACAGGGCATACATGATACAAAATCTGGGATCATACATCTGAGAAGTGCAAATCCTGAAATATTGGCTGAGTAAGACAGACATGGAGTTTTATGTTTACGAGTGCCAAGTAAATCATTTTTAGCATCATCTCGTTTTCAATGCTGCCATTATAAAAGATGTTCTAACGGCATTCGTTATGTTGTGAACGATTTTTGAATGCAGGACGTTAGACATTTCTTACCACAAACTATGAAATACTCACATTTGTGAAAATGAATATCACTGTTAACAAATATGAGGAGTTTAAAGGAATAATAATAGGGTCTATTAGGAGTGATTCACTAGAAAATGGAAATTAAACATTCATGTCCTTGATTTTAACACATCATTATGATCTTTAACACATCCTGGATCATTTGGAGGGGGGGGGGGATTTCTATTTTATTCGGTTCCAAAAATTTTAAAAAAATTGTATATTTTATATTCGGTTCCTAAATAAAAAACGGCCTTTTTAATGTTATATTCTGACTATTTTAAGTATCTGACCTGTCTTATATGAGTACTGAGACAAAACCTTCTGGAACACTTATACGCAGTTACTGATATCCTTCTAAAATAACTGTATTTTAATTCAATAAAATGTATTGTTTTGTATTGTATTTTCGGCATGGCTTGATACATTTAAAAATCGTGAAAACCGTTGTTCAATGTTGTAAAACTATTTATTATTTGAATAAATTCTTAAAAATACTCATAAATAAATGGAATGAAGTCTGTTTGACAAACTCCATCTATTTAATTCAACACCATACCACAATCACAACCTAAGTAATATCAACAAACACAGTTGTCAGTTTCACTTCCCACATGACATCGCTCCCTTATAAAATCCGTTTACCGCAATCTTGAAGTATTGCATTAGCATTGGATACTGGTTAGTATCGAAGTGAATGACGTCAAACGGCACCTTTGAGGCGTTTATGACATGACTGTAATCTTTACTCGACATTTTCACTTTGACGTCAAAGTGGCTTAATGAATGCCGCATCACGCGTGAAAATTTTATTCTTGTACATTTTCTGGCTAGATTCTTGAAGGAACTACCATATTTAAAGTAGAACTGTTTGAGAGACAAACTATTCTAGGTCCATTTTTAATAAAACTCGGTCTTTTAATTAAATCATATGTGTCGCTAAATTTCGACAAATATCCACTTCGAGAGAAAGTTATGGGTATCATAAGTATAGTAAAAAAAAACGTATTTGTAAGATGATTTTTATACACAAGTATAAAGTAAATGAATGTATGTTATATAAAAGTAATCATATTTTTTTAATTACACGTTTTAAAATAAGTTACAATATTTTTTGTCATCCAATTTAGTTTTGTCAAAAAATGTATACACTCTCAAATATCATATCAACATGAAACTTGCAAGACTCACGTAATCCCAATGAATATATTATTTTCAGCGTAATGTCCCATTCTGTTATCATTCACAACTGCAATTAGCTTTTATTACTTTAGCTATTAAATTTAAATAAATAAATCTCTTTATTATTTAAAAAGTTAATTACCGAATTCGTCAAAATGCGCCAGGGAGGATGTTATCAATTCAACTTGCAATTTTTAGGTATGTTAGCGCAATATTTCTATAAATATTTGGATAATTCTTTTATTGTTATATAGGGGATGTCTGACTTCGGTACATTTTGTAAAAATTTCTGATCATCCGGAATTTAATTATCCGGAATTCTTAATTTAACCAGACCGTTTAAATAAATATTGTACTATTTAAAAAAAAAAATTTGTTGTTGGGTGACAATACAATTCACTTAGACAAAAGTAGAAAAAGATATTATACAGCTTTTATTTATACAAAAGTATCGATAACTGAACTTATTTTTTAACGCTATCCGATTTCAATATGTTTAATTGTTAGAAGGGATTGTTTAACCATAATATTTTTTTGTTTACCCGGCATTAATTAAACCGGATATTCACAAAATATACTATTCGAGGCGTGCTAAAATGTGAGAAATATCTTGAAATTCCTGTTGATTAATAACATGAGACGAAATCCTTTTCTAAATTCAAAACTTAAGTGGAAAAATAAAATAATCTTTTTTAAAAAAGGAAAACCAAATTTAAGAAAAATGCTCTAAAAAGTTTAAAAAATATTTTTTAATAATTGAACAAATGAGATAAATTTAAATATTTAATATTAATTTTATACTTATTAAAAATATAATTATACCTCAATGTTGGATTTCATTATTTTTTAAAAAAACTTTTTTTATTTTGTAGTTAATCATATTTCTAATTTTTCTCTGGAATAACAATTTTGTTTTTAGGCTATGGAATATTTAACATACTTATTGTTTCAATTCTATGCAGTAATTGTTAAAAATGTGATTGCATGAAAGTTTTAAATACAAAAAATCCTATAATGATATCAGATAAGCTGCATTTGTATATCAGCTGAATGATCACATCTAAAAACAACCATACTCATGTTTACTTTAAAAGCACGATATAGATTTCAGTACATAACCCTGGCCAATTATCACCAAAAGTGATAATCAAGAACGATGTGGTAAAGTGCGGGATATACGTAATGGTCATAAAATATATTTGTCTGTACACGAGTCCATGGTGTGAATGAAACGAATGAAAGGAATTTCTTGATATAGGTATTTCAAAGTAAGAAAAAGAATAAAAACAGATATATCATGGTTACGATTACAGCTACAAGTATGATATGTACGAAAATTTACGTTAAATGAACTATTAAAATGGAATTGATATAAAGTCAGTTCTGTTCTCTTACCTTTATGATCCCGTACTGCTCCTGTTCTGTAACTGCTATTTTAATTATATAATCCCGTGCAGAAAATACATCGGAAACTTATTTAATGAAGGCATCGTTTCGACAGTGGTTAAAAATGGCGGATCCACACAAACCATTCTTCCGAACGCGATTCCGCAAAAGAAACGTTTGGAATAAAAGCCTTTTCTCCCATGGCGAAAATAATGGTTTTCTCACAGCAGAATAACGAATCGGTGAGGATTCGGAAGGGGTTAAGACCACGCCATCCATTACGGCTTTTGACACCGTCACAAAGGGTGGATCTAACCCTTTTCACTGTGTCTAAGGAGAGTTGAAATGCAAGGTTTCAGCGAAAGAGTTTTAGTGTTCAAATGAGAGTTCGAATTGGCCTTATATTTCCTACTAGTAGGTTTCGAATGGTTATAGCCTAAGTCCATCACAGGCTTTTGGTTTCGTTAAATGATTTATCTGCGTTGGTGCAGGCATAAGGTTTGCTCAGTAATATATAGACAATGTGTTAGAACAGTTTTACAGTTGTCATCAAACAGTAAATTGATATTTCAATCAGTGGTATTTTGAATTTATAATATTAAAGTCTAATATGGCAGACATATATGTGATTTGTAACAGTTTCTTTACTTCTAAAACGAAAATCAGTTACCCTCTTTACAAATGCTTGACTAATTGTAAAGGATTTTAATAAATAATGCACTAACATAGCATAACTTTCTAAAATAACAATAATACACCATACAATTAATCAGTTATACTGGAAATATAACGAATATGTTTTACCAAAAATTTTTATATTTTATTAACAATCTGATTTTTTTGACACCCACATAATTCTACTTTTTTTAGGAATCCACATAACTTTTAAATTATCCGGGATTAAAAGGACAACAATATCGGGTTTAAAAGGTGTTATTGCGTTATTAATTTACATGGAGTGCTTTTTCTACAGAACGGGCATATCTGATTGTTTTCAATATTTTAAATAGATGGCAAAAACAATAACCCAGAAGTGGAGAAGGAAACTACTTTTTTATCTGATCATTTATGGATTTGTAATGTGAGACCGTCACGTGAAAGCCCACACACAAGGATTGATAAAGCGTAACTGGTAATTCGATTGCGGGTACTAATATTTAATCCAATGCTTTCCAACTCTCCTAAAACGCAAACCCTGGACGACAGCTCTACCTTTTGTTGTTCTCTAGTCTCGCCTTTGGCCATATTCTATAAATGATATGATTTTATAATATTTTGACTTATTTTTAGTTGCTTAAAGTTGGTAGCTATTTTGGCGATGACAGGTCCGCCGTAGACGCTATACCTCTGATGAATCGGTAAACTCGGTGTTGGACATTCAGCCCAACACCGAGTTGCAGCACACATTACCGATTAAATATAATAGCTTTAACCCAAGGTCTATATAGATTATTCAGGGTATTTTAATAACGAAGTTGTGAAGGTGATTTGAATATGGTATAAAATTTACATACTCTAGAAAATAAAAGAGAAAAAAGAACGCGAGAGGGTTTGTTGCATTTTTTTTAAATTTATGAAACAATATGTGGTATTAAGAGCTTCCAAATTAATGCAAATTATAGAATACAATATTCGTTCAAATACAATAATTTTGAACGAAAATATAATATGCATTCAATATTCTTTTTACATTTGGATGATTGACAAATGCAACATTAAGATTCCTCAAGTTCGTATTTGGCCGTAAACCTAATATTTATAAATAAAGGGAATTTTGAACTTTTTTAAGTATGGTATTAATATTTTGTTACACATCCTATTAAAATTTATATTTATATCTTAACATTTAGAAGTCCAGTATAAATCGGTGTTTCGATCAAGCTGTTCCCACCCACAAAATTTGCTAAAGCAAATACAGGTGTTTTTATCTGTTATGCCAGCACTCAAATACAATTGATGGGCTGTAGAAGGTAATAAATGCTTTAGTCCCGGTTATAGATACTCCAAAAAACCCATAACAGTTGAAAAAATCACAAACTATATTATCAAATACCAATGAATACTCAAAGCAAAAACACACGTTGCTCACAAAATAGGGTCGATGAAAGGATACCTCAAAATCCAATTTACTCACCTCCAACGTCTTTTACATCGCAATTTTTCGGTTTTCAGGGAGGGGAAGGGGACATGTGACAGTTCTACCCAAATCCGATAACCCAAAACACACAGCCCTTTACCATTCCGTGTATACATAAACATACCGATGCAGGAAATTGGGGAGTGAACTTTTACTACCTCATGAATAGCCGAGCGCAGGCAGTGGGGATTGATGCGAATGGCCGCTTTAAAGAGGCGTACCCCCGTTTGCAGATATCCGTTTTCCATTCCCTGAGGAGTGATCCGGGAAACGGGAAAACATCCACTGCAAATGCCCGTTTTCGGGATAGTGATGTGTGTGCGTTAATAAACTCTTATGGTTGTTGTTTTTTACGCAAGAGGAACAATCTGGATTTAGAGGATTTGGATACGTCGGTATCGTGTAATATAAAAATAGATGCGATTGTTTTCTTTATGTTGTTTAGGGGAGTTGTTTTTTCAATTTTATGATAGTGAAATGGGGTGGGGTAAATGTGTTTTGCTTAACTAGTCTTGGTGTACCAATATTCAAATATCATCATGAGAGTAAAGTATGTTTCAATATTTTTAAGATTTTGTAATTTATAAGGAATATTTTAACATGGTTCATCTTAATAAATAATGCATTTTATAACGCAACAGGTGGAAGGGTACGTTTCGGTTATGCAATGTATTAGGAACATTATTTTTTATGTTCTTTACATGAATTTTGTGTTCGTTCATGGACTAGATTTTAAAAAAAACCATTATGAAGATAATCATTAACCATTATGAACCACTAGTCTCTTTAGGACGCTGTAGTACTAAAAGGATTGAAAGTCAAAAAAGTATTTTTCAGAGTTTATCTCTTTTAGTTTTTTTTATCTTTGTGTTTTTGTTGAAAAATGTCTCGAGAAACACTGATGTAAATATATTACGACTTTTTGTTTGCTGACTCATCGTTTTAGTTCAATAATGTGATTATTGATTGATATATTAACCATTTGCGATCGAGGCCTTTTTCGCTCGGGCTAACCTGCAACTCGAGGCGCGTTTCAATAATTTTCTGTGCATCAAATGAAGTGGTACCTGAGAGTCAATTTTCGAGTTAACGCATCAAATCCAGTAGTTCTGAAAGTCATTTATCGATCAAAAAGTGCTAAAGTAATCCGATGAACTTTTAAACACTCAAACTACAGATATTTCCACGATAAATGTATTTTTTTAAATATAAAACGAGATAACTTTGGGATTGGGGGAGCAACTTTGGGACAGCTAGTCATTTTTGTCTTCAGAATTTCCAGACAATGCCATGCGTTTCGAATTTGCGCACATTCACCGTTGTTGAATCCGCCCCTATGTTCTGCTATCTCTTTGCACTTACTTGAATATATGGTTGCACTATCGTCCGAAGTCAACTTTTCTTCAACCTCGTGTTGTCAAGTCACTTGTAATTTGCTTTATGACTTCATAATTGTAAATTTCTAACAGTCAGCGGTGTATACGGGAAGTACAACATTGATACAATATTGAGACCACATTGAACAGGACACCGAGTACCTCGTCAGAAAAAAAGAAAATGAGATGTGTGAAACGTGTGCTAAATGTATGCTGCAAGGTTCGGAAATCAGTGAAACATCAGCGACTTGGAAGAACAGCTTGCTGCATCGATGCCAATAATCACACAAATGCTAATAATCATAATCATACAAAGTAGAGCTAAAATATCATATATGATTTTAATATTATGTATGATACCTGAAATAAAACACGTATGCGATTATTATTGGTATAGATCGAGTTTTCCTAGTATTTCTAATAAATACAATAAAACAGTACTGATCCAAAGTTACACCACTTAATGGGGTAATATTGAAACAAATATGGAGGGCATTTATTTAGATGTCATTGGTTGTAGAGTAAAATCATGTCCATATTTGGTAAGGGGAATATTAACTTCATACTTTAACATAATTTCAGAAATATAACTACGGGTTGACAGGTGTACCAAAAAAAGTGTTCCAAAGTTATTCCGGTTTACGGTATGTATATTATTATGCATAGGTAACTAAAATATAACAAATGAACCTTCTGGCGCTATTCAATGTTTACTGTCTGTATTTAAATTGTATTTGAAAAAAAAGTAACGGGACTTTAGCGAGATGAATTATTGCGAGCAGAACACATGGCAAACACAAGTAAAATTTAAAACACATTTCAATAAACCTTAGGCCCATTCAACTCGGACGTTATTTTTACGATATCAACTTAATACCAATTTCATTATTTGGTCTGTAGGCCACACAGCCATCACAAATTACTGTACAGTTTGTGATTCTGTTGGATTACATAAAAGCCTCTTCCAGTTATTGGTCAACCAGAGATCGATTTATAAACCATGTTGATCCACCAAATGCCGACAGGCTTTATGCCAAATTGCTTTGGATGGTCCAATTACCAACAGAGGGACATGATTCAATTGCTGTCAGCTTAAGACAGAAAGGGCTTCGAGATATGAGCTACCCTCATATTTAATGACGTACTTGCAATTTTTTGGGTAATACATATTGTTTATCTAACATTGATGTACTTTCACTTACTTAGCTATAGATACACTAAAATTAATTTTATAGTGCAATGATTGCCGGTAAGTTTTTTAGTACACTGTAAGGTGCTTAAAAGCTAGTACATGAACGTACTCGTTTTTCTTTTAGTACAATTGCCTCGTAAATGAACGATTACCTACTCAAATTTAAATAATCGTACTGTTGCAAAAATGAGCAGTGCGATTTAATATTTTTAATCTCAGCTTCTATTCAAGCCATATTAACAAAGCAACCTGACAAAATTAAAATATTTGTTCAGAAGATGGTTTTCCACATTATTTGATGTCTATTTCTTAAATGGAAACTGAGTAATTGCAATTCAATTATTTTACTTCCCATTCTTTTCTCACACATTTGTAACATTACTTCTATTTATAACTTCTTCATGTCGCCCTGGGTAGTTTAACGGATAAGGCTCTGTACAGCGGTGCCTGCAAGTGTGTGTTCGAGTCCCGGTAAGTCTTGGTATAATTGTAGATATTTATTGAAAGTGATTTATGAAGGCAGCCTATGTTGGAGCATCTGCTCTTTTTATTCATTATTACTCATTGCACCCATTTTTAAGTACATGTCTTCTTCAAAATTAAAACTTGTGTATTCGGAGATATGATAACCATCGAATATATTCAAAAATGAGTACATTTTATTTATTTTTGAATATTTATTTTTAACATTGTAGCAAAACTATTTGTTTGATTGTTAAATTTTGAATGCATAGTTTGTTCTGCAGAGATATAGTGCATCCTGTTAGTTAATGTCTCAAGCTAAGACACTAAAGGCCATGATCCATGTAACATTTTTTTTTAATAAAATAAATACATAATAAACAAAGTCTAGCAGTTACAGAAAAACATCTACAATTATTCGACGACCTGTCTCTACCGTGATCTCAGTTATTTGTCAGTTCATGTCATGCTAAGCCATTCAAAACACCCTATATAACTAAACATATTCTACCAATTATAAATATTTGAAAATAAACATCCTCAATTATGATGTAGGGTACTCCACTATTCCCCGCTTTGATACAAACCTAAAGCACTTGCAATTAATTAAAGCAAAGAAAATGCCTTTCGATTTCGAAGTAACTAATTCCACAAAAGAACAATCTTTACTCTCGCCGTTTCAGTGGCCAATTAGTCAAAGTACCCTTAATCCCCCCAGAAAAGCGACGAGGCTCCTTATGAAAAGCAAGAATTAAAACAACCTCGGCGAAAACAGCAAGCGAAGAATCGCTAATAAACTTTCTTAGAGTTTTGAAGAAACCCTTTCAGATGTAAATTAAAAGGAGAAAAACCAAAAATCCGAATTCTGTTTCTTACTTTTAGTAAAATAAAAGACAAATAGAAGGTTCTTTCGAAGAAATCGCACTTTCCGAAATTAGAAAAAAAAAATGGAATATTCGAATCAATGGGGGACGTGTAAGGCTTGTACCTGGGTAGAGATACTTCATTTTTATTAGGGATTCTGATTCGACTTTATTTCGCTCACGTTTCCGTCTATTGAAATTGATGTCAAAGCGCACTCAAATTAATGATGCATATATTAATTTTATGATCACACTTGATATCTTAACTCCTAGTCGAAATGCAGTTGGTATTTTGTATTTGTATTCGCTAATTAATACTTGAAAATGTAGATGTTGGTTTTGAATGTGTACCAATTTATTAGGTTTTAGAAAATGTTTAATGAACTAGATGAATGATTTATATTTTAATTAATTAGAATCCTGATATTTGTTTCTTGTGGAAAAGATTAGTTTTTTTCAACAAGCAGATGTGTCTTGTTACACATATGTATCGTGCACATACACTTATACATATACGTATCGTACATACATGATGATACTTCTGGTACGTTTTATAAAAAATATACATGAGCACATATGTTTTGAGATATATTTTAAAAATTTGAATCTAACTTTGTGTTTTATTTAAATATTTTACGAAATGTTAAAATGTTATAACGCTTTACAATATTAACCCTTATATAAAAACAGATCGAAGGGTGTAGTTAACTCTAAGTCTAAAGAATTTTTTTACGAAATGTTAAAAGACTTTTATAAAATTTTACAATACTAACTCTTACATATCGTGATTTATTATTATAATGTATAAAAACAGATCGAGGAGGTGTAGCTAACTCTTTAAGTCTAAAGAATTTTGTTTAGTCGATACTTTTCACACCCGGCTATTTGTCGAAAATCCTTGGCGTTTTATCGTAGGCAGCCTTAAAATCACGTGGGTTCCAAATATTATAAAAATGATTATAGATATGATATATAGGATATAACAGAAATGCCTCCGCACCGGAACCTTCCGAATGTTAAGGGTTAATAAAAAAAAATTCAACATAGTTATGTTTCGCACATTGCATATATATTGGTAAGTAATCTTGTTACTTTTCATGAATTTTATTTAAGCTCAATAGAAAAGTTTTTAGAGTTTTTTTTTTCGTAACTATTGTTTATATTGTGAATTATCATATTAAATCAAGGCCATGTACTATATTCAATTATCATGAAAATAAATAAATTGGCATGTATTATTAATTCGTTGCGTAGATAAGTATAAATCAAAATAGTTATGAATTTCAATATATAGATTGACGCAAGTGTTTTTGTTTTTGTGTTTTTTATTGGAGGCTTGCACCATAAATAGAGATTTTGTAATTGCCATGTTATATTTGAATCCATATAAACATTAAAATCTCCTTTTTCATAATTGTTTAAATACATTTAAAAAAAAATGCTTTTGGCAAATGCTTATGTTGATCGACATTTGTATATTTTTAAACATTTTTATGCTTTATTTTATATATTTGTAAACATTTTTATGCTTTATTTTATATATTTGTAAACATTTTTATGCTTTATTTTATATATTTTTAAACATTTTTATGCTTTATTTTATATATTTTTAAACATTTTTATGCTTTATTTTATATATTTTTAAACATTTTTATGCTTTATTTTATATATTTTTAAACATTTTTATGCTTTATTTTATATATTTTTAAACATTTTTATGCTTTATTTTATATATTTATATCTTTGGTAAATTGTTTATATTATAGCATTATAATTTAACCTTTCATTTTTGTGTTAATTTATCAGTTTTGTAGTCATAACTAATTTATTACTCTTCAAATGTGCATGTAATGCAGATATTCAGCTGTGTTCTACAGTAAAATTTTAATATATATTCATTACGCAATAAAAACCTATTGCAAAAATATAAAAAAATTTACTCACCTATATTTCTTAACACTCGAGTTGTGAACAAAAATCGTGGTGTCATCTTACAATTCTGTAAGAGAAAATAAATATATTTTGTCATTATTATCGGTTTTTGTTATAGAAATATATCAGTCATATATATAGTGTTATATTTATATATATTAGTCATTTAAAATATAAAAAAATGCATACTACTGAAAAGTTACCACGTTCATGTTAATTACTGAAAATCTAATGGCTTATGTAAATTTATGAGTATATATGAAGTCTATAAGGGCTAATGTAATTTACAAAACGGGGCATAGCTATTGAACAGCATTAGATGTATTGAAAATGACTCTTATCTATAAACAACTTTAGCCGTATGACGCCCAAGGCCGTATATATAAGTCCAAGGGTCTCCAGTTTTTTTAATAATGCAGCCAATTTTTAAATTCATAAAAATACTATATTTAATTTTTTTTTAATTTAAATGTTTTAGGTACAATTTACAAGCTATATATTTAAAATTACTTAAAATAAATTAAATAATACAAAATAGAATGCCCAGGAAAAAATATTTAAATTTCCAAGCAATGAAAACTTCTTTGAAATTGACAAAACACCGCGCGAGCGAGCGTCAGTAAGTAAAATAGTTTGTTTTTAGTGGGTAACTTAGTCAAGAAATTACCTAAACGTTTACATCAGATTATAAACTTAATCAATAAGTCTTCCAGCCCTTGTTTCATGTCGTATACTAACAATTTATTTACATTTGTAAGAACATTGACTCATAAAGTAGGTTTAATACACGCACTGTAGCATTATCAAATCACAATATGCACATAATACGATTAAAACAGAATTGAAAATATTCTTCATCATCTGGTCATAAACCCGGTCCTACCACTGATCTGTAACTGTAACTTCTAGATTAGGCAATACATTTTGTTGACTTGAAACTAATGGAAAAGCAGACATTATGTACCCCCACTTTTATTGCTACCGCAATATTTCGTATATTTTTTATGTTAAAATAAGCCGACATGTAATGTTTTTGGCTGAGTTTTTTCTAATTTTGTAAAGTCATTTGCAAGTCGAAGTAGTTAAAAAGCAAGAACTAAGTTATTTGTTTGACGATATAAAAATTCACTCTATAAGTTGAAAATATAATATTCATATACATTTCTACAATGTTATAGTATTAAAAAATGCCACTAAATCCCTTAAAAAATTCTGGGGGTACAGTATTTCTGCTTCCATATTGGCTTCACAGCGCCCACAGAGGAAACAAGTTTTGAGTCTACCAAAAGTTACAATTCAGTGGCTCCTACTACTGCACTACTATTCACATAAATTCGAACAGCGTCAAATAAAGTGTATGAAAATATTCACAAATTCGTATTCAAAACATACTTCAATATGATCCACAAATGCGTGTTATAACACATGCGAAATTCCACTCCCGATATATCTCAATCCTTTCACAACAAGGTCAAGCACTCCATTTCAAGACGAACCCCTAAAATTGACGATTCGGTCAACTCAAGTGGATGTCCATTTGACTTGTCAGAAACACGCATCGAATCTTCCGTGACTGAAATCTAAATATATTGAGTTTCAGTCTTTCGGATAATGACGTTTTCCCCTAGAGTCGAAGCGATTCAGTGCCACACGGGTATGTGATACCATTCCCAAGTCGAAGGTATGATTTCATATCTCGAGAGCTTTCACAGTTTCTTTTTTTGCAAGATTTGTTTGATGGACGTGTGTGCATGAATGCAGTCAAAAGTATATACTATGTCACTCAAATATGGGAGAGACAAATATATACAAATTAGATTTTCCTGGCATGTTTCATGAGAGTGCTTCTCAGGATTTCGAATTCTATTTGATTTCGCCGTAACACTTTATTCAAGTTTGCATTTTAAAGAAGAATGTATATACTAGGGGGCTCCATCCCCTGTACCACAGACGCCCCGCCAAACACACCCCTGGAAGATTACTACGCAATACTCTTTAGTTTTGTTTGTAAACCAGTTCTCGTTTATGTCGCTGTAAAGTAGAAAAAAAAGACAATATGCCTTAACATCATTTTTTGTTTAGCTATACAAATCAAAACAGGAAACTTTAAAAGTTGAAACGGACATTCATGGATATCTTCTACACGCTCTTTTAATCTTCTAAGATGCTTTTTTGCATTATGCTTAAACACTCCAACATCATAATTTAAGGGGGTCCGATACCTTCGAAATTTTTTTCTTTATTTTTATACCTGTACAATCCAATTTTTTTTCTCTTCCTAAATATGCATAAAAAACCATTTTAAGACGCTCAATTTTTTTTTTAAATTGCACATTTATTTTTAAATTAAAATTTTAGTAAATTTTTTAACAATTTTAAAATTCCTACTCCTTTTTTGTTTTTCTCTATTTTGAAGCAATTTTTTTTATTTAAGATCTTGAATAATATGTAAATAGATGTATGCATTCAAATTTTGATTCAGATACATCACTTTAAAAAAATAAAATATATTAGAAATTTTGGAAAAAATATTGACGAAAAAAAATAAAATTCCATTTTAAGTGGTTTTAAAAAACAAAGTATGGTAAAAATAGGAAATCTGAATGCATACATCTATTTAAAATATATTTATCTTGCTATACACACAAACATTATGATTTTAAGTATAATAGTAAAAAAGCCTTAGCATTTTTAGTGTTCATTAAATTTCAAAACCACGAACAAAGATATTTGCTTTTAAAGTTTACATATGATACAACTATGTTATAGGAACACATCATTAAAACATTCATAACTAAAAAAGTAATAGGAATTTTTTGAAGCAGTTTTTTGTGAGTTATTAAGATAAGTTTGAATATTATTTTTTAAATATAAAAAAAAAAATGAGTTTTTTTGCGAATTTTGGGTATCGGACCCCCTTAAACAACTCACCCGCTAATCCACAATAACTTTGTGATTGCTCTGCAAGCAGATGATTGAGATATAATGACTCAGAGACTCACTGACGCTCGGCTGTCGTGACATGATCCAAATCTATCGGTAAATCGACACTAAATCATAAATATACATAAAAAATAAATTATAAATAACAGGAAAATATAAAAGCCAAAATGTCAAACTGCCAACACATCCGCAAAAACAAAAGCCTATTACTAATAATCGTTTTGAAAGAAAAAATAAATTCGCTTTCTTCCCTTACTTATCTTAACAAACTCACTTAATTTCGTTATTTTAGGATGGAATTTTACTTTTTGAGATACGATTAAAATTGTATCTACAGAATTGAAATTCCTCCTATGGCTTACTTTTATTAAAAAAATAAAGAGAAATGAAAGTTTTTTTCAAACTAACATTACTAGTAAATCGTGCATTTAAAAAAATGCGTTAACTTCTTATAGCCAACCTACTTGAGAAATATCTAAATTTTGGATTTGTAATTGCATTTGCAGATTTACAATTGGTTTCCAACACCTGTTGGCATGGTAATTAAAATGTCTACTGAAAATTTGTCAAAGCAGTCAGAAAAACTTTGTAAATCAAGAGCACATACTAGATGTATGAAATAGACGTCAACATATAACTTTATAATTGAAATAATGTCGAGAAAATTATATCAATGTAGCATTTTACAGAAATTCCTTTTCTATAAATCTTATTAAGATATCTGAATTACGATATGTCTTACTTTTACAATGGACGTTCTACGAACTATACAACATTAGCTTAATAAGAGAATCTATTTTGAATAGATTCACTGAAAAATAATTTATTTTAACATCTTTTGAGAAGACTGCAATTTGTAAATATAACAGTGTTCGTTTCTCTTGTTTATTCGAATAATATATTTGATTGCAAGTATGAATCTACGAAATCGTTCCAAATACAAATTTGATTTATATAAATTTGGCTCATACATAAAAGTAAAGAGTACCAATGGTGAAAGGCAATTGTAAAATTTATAATTATGTGTATACTTGATTTATACAAAATCACAAATTAACATATCCCTATTTTTAACAAAATAATGCACGAATGTGGTCGAGTTTGTAAATAAATAATAATTCCTTTGACTTTGAACCTCCAAAACTAATTAAATCCGTCAATTTCCAAACACCAACTTATCTTCATATTTCCAGCCGATTAATAAACAACTCTTGTGAGAATAAAATTACCGTGCGATCCGTAAACAATCTCCAAGTAGGTGATTATCCTCTTTTATGAGTTTTGTGAGCATTTTTCCCCCGAACTATTTAAAAACACAAAACAATCAGTGCTCGCTCATCCGAAGCCTATTTATCCGCGTTTCGCATATCCGAAGCTTAAGTGGTTTCAAGAGAGGGGGAGTGAGCGATGGTATGCTAATGATCCGTTGAAACATTGCTGAAACGCCCATTTATTACAACGCCATCCCTTGTCCTGACATGATGAACGACACGAGGTTTTTGTGTGTAAAATCCAATCTGCCTTTGCGCTTGTTTAATGAATGGCTAAAAATGCAATCTGTTGATGAATGCTGAGAAGAGAAGTATTGACAAGAGTTATTTACGGAAATGACAAGTTGACATGTTATAGTTGTGCATGCAATGAATTAAAATATCAAGTAATTGTCGTCGAATCTGGTATTTTTTTGTATTTCTACGACATTCTTAAATATTTATGATAATAAATAGGTATTTTTATCTCTTATACTAGAGGCTCCGCCTACCCCCTGGGATTGCTACACAATTCTCTTTGGTTTGCTTCGCTCGCTGTAAGTTGCTTCGCAAACCAACTCGCTTCAATAGCTGTAGGGTAAAACATAATGACAATGTCTCCTTTCAACAATATTTTTTAGCTATATAAATCAATAGTGGAATATTTATATATGGGGGCCTAGGACTGCAGTCATAAGCAAAAGTGGAAACTTTAAAAGTTGAAACTGCACTGTTAAAAATAGATAGTCCAAAATAAGTAAAATGTACCCATTTCTGAATACATTTGATGCTTATCGTGGCTCTGAATACATGAGTTTCAATTTTGATACTTGTCCTGGAAAATTAGTGCAATGGGTAAAAATTAATAAAAAGAGCAGATGCTAGTCTATATAGGCTGCTCATTTATGATGCAATTGTTCTCAAAGAAAAACTAGTACGTTCATGTACTCATTTTTAAGCACCTTTTTTTACAGTATTAAAATCATATATGGGCGATTCTGCAAATACGGGAAAATGTGTGTTCTGTACTGATATATTTTTTTTTGTTTTGGAAATTAAAAAAAACTTTTTAATGTATATATTTACACTCCCTTAGCACTATTATTCTGACTTTCATCTATGAAAAAATTTGATTTTTTATTCCATTAAAAAAACTTATTTTAATTAAATGTCATCCACATGCCCTGTCCCATACCTATAATTTGTGTTTTCCAGGTAATTTATTTAAAAAACCAAAAGTGATTTCCTCTTCATTTTTCTTTTTCTTAATGAATATATATGTATGAATAATATTAAGCTAAAAATAGTCAAAATAAATAAAATTATTACATAAAAAAATTAATTAAAAGTTTGTCCTAAGGAATATCAGTCATCCACATGGCTGAAACAAATGGAATTTTTTTCTCAAGGAAATTGAAACTTTTAAAGTGGCAAAAGTGCCTGAAAATAAACATGGCAGTTTGTGGCTTCTGACAAAAAGCTGCATTTTGCTGTTCTTCAAAGATTTTTGTGATTTGCTCTAAGTCGTATTTCATTTTCAGGTAAGGGTTTTTTAATCCTTGTCATTAACATGACTTGTAATAAGCAGGTAAAATATAAATATAAATAAATTATGGTTATGCATGGTGATAAACCTTGCAGTTGTAAGTACATAACAGAAGTTAAGCCTACAAAGCTTCATATATGGCTTACTGAGAACATGCAAATTCTGGTTTTGTCATCCACATGCCCATTTTCTTAGTCATCCACATGCCCATTTCCTTATACCTAATAGGTGGCAAAACAAATATATAACAATTAAGCTCTGCTGATGTTTTATTCTAATTATGTACCCATTGAACTACTTTAGTAATTTTTTTCAGATTTTTAAAATTAATATAATTTTTGGAAATTTATGTACTGTAAATATTCCCGTATTTGTAGAATCGCCCATATATCCAAAAATCTCTTTCGATATTCAATTACATTTTCTTGAATTTTGCTGAAACTCCGCAGCAGCATAATTTAAATTCCTTCTCAACCCAGCAATGCTTTTGTGCTCCCATTGCGAGCAGATGATCGCTACGTAATCCTAATGGGCTCACGGACGACAGGGACGGTTAAATGAATTTTTGTGACCCAAGAAAAGACGACTTTGGTGCCCCAGTTTGCGAAAATCTGTTTTAAAGCGATATTTTGCAACTTGTGTCATTTTTAAATAATAGAATTTCCCAACTTTGTGAACTAACTAAACTTTTATTGGTTTCAGTAAGGCAAGCGCGGATCCAGGTGGGGGGTAAAGGGGAAATTACCACCCCCCCCCTAACATCTAAGATTATATTTTCAAAAGTCACCTTAGGCAATGAAAAATGTCTAACTAAGGGGGTCAAATTTGGTGTTCATGATAACAATATACTGTATTACCCCCCCCCCCCTAACAATAATCTCTGGATCCGCCCTTGCAGTAAGGTACAAATTTGAATTCATAGGTCCACAAGGTACATATTTTTTACTATTACATATAAGGCATCCAAGCTATATAACAACCACAAAGTAATTAAATACATCAATAAATGAATCTCAAATAAATATAATTATTACGTTGAATTGTAATATAACATTTTATTAAAAATATTGACCTATAAAATGATCAATGTCCGGTACCCCAAGCGACTACTTGAGACTTAAACCGCCTCAGGCTGACGCTCAGCAGTCGTGGAATGAATTAAATATATCACTAAATTGACACAATAAATCGTAAATTCACATAGAAATAAATAAGTATGTCCGAATAACTGCAAATAATTATAAAAATCAAAAACATCCGCAGAATTAAAGACCAAATAATCGCTAATATTTTGCTTCTAATCATCAAATTTTACTTAAATCTAAATCACGCAACGCTAAAAGTTATTCAACAATTAATATATGTCAAATTATGGTAACCGTAACTTTTATATTCTGAGGTTGTCGTTCCCTTCTCTTGCAGACCATCACCACTTCTGAAAGTATTTAAAATACTTTATATACATAGATACATCTAATTCAATTTCCAAGATATAAATTTAATGTTGATAACATCCAAAAGAGAAGAATTTTGCAAATATTACTATATTTTTTTTATTAAAAACATAGTATTTTCAAAATTAGTTAGAGAACATTTTATTTTTCATTTTTGAAAAAACATGTCAAAATTACGAATATTTAAACATTTCGTCAATTTTTTTAATATAAAATCAAAACTAATTCGAATTAAAAAAAATGCTTATTTTATTTTTTAGATCTAAGCGATTACTACATCCAGTAAAAAATGTGGTGTTATCCTTTTAAAAATCTGGGATATACTCGACAGACAAAATCACTTGTGAGCGAAATTATATACAACGGCGACTTTAACGTTAAATAATTAATATAATTGCAAATTATAAATTTGAAATAATATCCCAGCAAAAAAAGTCAGCATAAAACCTTCATCAAAATTTTAAAATAAAGGTTTTATGCAGGAAAACTGCAGTTTTTTTGAAGACCTATAAAATTAAAGGTTTTTGTTTCAATGTCCTTCATAAAAACTGCAAAAAAAATTTCATAAAAACCTTCAATTTTTAATCATGAAGGGAAAATGCAGATATTTTAAAGGTTTTATGCAGGAAAATTAAAAACTTTAAAAAAAAAACTGCAGTTTTTTGTTTCAATATCCTTTATAAAACCTTCAAAAAACCTTCAATTTGACAATTTTTATGAATGTTTCTTGCTGACTTTTTTTGTTGGGATGTTAACACGGTTAGGAATTCAACCCGCAGCTATTGCATTTTTTTTGGTTATGGATCCACCGCGAAAAGGTTAATAAAATTTTACTTTAATTTTCATTCCATACATCATTTACTTCATTACATTTACATTCACTTTCATTTACTTCATTTTTCAGCAGAACCATATGATTACTTTAAGACTTCAACTTGTGCAGGCTCAATTCTTCCAGAAAACTTTATTTGCAAAGGCACAAGTCATTTCAAACTCCACATCAACTAGAGATGCATCCCGAACCACACAATTCAATTTTGACTTGTAGTCACGTAACCCAGTCCCCGTGACTTCCTTGCGCATTCATGTTCCCCTGCCCAATCCTATTTTTAAAAAATATTGTTTTACGTAGGAGAATAACTCCCGAAAAATAACCACCGAAAGATATCAGAATGCATACATGACAACATAATACCGGGGTTAGCTCCTTCCACAAAACCCCTTAGGATTTACATGATTCTGATAACACATCTTCAGATGGTACTTGAGTGTGTTCAAGTACGGCTAGTTCATGTCCTTGAACAGTTGGGTTTGTGGGATATTTTATCGTTTCATAGTATGTTTTATTTAGGTAGTATGAATGGCATTAATATTTTTCAAAGTATTTAAAATGATTCATGATTTAAATATGTTCAACCGAAATAAATGGGGAAAATGGTATACGAGTTATAAGCAAAACTCGGTTGTCTAAAAATGTAATGGCCAATAAAAGTCCAATATTATATACGTTCCTAATCGTTTACGAATTATTGAGTTTCAATTTCTAAAAATCACATTTAGTTGATTAATCGAAGCAATGTCGCACTGGAACTGTAAAGTAAGTAATCAGCGATGATTTGGGGTAGATCCAGTAGAAATGCTGCATTATAATTAGGAACCATTGTTCAGCTGGCATCCCTCACAACCTGGCATAGAGACGTGATGAAATTTGACTCACGATCAGAATCAAAAACTATTTATCAAATTCAATAATACTTATTAGGAAATACATTATATAAAAAAATATTTTTGTAATTAGATGTCAAAATGTTCAGTCTATCATTTCTAATGATTATTTGCACACTCTTGCGATTTCCATTCACTGTTCCCAAACGTAACCTTAACCCTTTGGGTACATTTGACGAGTGAGACTCGTCATCTGCTTACTTGGACGAAGTTACGGTGGACGAGTCTGACTCGTCTTCTGAATTTAAGAAGCAGGCGTTGATGTTTGCGGCACCCCCACCCGTGGGCGTTGATCGCAAACAATTTGTTGTAGGGTCGGTCAAGAATGGGATCAATTGAACCTCACCAAATCCGTCCCATGGGCATAAAAATCTTCAAATAATTCAGTACTCAATGGGTTAACCTTTAGAAGGCGAGTGTTTGATTTTAACATGGGATTCTGGTCTAAACATCGGCCAACTGCCCTGTAAAGTTTAAACGAACCCTATAACTAATATTTATGTAATCGCAGTATATCTTCTATACCACCCCGTCACTGCATAACAACGTTACAAAACACGAAACATTCCGAAGGCATCCCAACCCAAGAGCGCCACGCACTACTCTACCCCAAGTCCAAACTCACAATGTTGACACAATTCGGTCAAAGTCCAAAAGAAAAAAAGTCCAATAGCCTTTCCAGAAACACGTATCACACCTTCCGTGACTGAAATTCCGAAATCCCAGCTTCACATTATCGGATAATGACGTTTCCCCCGCGGGGGGACGAAGTGATTCGCTGTCACACAAGGGGGGGGGGAAGAGACACAGCTCTCTCAAGTTGAAAGGGTGGGAGAACTGCTTATCTGGGAATATCTTCTTTGTGGGAATTTTCACCGAGAATTTTGCATGCGGGACGTCCTTCATCAATGTATGCAGGGAATATATACATGCGCTGCGGGGGAGTTGATCTGGATTATATTTTGTGTTTTGGGAAACTGCGTGGTGGATTTAGATTGCGAGTGTTTTGAAATATTCAAAATCTGGTTTGTTTGCTGTGATATTATCAGCGATTCAAAAGAAGAATGGCATTTTTTTAGAGACACTGATAAAAATAGGTATTCAAAAATAAGTAAAATGTACACGTTTTTGAATACATTCGATGCTAATCGTGGCCCCGAATAAAAAAGTTTAAATTTTGAAAAAGAAATGTACTTAAAAATGAGTAAAATTGGTAAAAATGAATAAAATGAACAGATGTTAGACTACATAGATTTCTTTCATAAATCATTTTCAATAAATTAAAACCAATACTTACCGGGAATCAAACCCATATCCTAAGGCACCGTAGTCCAGTGCCTTAACCGGTACACTACCAGAGTAACGTGAAGAAGTAATAAACGGAAGAACGTTAAAAAGGTGCACCAAAAGAATGGGAAGATAATTAAGTTGTAATGACTCAATTTCCATTTAAGCAAACGACATAAAATTATGTGGAAAAACATCTTCTCAACAACTAATTTAAGTTTGTCAGGTTGCTTTGTAAAGATAGCTTGAACAGAAGCTGAGATTAACAATATTAAATTACACTGTTTATTTTTGAGTAAGTACGATTTATTAAATTTGATTACGTCATCGCTCATTTACGATGCAATTGTACTCAAAGAAAAAAGAGTATGTTCTGGTACTCATTTTAAGGACCTTTTTATATACAGTGTAGGTACTATTAGTTTACTAATGTGATAGTAAGGGAAATATTTTAATTGCAAAACAAAATTTATTAATTAATGGATCATTTGCTTTCAAACAATATCAAACTCCCACGAAAGTTCAAAATATTTTATTAACTTCAAGTATGTTTGCATAGCATCTTGGAAAAGAAGGAAGTTCAGTAAGATAGTTTTTGCTATTAATGATAGAACGTACAACATCCTTTCGGAAGGATTCGCATTTACGATCGTATAGAGGTTTTTCTGCTTTCTGATAGGATGCCAACGTATTTCCAACAGAAAATTCAAAGTTAGCAAATAAACAAAAAGCTTTAAAAAAATAAAGTAACGTCATTTTTTTTACGATGAATTTAATAATTTAGAAGCTTGCTATCTAACAAAAGTAAACTGAGCTTGTAAAACTTACTTTGTGCAGGATATCACTAGTGTTTTCGCCAATTTCACTTTTAAATTCAGGTCTCTAAGTTACAAAATGTACTTTCCATCATTTACTTGAAGAACTGAAGTTTTTTTTGGCAAAACTCTTTTTACAACAATTATGTTTGGTTCAACACAATTTGCGCTTGACAAGGGTTAACACAGCAATTAATCTACAGCTTAACGTGGATTCCAAATTACAATGTGCATATAATAATTTCTTGAACCGACTTTGCGCCTGCTTTTAAACTATGCGTAAACAACTTATTTCCAACAATTGTCTAGAGGCATGTATTTGATCGGTAAACGCAAAAGCAAAATTAAATATTATTCCAACTCACAAAACAAAGCAATAGAAAAATTCAAAATGTTTATTTCTGAAGAAGTTTACTTATTTTAGATATACGTTAAGACCGCTTCCTTAAAATAGCCTAGCGTTATTTCAAAATGATGTAGAAATATATACACCAACGTTGTTGTTATTTAACAATACTTTTTTTAAAAAAACTAAGGTAAAAAATAATCAACCATTATAAAAAAACTTATAGATTGCATAAACATATGAAATATGCCTACACTATTATTCTCTCACACGCAATCTCTTTGAACAAAATTGATACTTTTAAATTGAATATACCTGATAACACATTTTACATGTTGTATTTTTCATGAATTCCTATCCTAATACCCGCTGATATTTACTTGAATAAAATCTCATCGTTCAAAAAGTATTAATATCGATTGTATACGTAGCTGAAGATTTTTACTAACAATCTCCAATATGAGACATGCTAAATTTTCCAATCAAATGAACAAATACGTAAAATTCCAGTAAAAGCATTTTATATGGCAGACAAAATCAAAGTTATTTCGCACATCAATGCACACCATTACTCTAATAAATCAAACTTAAAATATTTAGTTTTTGATGTAAAGTATCCGAAATGTATTACCGTAAACTGGGGTAACTTCGGGACAATTTTTCCGGGTTTTAATTACTCCCTTCAACAAGTATTAAGTTATATTTCTGAGACTACGGTAAAATATGAAGTTAATCTTCCTCTTACCAAATATGGACACGATTTTATTCTACATCTAATAGAATCCAAATAAACGCCCAACATCATTCTTGTTCCAATCTTACCCTATCAAGTAGAGTGATTTTGGGACAGTACACATTTTCAATTAGAAATACTAGGAAAAATCAACATACCCCAATGATATGCATTGATTTATTTTAGATATAATATTAAAATCATATTACAAGATGTTTTAGCTCTATTTTGTAAGAATATGATTATGGGCATCGACTGAGCAAGCTGCTCTTCCAAGTTGTTGAATGTTTTGGTGTCTTCGGAACTTGCCAAATACTGGGACTCCCATCACCGCTGCTTCTTTCTTATCTTCGGTTTTTTTTCTGGCAATGTACTCGCTGTTGTGCTTAATGTTGTTTCATTTTAATGTTGTCTCAATATTAACCCCTCTCAGAGCAGAAAATTTACAATGTTGAAGTTATAAAACAAAATACAAGTGCTTTAGATATTACTATCACATTAAATGGATGTCAAATGATGCACTTCTCAAAACAGCTCCCTTAATTTTTTTCTTCAAAGGCGCATTAAAGTTTACACATAAACTAGAAACTTGACAACACAGCTGCAATTAAGTGCCGAAATGTAGCAGAATTTGTAGGCGGATTCTATAGCGGTGATTACGGATAAAATCGAAGCGCATAGCATTTGCTGGAAATTCGAAGGCTGAAAATTACTCACTACCCCCAAAAGTTGCACCCCCAGTTCTAAAGTTACCCCGTTCTCCGGTATTAAATACATTCCCTTATTAACAAGCTTTCATAAAAAATACATATTTCGTACAATAAAATATTAAAATACCATAAAACGTCAAATTCTCCAGCCGAATGCATAATTTTAACTACTTCAAAGAATCTTATCCATGAAAAAAATTAATTTAAATACCTAATTCCATTGGGTACTTAATTCAATGCCAAACAAACAATTGCCAATGGGATTAAACGTATTATTTTAATATTGTGAACGGAAGTACAAAAAATACTGTAACACTCATTTCAATTGATTATAATGTTTACAATTCAAGTCTTCAACATTAATTTATTCATTTATAATTTTATATGAAAGTGATGCTAATTACAATGCAATATTAAAATCGTCATTATACAGATAATTTGCTGACAATTACATTTCACTCATTTCAATTTTGAAAGATGAGAGGAAGTACAATTGATTATTTATTACGATTTCCACAATGGTAATTTGCATTTGCTCATCAATAAACATGAAACAATTTACGTCTTAATAATAGGAAACACCAAATTCTAAATCTAAATTCAACGAATTCAAATTTAATGTTTGTTGAAATACTTATAACTCTATAGATTCGACACAATTATCATACATTTATTTAAATTTAGATACACATTTCAATGGGGATAAAGGGCTTATAGTATTTTAACCCAAACATATCATATGTATATGATGTTGTTTAATACCTTGACTTCAATCAAGTATATTCTGAATTTTCTTTATAAACTTCAGACACCCAATCCTTCATTATTAGAACATTACATCACAAAGTATAACTTTCATATCATATTTTATTTTTAAAAAAAATTACTTTATATATATATATATATATATATATATATATATTTATACATTATCAGAACATTACATCACAAAGTATAACTTTCATATCATATTTTATTTAAAAAAAAATTTACTTTAAATATATATATATATATATATATATATATATATATATATATATATATATATTTAAATCAATTTGGGTGAAAAGTTCATCCAGCAAGGAGTCGAACCCGGGACCCCTTGTTTAGAGCACAAGTGCTCTACCACTGAGCTGTCCGGACGACACCAACCTTCTGAGTGAATAGTTTCTGATGGTTGGTGTTGTCCGGATAGCTCAGTGGTAGAGCACTTGTGCGCTGAACAAGGGGTCCCGGGTTCGACTCCCGGCTGGATGAACTTTTCACTCAAATTTTTTTAAATAAATATTGCAGTTCCTTGTGTTAATGCAGCTTTAAGTGCTTCGCAGGAATGTGTATGATTTATTCATTGTTGGTGTTATTAAATATATATATATATATATATATATATATATATATATATATATATATATATATGTGTGTGTGTGTGTGTGTGTGTAATGATTGTTATTTAGATTTGCAGTCGTTAGTTATTAGATAGATTCAGTTCTGAAGGTATAAGTCATGGCCAAAATATTATGTTAATAATCCTTTATTGTTCAGGACTTCATAGCAAGACCTCTTTCAGCTTCGAGGTTACATCGTGAATCTGTGTATCAAGATGGAGATTATGAGAAGGAGAATTCACCGTGGATGCCTCTGATTGGCTACTCTACTTTTGGTTCGCATTTTCTAGGTTTGGGTTCGGGATTTTAAAGTGGTGTGGGAGGGAAAGCAGTCACATGAGGGATGCTTTTGTACCGGGAAAAGGGGCGATATACTAAGTTAAAGAAAGTTAATTAAAGTACATTTTAAAGGGGGGAAGAGTTATAAAATATATTATATATATATATATATATATATATATATATATATATATATATATATATATATATATATATATATATATATATATATATATATATATATATATATATATATATATATATGTGTGTGTGTGTGTGTGTGTGTGTACTGAAGATTGTGTGCCGGTAACGTTTATCTGCAGATATATACACTTCAGTTCGCAAATATATCTCAAAATTGAAATAGTAAATTTTATCGGTTTTTATATCTATACACAACACAGATACGATTTTCGAAGATTTAAAATATCTCACAAATCAGATTTCACTGTTGCAGCAACTGCTAGCCTCAGGGAAGCTGCTGCAGCGACCCATCCTCCCGTAGTCAACTTCCTGCGTAATTGTGTTAAAGATAATTCGGGGAAAATATACGTCGCCGAACTCCACAATCGACGTTCATTATATGTCGGTAGTTGGTTACGAAGCAAATACGTTGTACGTCTTCGTTGTGAGTTATTGATCGCTATATTCCCAAAGGAGAATCCGTAAAATGTTAAGGTAAGAAAAAGAAAGATTGTTTTCAGGTTATGAGCTTCGGGAACTCATCTCGGAGGATTTCGATGTGAAAATGATTTAAATAGATTATTTTAGGATTGTTGGTGATATGCTGCGTGATAAAATGCTATCAGACGTTCTCTGTAAGTATTTTCAAAGGGATCTGCAATAGATCATTAGTTTATGAAAGTATATGCTTAAAGGATATTGTTTACTGTACTATTTTGTGTTCCAAATTATAGTGTAACAGACGTGCGATGTTGGATGTGTTCAAGACAGACAGATGAAAATTAAGGCATTTGATGTAATGTTCAAATAAATTCTTGCAAAAAGTTATGAATTTAGAAAAAAAGTAAAAATATATAATCGTTCATGTTCAAAAACTATATCGATTTAAAATTTAGTATAGGTCTTGCATGCACATGTGATTATTTTAGCGTAAACAACCTTCCCCGCCACTCCCCTCCTCACACACACACAACCTTCATTCATCCGTTAGAGTAAAAAAATAATACAAAATTTAAGTTTAACGATCTGCCCCTAGATGGCAGCATTATCGGTGGCTTGTTAAAAAACACGTTAAAATGGATTATTTTAAATGCATTTAAAAAAACAAAAACTTTAATAGTCATGAGGCAAAATATCGAATTGTCACTGCTTCGGGAAATTCCATTTTTGTTATATCTCAAATGTTAAGATTCATTATGTGTGAGACCCGTAGAAGGGATCTTCACTACTGAAATAATACTTATGCTTATTTATTACACGGACATTATTTATTTCACTTCGAAAAAGCCAATTCAAAACACGGTATTGCATATGTGCTATCACCAATTATGGTGAACTATACTACCGATAAAACACAAGATGGTAAGTCATTCAATATATCAGACATTTATGTATTTATACAAATAAATTAAAAACTTTGTTAATTATTTCAAATATTTCTTTGCAGCTACAAATATATTGTTAGAAGCTAAACAATTACTTATCCACGCAAATTAAAATTTTTAATATATATATATATATATATATATATATATATATATATATATATATATATATATATATATATATATATATATATATATATATATATATATATATATATATTAGTCAATTAGTATACGCCAATCATTTACCTCGAATGACATAAACATATACGTTGCCCTTTTGGTAAATTACATAATAAAATGAACCTCCCTCCCCATAAATCAAATGCATCTATATATTTATTATCAAAACGTCACGGCTAATGGCTTAATTTAGTTTATAAGAGCCTATGGGCTGGCGTCTCTTTTTCTTGTTATGATCTATGATTATGGACTTTCCTGGGGCTACATACCATAAGAAAATAAATAAATCCAAACATAAGATATAAAATATAATTTTATGTATCCAATTCGTATAAACGTTAAGTTTATAGGCTATATTATTTAATATATGTCACGTGTTTGGTCGAGACGTTGGTAATCTGTTAGCCAATAAAAATCAAGGATGCCATATTAAGCTTTGGGATATCTAATGTTTTCAGCAAGGTACCCAATAATTCAACTAAAAAACTAATACATCTTAAAAAAGTTTTTAATGAAATACATGCAATTATACTTTAAAAGCCATTTCAATTTAAAAATTGAAATTTTAGAAATCTTAAAAAAATTAAGTACTAATTTAGTATTAATGTAAATTGAATTCCAGGAAACTATACTCTTATGTAGTGAAAACAACTTTACGATTCCATTAAATGAATGAAAGCCGGTGTGATATCTAAGTTATTATTGTAAATCACGCTACGGTACAGATGCCATCTTTGACACGTACGATGTTTACTATTATATTCATTATAATTGTTTCTACCCATAATAAAAAAAAACTGTTGCTGTAGGTGGAAGGCGTCTTTTGACATTCCGTGTTTTTAGTTACTATTCATAAAGTAACAATCAGATAATTATGAAATTTACTGAGTTTGTTTAGAAGTGTTTGGGAAATACGATACTGGCATTTTATTCTAATAGAAGATTTTTGTTAGAAGTTATTTTATATTGAAGTTGAAAAATGTAAAATTTGCGATGTGTCAAGCAAAAAGCACACAAACAAACAACCCATAATTATAGTTTTTGGTAGAATAATATCTTCATGTATGATGCATCACTTTTTTTTCAAAAAATAGATTGTAAGTCATAAAATTTTAAAATTTTTATGACGCAATAAACAATGTTAAGCAATTATTTCTATATACTAATAAATGTATAAGAAATATATATTCATTTAAATTAAGACATCATCTAACGTCGACTGATATATAATGATATATATATTTAATTAAACTGTATAAGTTAATCATAGTGCTGATATCAATTACACAAGGTTCCGTTTTACGCAAAATGTTTTGTAAAATAATCGCTGGAAAATTTTTATACTGTATACATAGAAAATATTTGATTTTTTTTGCTGGAATATTGCTTCATTAGGCGTGTGCTTTTATCATAAGTTATTATTTTTATTATATTTCAAATAAATTTTGCTTTACAGGTTTGAAAATAATAAAACAATCGTGTTTTACCCCTCTGAGCGGTTAGAAAAAAGGCAAAATTGTTTCTTTGCAAAATAGTTTACTTTATATTTCCAATGCAGGCATAGAAATATATTTTTAAATTTTTATTATTTTACTTGATATTTTTTCCAAGAAACACCCCAACGCTCTTGATTTGAAAAATATTTCAACATCGAATATTTTTGTGAATATAATGTTTATGTGTATTGCTAGAAAATGGAAACACTTGAACGATTTAAGACGTTCAGCTCCGCCAGAGAGTTTAAATCAGTTATTTTAGTTTTACATGTTTTGTTTTAAGTAATTTACAGGCGTTTTATGTTAATCAAATGTATTCCCCTACACTTTTGTGTATTATTATATTGACCTTTATGTTTTCAACATTATCAACTTAAAGTGAATATATTAATAGTTATATACACAATTTATTCTTTTCAGTAATCAACGTATTTGTAAATTATATTTAAGACATTTTATTCTTAGATGCGCGCAAATAAAACGCAAAGTCTTCCCAAAAGGTAAAATCTCAGCACCTTTAATATTTTTCTCATTCTATGCATATTTTGAGGGAAAAAAATATTTTAGGGAGTAGTGGGATTCAGAATAATTGGATTCTTTGAATAAACTGTTGAATGTGACTATTTTTTGGAGCTGCAGTTAATAGATTCTTTAATGAGCTATGCATTTAAATTCAGAATTTTAAAGTAGAAGTTTGCTTTACATGATTTTCTATCAAAATCATGATAACGGTTTATGCATCTATTTTTGGCAGAAAAAAAGCTAATGGTACTGAAAGTTAAAGCTAATAAAATAGTTAAAGAAATATATTACATGAAATGGTATTTTAATAAAAGTTATAAGCACAGATTAAAATCATTTTCTAAGCAGTGGTTGCTTTCAATCGTTGCTGAAAAACTTTTGTGATAGAGGTTTAAAAGCAATTAATATACCTTTATACACAATACTATTTAAAATTAAAGGACAATGTTTTTTTTTTAATTGACGTTATCTGTTTTAGTATAATTTTAATCAACAAAAGTACTGAAACATTTCCTAAATAAAGGACAATAGACTCGAGATACATATTGAAAATTCTAGAAAAAATGCTAATATCTTATTTAGCAAACAATTGTTTCCTATATATAAGCTATTAGCCAGAAAAAAGAATTTCGTGATGTTTAATGAATGCTGCCATTGAGTATTTTTTATTTTGTTAAGATTAAAATTAGAACCAGTAATTGAAAAATATAATTTTCCTATGGGATTCATATGTATCAAATCCATAACATATTGTCTACCCAAACACTTTTGAGAGGTTAATCCTCTATCACTAATTGGGGGAGTGCCCTGTGTAATGAACTCTTTTCCCGACCGAACCCCCAAATTTTTTATCGCCGACCATAATCACAAAATTGGTGTCTAGGTATAGTAAAATGAATATACGCTTTTTAATGAGAGAGATCGCTTAAAATGTCCTCTAGCTGATAAATATGGAGTTATGATGCTACCTATTCACAAACTATACAAGACACCCAAAAATGCACAATTACAAAGTTGTAAAACAACATTGATTTATTACGAGAATACACCTTGATTTATATGAATGGAAAGCATTAAACAATTGTCTGTCCTACGCTCGACAGAAACTCATCAGGAAGGAAATAATATCCTCTTCCACTCTCTGTTCTGTGTAAAATAAACCAACAATTTTCCAAAATATTAAAATTCTAATATTGCAATCACTATTAAAATCATGGTTTTGATTCTTTAATAATTTTCCCGGGAGAAATTTTTAGCAATTCAATATTATAAAACCCAAACATATAAGAAAACTCTTTGCGAAAAGGATTTATAGAATATTGGGTATGTCTTGCAGTGATCAATCATTACTAGAAACTATTTGTCTCTAATAAGATAGTAAATCGGTCAATGATATACATGGTTGCATAAGTGATCATTTGAGATGTATATACTCAGATTATAATTATTTATTGCATGGTTTGGAATGAGTATTAAATAAATGTATTGGCGGTTGTTGAAGCTTTTAAGAATGTGACTTGGAATATTTATAACAAAAGCTAATAAGATGAATATTTAATAATGATTAATTTCATCATCTTAAAATAGATATATTAGTTAATCATGAGCGAAAGTACATGTCTGTAATTGTGTTTTGAAATTTAGAATTTTTTATGAAGGTAGTTGCACCAAAAAAAACCCAGATCTAATTTGAATTAACAGTTATAAATTCTTATATCGTATATTGAACCATGGTCTGGTCAGGTGACAATGACATTTATGAACTGTCATTTCAACATCTTGATATTTTCCACTTTATTTTTATGATGACTCGATTTTTTAATGAACTTGATTTTTAAAAATTAGATTTTTTTATATTTTGAACCATAGTCTGCTCATGTGACAATGCCATTTATGAACTGTCATTTCAACATCTTGGTATTTTTCACTTTATTTTGATGACTCGATTTTTAATGAACTTGATTTTTAAAAATTATATTTTTTTATATTTTAAACTTTAGAGATTTATTTTCTAAATAAAAGTTATTCAAAATAACGACTTAAAATGTTTATATGTTCTCTTTTAAACTACGAGTTAATAATTTAAAACACTATTTTCACTCATTTTAAAGTCATAATCACTTACGTGTTAAAAGTTATTTTAACACATAAATGCTTTAAAATTAAGTTTGTCAAGACATCGTCTAGTATTATACGTATTTTCAAATTATTCATGGCAAGGTTTGCGAAAAATCGTTCTCGAAATTTTATATAAATCTTTATAGATCCTCATTAACCTCAGTTTTTTTTTACGATTCATGGGATATTGATACTTATTATTGTGAAATTTATATTTTGTTTTTATAGGAAATAGACACTGTATAATATAATAATGAGGAAATGAAGTAAAAATTATCAAAAAATTAAATATTTAAATTAAACATACATTGAATGGTCCCTGCATAAATAATAAATTTAACAGGATTAAAAATGTGACACTTGATATATAAATTTGAAAATGTAAAACCAAAAATCCCGATGCAATGACCTTTGTCGTGAGAAATATCACGACAATGCACCTCCGACTCCGTAACAGATGTTTATTTTGGTATCGATCTACAAAAGCAACAGTTGTATTTGTCTTTGACTTAATTGTCAAATTATCTAAAGCGCTTACGTAGGGAAAGGCTACTTTCGAACTTATTTAAGGTGGTGCAAGGGGGGAATGGTTTAAACCCCATTTTTAAAGTTGAAAATTCAATTTCTCTCGGGAAAAAAATTATAAGGTTACAATTGTTATATAAAACATTTACCTATTCATTGGAAACATATTCGTATATTTTTATTTAATTCTGAGTTGTTTTTTAATATTGTAATACCCATTTTTCTTTACCTCGATTTTTAGATGGAGTAAAATGAGTTTTTTTTTTAAATATTCATGGAATTTATCATGTAAAGGCATTATAATACAATTGTTTAGTCAAATCTGTAACTTGAATAAAATTGACAAAATAACAACAATTACCAAAACTCAGTGCATTTGATTATTACAAGACTGTTTTTATTACAGTTATCTAATTGTTTTTTCTGTAATCCACCATTACGAAATGTCTAATTTTTTTATTATTTATTATCTTTGGAAAGGATAATCTGTAATTAAAATTTCATTTATTTTGATGCATGACTTTTTGCTGTTTTGACATTATTTTTACTTTATTATACACAAGAACAATTTTTATTTCATTTCAACCTTTTATTTAAATTCTAATGTAACAAGCAAATAACGTTCATTTTAAATCGAAATATGTCCTTTTGGTAACAGTTTATTTGAAAACAAACTGGTATGTAACTTCATTATACTAACATATCGCCGGCTTAGACTGAAAACGATATTTTGACCACAGATTTAGCATCTGAATCGAAAGCTGCTCGGCGTCTAAATGCATGCGATTTACTTCTACAAGTAGAATTGTTTAAAGAAGAAGAAATCGGAATACCTGACCTTGGATTAGTAGCCAATTAGCTTCCGATTCTGAGGCTAAATTTGTGGTTTAAATACAGCTGGTTTTAATGGAATAGATCATTTTAAAATAGGAGTCAACTTCAATTTCTTTCAAAATAAGTTTTTGGCAGTTATACGTCCTTACAACTTCCACGTGTGAGAATAGGTCAAATCTATTTTTCTAAGGCCGAGATTTTGCAACGGGTAAAAGGAAATTTCGACGGAAAGTTCCAGAACAGCGGTTCCCAAGGAGCCAAAAGCTGTTCTTGCTGTAAATAACTTCTATGAAAGAACATAGAGTGGTGTAATAATCTGGAGATATTTGTTTTAATAGAGAAAACTGGAGATAATTGTTTAAATAGAGATTCATCCCAGTCCCCCCAATCAACCCGCCTACCAAAGAAAAATTCCAATAAACGAAAAAAAATTATGGTTTTCAAAAATTACATAAATTACCAGATATTCATAAGAACTTTTTATCAGGTAATTTACGATTGGCCCACTACGTCAAGTAAAGAAGCTGCTGAAGAATTATAATTTTTTTTACATTGTCATTTAAGTTCCTCTTTTTTTCTGTTTATGTTCACACGTTGTTTATGAAAGTCCCTTAACATTAAATATGTAAAAATAAACATTGTTAATAAAAAACAATTTGTAGATTATTGAGAAAAACTTATGTTAGTTTTGAAAAACGGGTCCTCTCCAGATAAGAAAACCATGTTTTTAGAAAACTATTACAGCAAAATGTTGTAATCGTGACAATTTCAATTAAGTTTTATCTCTCCCTAAAAAAATAATATTTCTTAAAAAAAATTAAAACAAAATTACTTTTTTTTTTGTTTCTTCTGAAAAATTTAAAAAATGGAGTTGACGCCTTTTCAAAATGGCAGGTTCAATTATCAGCCAACGGTACAAACAGTGTTAAATATATTGCAGTGAACTCTTGTCATTTTATAAGCTTCGAAATTCATATTTTTATAGAATAATTGTACTTTTTCCGAAGATCGTTTATTTATTACGAATTCCTATTATTAATAACTCGAAAACCTATTTCTCCACTCTGTAAACTTTGAAAGAAGAGCTAAATAAAAAATAAAATTATAATTTATCCATTAAAATTTATAAAAATGTTTCTTGTTGAATACAAAATCCAAGAATGTTGCTAAAACATTCGATTTTTATAGTTTTTACATGTTGCAATATATCAATTTTTTGTATACTCAAATAAACCCACAGTTGGACGTGAATTGAATCTTACAGAAATTTAATCTGTTTGTAAAGGTACTCCATTAAATGATTTTTTTAAAGAAAAAGAACAAGATTAAAACATTATTTTACTTTATGACCCATTTTATCCTACTCTACATTATTATATACTGCATTATTTTAAATTCCTTGAAACTATATAATATATTACTAATATTATATTTTCAAAAATAATGTATATGATTATGTTAAAGGACTTCAAGCTCTTGAAAAGGCATTGTTTCGCATTTTATTAAGTTTTTTTGTGATAATTTGAAAATAGAAATAGAGTAATGCGAAGAAATATTTTTAAAATTACGAAAAAGTTCACCATTAAATTTACCTTAAACTATTATCACATAATAATTAAGCATTTTCTTAAGTAAACTGTAAAAAATAAACTTATTATGATTTTAAAGACCCATTTTTTAGAAAAATATGCGATACGGATTTTATTAACTATTATAAATACTTACTAAATTTAGCATAATTACTCCTATTAGATATAATACCATTATCGATAATTAAGAATAGTTTGAATATCTAATCTGAGCAAAACATTTTGGCTTATACTATTGAGCAATCCATATTATTTTTAGCCGTTGGTTTATTATGATTAAGACTCTTAGAATTAATTTCTTATGCACATTTATTACAATAGTATTTAATATAAGGAGCCATCAATTTATAACTACTATTAAAATATTGCGATATTTTGAATTTTGTCCTTGTGCTACCGAATTATAAAACTTCGAAAGAAGGTGATGGTATATTATTAACACATAACCTTTTTTAATATATTGAAAAAGTATAAAATATTCATTTAGCTCTCAGATTCAAGAATATCCAAAAAATTTCGAAATCGAAAGAACATTTACTGTTATAGAATATATGATATGTTAATTAGTATAATTGAAATTCGTATATGAATAGTATATGTCCGTATGTTTTATTTCATATTGTAAATAAAATATATTTTTTTAAATATATTATTATCGTACAATTTGATTATAAGTAAAAAGTTAATAAAATTTAATGTTTCAACTTTTTTGGCATACTTCAACACTTTCAAAAGTAATAATTTCGCAAAGGACCAACAATTTGTTTTGAAAATATTAATATGGTTTTACAACCGACGTCATGCTTGAGAGAAATTTATTGCTAGTTTGGAACTTTATGACAGGTGGTGATAAAAATACAGATACATTCTTTTGAAATGGCAAAATAACCAACAACTATAAAATTGAGTCATTGAACATAACATAATGAACATGAACATTTATTCGGTTGAATAGAATTTAATCACATAGTTTACGCATACTTGTTATAAAAAAATTTAAATTGTAAACTTTACAGAGTAATAACCTATATTTAGACTGAGAAACTAATTTCGAATCTCAGTCACACTTTTCAATTTATCGTAAGACGATAAACCCTGAATCGATCAGTTGCTTAGACAGTAGTTGTTTTACTAGATTTACAGAAAAAGAACAATTTATATCGTGTTTGATAAAAATAAATTTTGTTCATTGTAGAAAATTTTATTTTCCGTGTTTCATAATGAACACTTCACTTATAAATTGATTATTCAAATGTAGTTAACAAACAATAAGTATGTAACCGATTAACTTTGTCAACTGTACAGATAATTACGATAACGATCAATTACATAAACACTATATTAATATTATGTTAATGGCTAACGAAGTATTAGCTAATTAAAAACACATTAAACATAAAAAAATCAATATAGAATTTTAAAATAAACACAACATTAATTTTAATTATTTTACCACATATTTTTTTTTACTTTATGTGTAACGTAAAAATACTTCAAAATCGAAAATTACTTTAAATACACGGTAACGTGAAATGTTTTTTATAACAATAAATACATATGTGAAATACCGAACGCCTAAGTCAAATATATGATTATAAACATTTGGAAACGAAATCCAAGTAATTTCTTGAAATGAATAAATACAAAAAAATGACATCATAAAATTCTTATTTATTTTCTGAATGCCATACGAACTATGCAACGAGTGTCTGAAAACTTATATTATTTAGGAAAAGTAATAACTTATAGTGTCCAGAATATTCTGATTAAATCGTTTTCATTTCACATGTTGTATTTTCTTCCTTCCCAGACTCCCTCCAGGGCCCGCATGAGAAGCGTCTGCTGAACGATCTCCTCTCCACCTACAATGTCCTGGAGAGACCCGTCGCAAACGAGACAGAGCCCCTCCTACTCAGCTTCGGACTCACCCTCCAACAAATCATCGATGTGGTGAGTCACATGCATGCCATTAATATTGAAATATTATTTGGCCTTGTTTATGGTTATAATGAAACAAAGAATGAACATCAAGTCAGAATTACACCATACTGATACCCAGCTTAACCTTTTCACGTGGGCTAAGTTAAAGAAAAGGTTCTCTGCATGTGGGCTAATTCTTAAACATGGGAAAAAAAATCGCTTTGGGTTGCAGGACAAATATATCTCAAAACATTATGGAGAACGACTTGCCTTACAATAAGAGGCGTGTAGTCTGACGGGCGAATCGTTAACAATTTTTCGTCAAAGTAGGTAGATTCGCATATGAGGCTAGGGTCACTTGAGGGGTTGAAAAACTGAAAAGCCATGCTGACGACTATCTATAGAACCCATTAGTCAATGTGTCACATGTCTGAAACCATGTAATTGCCTGTTTTACTGCAAACAGCATACTTTATGTATCACATGTTTTAAATATCCCCCCCCCTTCTCCCGTGGTTAAAATTGTTTCAAGCCCATCGCTAGATTTGGAAAATCTATAGACTGAAGCTGTCACAGCTCACACGTAAAGGTTAACAGTCATAAGAAAAGTTCACAAAATGCCTAGGAATTCAGGCTTAAATCACGGGGGGCCAGTGGTAAAGTATACATCTCGTGATCGGAGAACACGGTGGTCATGGCCACCGTGCACGTTAATGGCCTGGCAACTGTTCTCTCATTTTTGTAGCTACAGATACCTCCCTCAGCGACTCTCAAAGATTCCCTCACTGGATTGGTTGGATCCCGCGTCTCGAGGTGAAAATAACCAATCCAGCGTCACAGACTTCGGGATAGAAAACGCCAGGACATGAATCTAATCGTGGTACTGACAGCTATTGAGGTTGCGTTGGTTGCCAGCTAAGGTATTTACCTCGTCATCTACCCTTTGTTCCGAAAATACGAGCCATTACTTGGCTGTGTTAAGTCTCTTAAGTGAGAACGGAAATATTCAACTGTTAAATTTCTAAACAAACCAAATGCAGGCTTTATGAAGAATGCTTCAAGTTTTATGTGGAAAAATTTTGAATTGCCGATTTTATGTGAAATATTTGAAGTTAAATTTGAAAATCAAACGTAAGTGATTAAAAATGATATGTTGTTAGGAAAACAAAAATATATAACGGTGCGTATGAGTACATTTGTGACAAGACTTTTCAGTGACTTTCTGCTACAAGGTTTGAAACCGATTGAACTATATACTATTTTATCATACTGTCAAGCAAAAATAAGTTACTCTAAAAATTTTTTTAATGATTTTTATATTTTTACATAAAGATCCGGTGTTTTATTACATTATCTCACAACAAAGTTAATTTAAGTTATATTTCATCTACCTAGTTTGTTGTTTAATTTCAATTAGGAGGCATCAAACCGCAATTGTTTAGTACACTTGATTGTGACCGAAGCTTTGTTCCTTTCAAACTTCTTTAATATTTAATAGTTCTTCATACAAAAAAAATGCGTCTAATGAAATTTTACTTCTTTAATAAAGGTAAACCTAATGAACGAAATAATGCCTTTACCTGAATTACGCAGAGAATCTCGTTTAAATATTAAAAACAATGAAGTTCCAGGGAGGCCCATAGGATATTTTCTGTTAATTCCCGTTTTAATTAAATTTTTTGACATTTCGGGCTCTTGCCATGCTTTTTTTAGCAAAACAAACAACGGCGACGTCAAACTTTTCCAGTTAATGAGATTTTCCTTTGAAGTTGTCTCTGTGTTTCATTAAAATTGCCCTTTTTCAAAAACCTTGAAAGTTTCATACTTGAATGGACGGCCTTATGAAATGCAACTACGAAGTTTTTATCGTATCAAATTGTGCATGTACTAGGTGTATTTGTACAATTTTTAAAAATGCATACTAGACTAATTTTTAATATATATTTTAATTTTAAACTTGGGAATATGCATCGAGTAAGTAAAATCCTGTATATATATGATTGAAAGGAAACATAAATATTATTTTCAAACCATTATAACAGGTCAACAAAGATGTTATTATTTGTGGATTTTAATATTCGATACTACAAAGGCATAATGAAATTTTCAATTTTTCCTTCTAAGGTATAGGATCGTGTATATTTGTGTACTAACAGTTTTTTTGAGTATCACATACAATTTAAACGTTAATAAAAATCTCTAACTCAAACACTTTTTAATGCTCAAATTTAAAGCAAAATTTTCAATTTTTCCTTCTAAGGTATACGATCGTGTATATTTGTGTACTAACAGTTTTTTTGAGTATCACATACAATTTAAACGTTAATAAAAATCTCTAACTCAAACACTTTTTAATGCTCAAATTTAAAGCATTGAGGAATTTTATAAAATCCATCCATACTAAAATAATTAACGTTTTTATTTTAGTTAAAAAAAAAGTCATGTGTTTGAAATATCAAATAAACTCTTCTAAACATTTCGATATTTTACTCGTCTCTCAGAGGTAACTTTGCATGTATTTTTGTACAAAAAGTATAAAATATTATTACAGTTTCAGTTCGTATGAACTTTGATTTAAAAAATAAATATATTTGATTATCATTAAATTAAACTTTTATAAGTTATGAAACATGTAAAAAACCACTCAATATATGCACATTTGCACATGAAATTAAGTGCTTGTATTTTAAATGAGTTAAGAATTTCATTTTAATAGTGATTATCTTAACATAATAAGTTATATGATCGTGCTAACTATCAAAAACACATTTAAAATTTCAAAATTAAACACATTTAATCATGTGTGTTATATATTCTTTTGAAACTATGTGTCGAAATTTAAACACATATAAATATGTTTTAATCAAATTGGTTATACCGATAGCTTCTTTAATTTGTGGGATATAAGTAAAACGAACCTCATATTTTCAAATATAATATTGTGAAATACATTTGAAAATAAATAATATAAAACATTGTATAACCTTTACGTGTGATCTAAGGCAACATGTGCCTTATAGATGTTACAGGTCTAGCGAAGTGCTTGGAGCAATTTTGACCACAGAAGGGTGGGGGGCGAATTTTTAAAACATGGAATGTCTGAATTATGCTATTTGCGGTAGAACAGCTATCGAACATGTGACACTTTACTAATGGTTTCTGCAGATCGTTATTAGCTGGGCTTTTCAGTTTTTCAACCCTTCAAGTGATCCTACCCCCATCTGCGAATCTACCTGTTTTGAGGTATAATTGTTTACCGTCAGACAGTTACATGCCTCTTATTGTAAAGCAAGTCGTCCTTCTACAATGCTTTGAGAGCTATTTGTCCTGCCTCTCCAAAAGCGACATTTTCTCCCCTCGTTCAGGGAATAGAGCCCACAGGCAGGGCAACTTTTCCGTTACGAAGCACATGCGAGAAGGTTAAACGAAATTAAACTGATACCATAAACGGCATGCATTATTTAATTAAATAATATTAAACATAGTAAATGTGCACTTCCAAAAATTCGTTATTTAAAAGCGCTGAACTACTACGCCGCATAATACAACATTCACTTAACTTTAACAAAGGCATAATAATTTAAGAATTTTCAATAAAGACACACTGAAAACTCTTGCATTCAGCCCAGGCATTTGCAAGCGGTGTGTATTCTTCGAAATTTAAAATATTCAAAACGAAACGCATCTTTTCCGACGTTATCACGAGTTTAAAATCCCCCTTTCTTTCGCGTCAATAATAAAACTCTGCTATTTCGAATTCCTCGGTGGCAACAACTCGCCGTGTTCTACTCCCGTGTACACAAAGGGCGTTTCGCTTCCCGTATCCCGTCGTTCGCTGAGAAATTTGAACAAGATGTGAGGCTTTCGATAGATTTTTGACAGATGAAGTTTGCAATTGTTGCTTTTCTTGTGTGTTATGCTGTATCTGGTTTTCTTTGATGGGTCGGCATGTATTTGGGTCGGTTTTGATAAGGTTGAAAGTATGTGTTCGTGCATTATAAACCCGCGTTTGGTTGAGAGACATATGCAAGAAACTGATTCGTTATTATAGAGTCTTAAGTTCAAATCCCGGATAAATCAAACCAAAGAAATACCATGTATGAGGACGCCATCACGTCGCTGTTAAGCTAGTGAAATAAGAATTTAAATGGTGGGGTGCCATATCAACTTTTGACCTGATCCTCCGAACATGATTCAATATTTCAAATAATGACAGTGATTTAAAGCGGTTATATTATGTTAGAAATATGCATATTCCAAAATTGACCAAGCCTTTTGAAGTATGTGTATGGATTAATTAGCGAAAATAAAAGTCCAAAAACATATGCGGGTGTTTGGAAACTTTAAATTACTAATCATACATTTGTTTAAAATAAGAAAGATTTACTTTAACCCAAGTACCCTAAAGTAAGAGTAATTGTATATATTTTTATTTTCGCACGTGACGTGACCATGTTTTGTATCGTGATTGTAATTGTCTTTAACTAATTCGATAGTTCAAATTTAGCCATTTTGTAGGTAGTTGAATTTAAGTTATTCAGCACCATGTCTGTAAATAAAAAAAACCTTCTGTTAAGTCTTAAATAGTGTTGGAGTTATTTAGTAATTGAAGTTAGATTTTATGAACAATTCTACAAACAGTGGCTGACTTATTTCATACCATGACGTATTTGATACCAAACGTGACACTATCTGTAAGCTTTCACTTCGTAAATCCCCACATTGGTGACCCGGACGTGATCTGAACACGCAACCTTCTGACCTTTTTGCATGCACATTTTCCCTATTTATATTTAACTCGCGATCATGCTTTCGATTTTTTTTACACAATAAAGTTTGGCGGAAGTAATGGTAATGCTTCAAAAAAGCTCAAGTTATCGCATATATCCTTCAGGGTACCTCAATTTTTGAAAAATAATGCCGAGTTATGGTTCATTCAACTAGAATATAAATTCATGATTTCTGGCATTCCTACAGATACAACCAAATTCGATATTGTTTTATCAGATTTGAATTGCGTGGTTTTGTCATATGTAAGCGATACTGTTCGTAATACCCAGGCAAATGATTCTTACACTACAATAAAAACTCGCATTAAAATAAATATATTGATTCTGAATATTCGAGATTAAAAGCGTTTATTACGGGATTTACAAATTGGAGAAAGAAAACCTTCGCAATAGTTGGTGCAAATGATAAATTTAGCCAAAGATTGTGTTCAAGAAAAAGTTTAAAAACATTTTTCTTCAAATATTTACCTTTAAATACGCAAACAATTTTGTAACCGATGATGGAATAGATGCTCTGACCCTAATCGTAGATAAATTTTTGGAAACCCAGCAAGGTGCTAGGATAGTTGGCGCGATTTTCAGTTCGTTAAGTTTGATTAATACTTTGGAAGAAAACATTTCTGATTTAACAAAAAAATATGAACGTCCGGCTCGTAATTTATTTAAAATGAACAATTCTAGGGATAGAAATAGCTCAAAATTTAAAGCATAAAATGGTTCTTCTAATCGTATGAAGTCAAATTTTGATTTTTGTCGGAATCATGTTTGTTTTGCTGACAAAGCAGATAAATGCTTTTAAACATTTCCCTTATTCGAAAAACTAGTAGACTCTTCGGATTTGTCGACAGCCGATACTAACCAAAAGTTTAGCTCTCTTTCAGACGTAATACAAATCATGTTTAAACTGCATGGTTTGCATTCTCGAACTACAGATCCATCACTATCCAAATACGCTCCGTCTGTAAGGGTCCTTAGCGACTTGTTTGTAAATGATCGCAACATCTGTCTGTATTTTTTAATAGACAAAGGCGCGACTTGTTCTGTTTTTCCAGTATCACATGTACATTTGGTTGAAAATGTGTATCCAATCCTGATTTCTCCCTTTTTGTTGCAAACGGAACTGTTATTACAACATACGGAAACAAAATGTAGTATTAAATTTTGATTTTCGTCTTGAATTCCGTTGGTCTTTTGTTGTTGTGGATGTTTCAAGGTCTATCTTGGATGTAGATTTTTTTAGAAATGTCTTACGTGTTAATTGATATTAATAAACCAAGTGACTTAACTGGCTGTAAAAAGTTTGCATTTTGTCTGATAATCCGTTTGGTATTCAAACAATCCATGGATAACTTTTTTCGTCATCAATTACTTTTTAAATTCCCTAATATTACAAAAACTACACAGTTTCCAAGTGGAGTAAAAAATTCGAATAATCATTGAATTCAAACAAAGAGTACACCTCTGACTGCAAATTACAGAAATATTGCACCAGAAATTCTTTAATTTGTTAAACAAGAGTTTGATGCATTATTAACAGTTATAGTTTCGTAATTCTCCGCAACTGTTCCCATTAATTCTTTATAGTTGACTTATGAAATAAAAATAAAAATATACAAGGTTTATTAAAATAATTAATTTAATAACGGTGAAATAACCTATCTAACAAATAGTATATATCCTCTTACAGAAAAATAGTTTCACAACAGAACTCCAGACCATAGACTTAAAAGCATGTTGAAATATCATAAATATGTAATATATCCTGCCACATATGAAAACCAAAACATAAAATTAATTATTAAAATTACAGAAACTAGTTTTCATTATTTAATTTAGTTACCAAAACACAAAATAAAAATTTAAACTAGGTTATCATCACGACAAACATGTTTATTAAAAGTGAGAAAATCCCCTTCACGTTAAAGGTAAACAACCATTATTTACCGGTAAATATTTTCCTGACCGAATACGAGTTGATTAAATGCGAATGAATTGAGGCTTCGGAATTTTGCTCCTCTCGCATATCGAGCTCCTCGCTATTCGGGATCCCATCAATATTTATTCCCGAGCATCTCTAACCCATAACAATGAACGAGGGTCGCGTTGAAATAAAGACCGGATTTGAAATATTTCGCGTTTAGCCGTATTCAATACTGACTGGGTTTCGGAAAGAAATGGGCAAGAGAGAATTGTTTAACATAACTCACGAAATTCAATTTTAATTCGAAATACATTTTATAGGAATTGGCACTTGAAGTAGTGAGTACGTTGCCGAGGAAGTGGCATGCGAGTTATAAATGATGCTGGTGTTAAGCGAGTTCAAATACTAACTGATTTACCTCACAAAGATAAAATCTATATTGACAAATCCTCGATCGGAAATTCTAATAATTTAATTATGTTGTTTTACATGCACTTACATAATAAACAAACTTAAATAATAAGATATGAATTCGTCTTATAGAACATTGCGTTAAGAATATTAAAATACAAGTACAACGTTAAAAATACGCAAAAAAATACATAAGATCTAGACATGTTTCGGAGATACATCTCCTTTCATCAGTAGAAATGAAAAGTCTGTGTGCGCTACAAAATGAAAGTGAGCCCAGTTGAAAAGTCTGTGTGCATAATAAAATGAAAATAAACCCAGTTGAAAAGTTTGTGTGCACAATAAAATGAAAATAAACCCAGATAAAAACTAGTTTTATTGTGCACACAGACTTTTCATTTTTACTTATGTAGGGAGATGCATCTCCCTAAGCATATCTAGATCTTATGTATTTTTAGTGCGTGTTTTTAACGCTATACTTGTATTTTAATAAACTTAAATAATCATAATATGTGCCGCTTTACATATTTAATAATCTATAAGGTCTGGCGTATTATATGTACATTCGTAGTTGTTCTTTGTGACAAAGAATGTTGATTACTTTTGGAATTAAATATATTATTTAAATACATTATAGAAACATTGAATGTCAGTAGTTGTGGTGCTTGGGAAATTCGATTCCAAGCAGCGATTCGATAACCTAATTGATGAAAATTGTGCTTTGGAAGAGTGTCCACAGAAGGTTGTTTTACTTTGTTTAGAGCGATTCTTTTGGAATTCTCTATAAACAACCCGTCATATATAGATTAACTGAATCTTTTACAGCATGTTTCGAGTTTACCAAACTTTATTGCAACTATTAGTAAGCATATTTTTTATAGAAAGAGCTTTAAAGTGTTGCTTGGTCGGTTTATTTTTTTTAAACATATCAAAGTAATTAAACCGTATATCAAAATAAGATTGATATGAATAAAATTAAAATTTTGTAATAGTTGTTAACAATTAATGCAATTGTGAAAAGAACAATACACTAAATCCGAATAGATTACTAAATACACTACATAAGGTCATATTTTTGTAATAGGCATAAAACAAATATGCATATGCGTACACACACATATTTTTAAAAATATTTTCTACAGCTTTCCTAAATGTTACAATTATGTTAACCGTTTAAATGCCGTAGTAACGCTCTAATGAATTTATGTATGTTAGTCCATTTCACTGTTTGTTCATCAATCTTGCAGGCTGTACTGAGCGGAATTTGACTAAATTTTTAATGTTAAATACAGCTTTTTACTCCAGTAGCATACGATATGAGTAGTCCAGATAGTTTTGGGCAAACATATGGAAAAGCAACTGTATGAACTAAGTTTTTTTGAGTAAATAACGGAAAACTGTCAAAACTTAACTTATGCTAATTCGATAATATTATTTTTGTAAAAATGGAGACAAATACAACCATGTATACTAAAATGTGTTCTACTTGGATTACGGTATAATTTATAGAATATATTTTATTCATACCATAACTTCTTTTGCAAATGGAATTTAGATTTAAATATTTTTGCAAATGGATGTTTTGCTACCTTCTTTTTGTTGAAGAAATAGAACCTTTGATAAACATATAAACCAATCAGAAATCATGTTCGCTAATGCTCATGTTCACATTTTATGGATATAACTGCTTCTGCATCTGTATGAAGCTTTATTAGCGTAGATGGCTTCTGGAGAACCTATTTTTTGAGTTTTATGATTAAATAACGGATTTTTCTTAGTTTTTTATTTTAAAATTGAGGAGAAAGTTATAGAGTACAAATCAAAATATAATTTTCTTTAATTTTTGAATATAACTGTTTTCTCATTTAGGCTACTCATATGATACCAGTTAATTAAAAAAAAAATAGAATTATCTTAACATTAGCCTAAAAACACCCATGATTGTGATATCACGCCCTGGGGCTTTCAGTTTTTTTTTAAATAAAAAAATATTGTTTCTACAATATTTTATAAGCTATGTCTTCGAAAAAAATGTTTAATAAAATGTTGAAAACCAATGCGCTGTAGATGAATTAACCAAAATCATTTAAGCTGACCAATTCGTTTGATAGGTTACAAGTCAATATAGCCTATATAATAGTAATTATTTCGATAAATATGGAGAAATAATGACGTAATGGAAACCCCTCACTCACACAAATACACTTTAAAATACAACACAAAACAACCCACTCTGAAGAACGCTTTAATCTTAAAACGCAATAAAAACGAGGTCTAACCGTTGCATCCCCAAAACGCCCTAATGCTACCCGTATTTTCCTGCAACCGTAATAATATGGGGGAATAATTTTCCGGGTATGCCCATCTCCAAGGAAATCAGGAGCGTAGAGATGAGAGACGGGAAAAAAAGAATAAATTCCTAATTCCTGGAGCAAGGATAATAAAAGATTCCGGATTTTGCGGCCGTGGTCCAAGCGGGATCCGGAAAAGCTCGCTTTGCTGAAGTTAATGATGGATTTTCTTAAAACTGGGAATGTTTAATGTCGGTAATAGAAGTGAAATGGCTGTAACTCCTGGGGTTGATTACACCATTAGGAATTTTTAAATAAATTAAATTTCTCTTATTAGGACATATTTACTAAATATTTATTAGTTTGACATCGATTTAAAATTTTATAATACGTACATTTTATTTCCAAATAATTCATTAGGAATAATTCGTATGGGTATTTATAATGTTTTAAGGTTTTTGGTTTATTTACACGATTAAAATTTCTAAACGCAAAAATGTGTGAAACAAAAGACCAAATGAAAAATACTTATTGTAAAGACTTGGAAAAATCTTTTCACTCGAGGTAAAACATTTGTAGCCAAACGGTACAATAACATTAAAGAAAATAAACCAATAACCACTCAAAACTGTGCTCAACCTTTGATCCCTATGAGCAAAATTATCTGTTTGAATAGATTATTTGGTAGTACTTGCCAGTCTCTCAGGCGTAATAAGTGACGTCATTCAAGTTAGAATCTTTAAAAAGCGTCTTACCACAAATTCGATTCGCCTTGCATTGTGGTGCGCTGCAGGGTTAACTGGAAACATAATTTGTTTTGGTTTGGGTAACTAACGTCGCACTAGAGCTACACAGTGGGCTATTGGCGACAATTTGGGGTCTATCGCGAAGGAAAGACCCGGGAATACATACACATTCATACATGCACCTCGTTATTTTAGAACCATGGTCAGCTGACGAGGAAACACCTGAACTGGCACCCAACGCCTTCAATAGGCGTCGGTACTTTGGATCACGATCAGATTTACGTGCACCTGTCCCGTATACACGCCGTAAATTTTTATGGATGTTCTGGACGACTTTTTTAGTATTTTGTAGCGAAGCTGGCAACCCTCCGATCACGAGATCATTACTTTTTACTTTTCTTTGTCAAGTCCATCGCCTAGGATCGAACCAGGAATCTTCGTACATAAATTTGGGACTGAATTGTTTAATATTAAACTGAATATATTTTTATTTTAATATACAATATTGAAACCGTAGTTGAAGTTAACAATAATTACTTTTAAGTAATAAGATGCGATAGAAAAAAAAAAGAAAAAATCGTTAACCACTATGTCTAAAAATCATTACAAAACAATTTCGTAATATTTTCTGATAAACCATTCTTGTAATCTTTATGAAAATATGTCCAAAGTAAATCAGTTTTTATTTAATATTATATCTGATAACACTCCGTTTTAAATTATCCCCATCGTCTATTAAAAAAATGTTTTTCTTTCAGAAATATGTTTACTGAATATGAAAGAAGCGGAGCAAATATTAAAATTTATTCTTGAAAAAAATTGGCAAAAAATATCCATTATACTTTTTACCTTAAGGCATTTTTATCAAATCCTAAAACTTATACATGAATATATTGGTTGAAGAATAATTCTTCATTTTGAGATAACATAATATCCAGAGAATTAAAGCTATAAATATTATGTGTACATTCATAACATTCACTATTCATTTTACATTTTATCAATATTTTTTTTCAATCTTTCTATGCTATATTATGCCAGAAATTCAAAATTATTTGATAGAGTATATTAAACTAAACATTTAAACTTGTTTATAAAAATATTTTGAAATGTTTAACCATTATAATACCGTTACCAATCGGATATAATTTTACTTTATTTGCATCTTTATATAAGTTGAATAGAATTCTATGCAATGAATACAATTTAATATTTATTTGAATATAGTGTTTATCATTTATTTAACTAACTATGCATTTAAAATATGTACGTATTTCAATTTCATGCATTCAACGAGATATATTTTCAGGAAGAAAAGAGCCAGATAATTACAACAAATGTATGGTTAAATTTGGTAAGTAAACTTAAGATATATGTATTTATATAAATGTTTACCTTTATATATAAATATGTTACTTTAAAACATACATTGCTGTAATAATAAGCTTTTAATTCATAGTTTTCAACAATTGGCTATATAAAACAAGTTATATAACAATAGTTATGAAAATAAACAAAAACAATATGATGCATTTTATCACACGCAACTTTCTTTTTTACCGACTTCGGCGTTCCAACCAATATTGTTAAACGCCCCAAGGAAATAGGTTATCAATTTGATCTTTATGTATATTTTTAAGTAGTTTTCCGAATGACATTTGTTCTAATTCAGTTATTTGATTAACTTCCGGTTATATCGCATTTTACTATCAGTCATTTTCAATTAACTGGACCGTTTAAAAACAATAAGATCCATTTAGAATTATTTTTTTTGTGAGATAGAGAAAATCCATTTTAGGAAAAAATGTCTCTCCGGTTCTTATTTATCCATAAATATCAATTAATTTGACTTTTTGTAAGGTATTCACCGATTTTAAATTATTTTCAATGTTGGATAGGTACTATTTTTCTCTAAAATTTAATGTTATGTGTTCGGTTATCCGACAATCAATTTCAGGAAAGTTTAATAAACTGGAATTATCGATAAATCGACCTTTTTTGTAAACATTTTCTCGGGTTTAAATTTTTTTGCCGTTGTTGGACAGTAAATACATCCATCTTATATAAAATGCTAGACATTTTTAAATATGACCGGGCTTTTAATTAAGCGGAAACGCATTTAATTATACTTTGTAATCATTTTCTTCGATATTGCTATTTAAATGGAGGGTTGCAATTTGTGAAAACTGCTATGTAATTTTGTTCTAGAATTTATTAAACTTGAGAATTTCAAAATATACTATCCGAAGCGTAAAGTAAAGGAGGAAAACACTTGAATATCTTAATGAATAATAGCAATTTTTATATTTAGTAACAAAAGGAAAACATTTAAATATTTATAATGATTTTATACTTATTGCAACTTTTTAAAGTTGGTAACAATTTACAAACCCCTTACCTAAATTTGAGTGCACATTTAAAAAATAATCTTAAATATAAATGTTTCCACTTGTTCCAAAAATTAAAAATTGTTTTGAACTTTTTAGCTCTATTTTCCTTAAGGTGGTTTTTTATTTATTTTTTAAAAAGTTTTATGGAATTAAAATTAAAACATACTGATTGAATCGTTTCAACATTCTTATTTATTTGCTTTAACTTGCTTTAAAATGTGATAAAAGTATTGAATTTATTAGTTTTGGAAAAGAAACATTTAAAAGGAAAGAAATGGTTCCTAACTCATTACTTCGTGGACGGACGATTTTTTAGCGGAATTACGAGTTATCAAGTTTAAGAACCCAAAAATGAAAAATGTTAATCAGATCGTTAAGGAAACTTCCAATCAATTCTCAAATAACCTAAATGGATTAACGGAGTTCGCCATGTAAATTGCTATGTTTTTGATGATACCTTCAGTGCCATAGTAAATTCCCTTCAATACCTTCATTGCCGAGTAAATTATTTAAACAATTAAATTATTGAAGCATTAGTTATACTTGATATACAGGGTGCGGCAAGTTAACTTCCTTTTTTGAATTGAGTGCTCTGAAGCTTACAGGAGCCCCAGGCAGGTGGAGGTGGTCTCGTTCGAGAAAGGAGATCATAAAGTTTTGTGAACTTGTGGTTCAGTCGCCATCATACGTTGGAGTAACGAACAGCGTGAATTTGCCGTAGAGGCCTATTTTTCCAACGAAAGTTCGGTGGTTTCAACCCAGCGCCCTTTCCGAAATCGCTTCAATATTGCACCTTTGGGACCTGTCCCGGACCGAAAATCTATTCTTTGGTGGGTGACAACGTTCAGGGAAACTGGTTCTTTGCAGAAAAAAGAAGTGGAGACGCACGTCCCATTAGAAAATGAACAGACTGTCACAGTCATTTCAGACAGTTATGCGAACATGTTCGAAGAGTTTTTTTGCCACGACTTGATGAAATAGACTTAGGAGAAGTATGGTTTCAGTATGACGGAGCAACAGCCCATACTTCCAAGGGCATCGATGGCTGGGTTGCGAAATCACTTCTCATGGCGCCTTATGACAGTGAGATACACTGAGAGGCGATTTGGAGTGGCCAGCGCGTTCGGCCGATTTGGCCCCTTTTAATTACTTTTTATGGGGGGTATTTAAAATCCCGTGTCTATACTGACCGCCCACAAACTCTGGAAGATCTGAAAATTAACATTCATGGAGAAACGGCCAACATACCCATCAATATGCTGGAGAGAGTGATGAGAAACAGCAGAATTCGGTTCACCCAGTGTATCGATAATGGCGGGCGTCACTTACCCGATATGATTTTTAAAACTATGTAAACCAAAACTTTAAATGTGTAGCTTTTGTATAAAAAAATAATAAAAATATATCTTTATTACTTTTTGTTTTATTGCAATACGAAATAAGGAAGTTAGCTTGCCGCACCCTGTTTATACATTACACACACACACACACACATATATATATATATATATATATATATATATATATATATATATATATATATATATATATATATATATATATATATATATATATATATATATATATATATATATATATATATATATATATATATATATATATATATATATATATATATATATATATATAAATATATATATATATATTTCGCTCACAGTTATGCACAACACTTTTTTTAATAATAAAAAGAATGATTATCATGCAATCCTCCGGGAAGAGGTTCAAGTTATTTTACATAACTCAAGAAATAAAAAAAAAACTTCAAACTTCCCGTCATGTTTTAGAATACCTGTTAATATATTTAACCTTTTTAAAGATATAAGCTGCAAATATTTAACTATATAAGCTGCATTCCTTAGACAATATTCAATGAACAAACTTGTGTTTCTTTATAAAAAAAAAATACTCAAACTATCATGATAATACAAAGAATTTAAAGCTGTCGCCAAAAATAAAAAATATGATAAATTAATATTTTTAAATATTCTTCATGGATCAAGAACTTTACCGCAAACGATTCTTAAAAATTTAAGTTTTTTTTAACTCTTCACCAACTTACCACAAGGCGTGTTTTAAGTATACGTATGAAAATAGAAACCCTAATTATAATATTCGGTAATCTTTCAAAGTTGAAAAATTCTCTCAAATGTTTTTTTACACGAAAAAATTGACCAAGCGTAAATAAAGTTTACTACGTCACATGGTTATATAATTTTCGAAAGAGTTTGGATTTATATTGCAAAATAATTTTTTTAAATTAAGACAAAATATTTTACTAATACGTTGGACAGGGCATTTAAGTTATAGTATTTGTATTTTTTTTGTAGTCCTACAATGTTGTGTCATATTAAAACAAAACAGTTTTCATTTCATTTTGAAATTCAACTTCTATCTGAAATAATAATAAAATTTAAAGATAACATATTATGGAGAAAAAATACTTTTAAGCTAAATGTCTTAAAAAATAAAAAATAGTTTACAACTGAATCGTCAGGTTTAAAAAGGGAATAAATCCCAAAATTAAGTTGTTCAGAAATAAAAGTGGTAGAGGTTAAATGGTAGAGTATAAGTAGAGATAATAAGTGGTAAAGTTTTCATTCAATAACCACTAAATGTTTACTGGAACTCCATTACCCAATCTAAGTATAGGGTAGCACTTAAAAATACACACACATTGATCACAAAATAGTAATTTAGACTTTGTGTTTCTAATTAATTGCTTTTACCACTGCATGGTATGTACTAAAATGTGGAAGTGTACAAAATAAAATATATTCATATATGAATATTTAGGCATTTAAGTTATTAGAAAAGTAATTAATAAAATCTTGAAAGTAATAATAAAGTTAATTGTAATATCTCGTTTAATTTCATTTAAAGTTATATATAAAAAGATTTGTAATATAAATGAACATATCAACTTTTTAACGCTCATACTATTAAGAATTGAGTTTATGCATCTTACATATACAAAACAATATTTTATTTATTAATATTTCGTTGATATCGAAATTTCCCGAAAGCTTATTTTATGAACAGAATAAACTATTTTTATATTTGATTTATATTCATTCATTTCATATAACTTATTGTATTATTCACAAAAAAATGTGTATACCATTTTTATTTCAATTTAGATCACATTTTGGTAAACAAAAACGCGGATAAGTGTATTATGCTTCCTACTCAATGCGATTTGTTTACCACGCGTAATTTGTAAGACAATAGATTTTAAATTTTCCAAAGTACTTTTTCAATATAACCCCTTTAAATTTGATTCAAATAATAATTCACTTACTGTAAATAAATCATGTTTGCAATGCATCTTGTCATTTCGAAATAAGAGTTTTCGAAAATAATGACTAGATATATTAGAGCTAAAACTTATTTATTTTAAACATCGAGCAACTATTTCCAGCTGGATAAGTTTATATAAAGTGTTCAACCACAATAGAACATATAGCAGTCAAAACCATAAGAAAACATCACCTAATGTTCTTTTTTAACTGCACACAAATTGTAATAATTTTATACCTTGGTAATACTTTGAATTGTACTGATTCTGATTTTTTTTGTATTTTTATCTCAAATTGTTTAGAAGCTACGGACTTTTTTGTGAATAACAGCGAGCGAATGGAAAAATCAAGAAAATTTAGAATGTAGTTTTCTTTTAAAGATTCGTTTTTATATATCAGTTACACATGGTTGATACATGATTCCAATTAGTTGTTTTTTAATTCTTAGGGACAGTTTTTTTTATTTCCAGGTCTCGGCAACACTTTACATGATATTTGAATATCAAATTTCTTCTTAAAAAGCTTCATTTTTCCTTCTTATTAGGTTTACTTAACTAAATAAAATTCTGTATCAGAACTTATACTTGGCTAAAGAGCAGTATTACATGATTCACACATTTTATAGACTTATTGAAGGTTGTACGAGGAGAGAGCGACGGAAGATTTCAAATCTCCTCTTCATCCAATAACTGGTTCAGGGATTATGGTATTAAGGTCATCAGCATCAACATCAACATGAATGATATCGTTGATCTTAGGCGTAGTAAAATTCGAACCTGTGTTGTTAGAGTCATGGTTGCAATTGCCCCACATATCGTAGTTGCACTTGCATCACGTGTAAAAATGACGTGGCAAGTGCAACCACGGAAGCTAAACCATTAGTCTCATTCCAAAATAAGGTGCATGGTTGAAAACTACACATTATACTTGATAAAAAAAATTAATATTCTATTTAGCAGAACAAAATTTAAAAAAAAATAAGAAACTTTCATGCCCAAACTTCCGGGAGTAACTAAGCCTAAATATTTTTTTAAATAAAAAAAACACTAAAAAGCTATACATTTCTAGACTTTTTGGAGAACATCAAAAGCAAAGATTCCAAAACTGTATACCTAGTTTTAAAAAAAAGAAATATCAATATTTAAAAAACAAAAACAGACGTGACCACACTTGCCCTGTGGCAGTATTTACTTCACTTTACCCTATGCCTTTAAAAATTGATATAATGCATACTCATCACTTACATTTAAATGTGTAGCGCAGAGGTACGATTGATTGCGATGCAATGCTTACGATGCCCGTAAAGCGCTATCACGTGGGCAGTAGTTGATGCCGTGGAGTGTTATCACGTGGCAGTGGCTGAGGCCGTGAAGCGTTGACACGTGGCAGTGGTTAATTCGATGCGTGGTCACAAGTGCTAGTTCGAAGGTTGCGTTGACCTGCAGACTGGGTCACCATTTGTTGCGCAATGCACAACTTGGTTACGCTCGGTTTCGATCCGAGGAACTTCGGCTTGCTACGCCGATACTCTGCCAGTCAGGCCAAAGTGATCACTTTCGCCAAAGAGGGAGTATCGGGTAGAAGAAGTGAACCCCACAAATGGAACATATATTTATAAATAATTAATAACAAAATATTTATATTTAAATTCTTATATTTCTTATCTTATATTTAAAAAACAAAACAGACGGGACCACACTTGCCCTGTGGCTGCATTTACTTCACTTTACCCTATACCTTTAAAATTGATATAATGCATACTCATTACTTACATTTAAATATGTAGTGCAGAGGTACGATTGATTGCGATGCAATGCTTACGATGCCCGTGAAGCGCTATCACGTGGGCAGTAGTTGATGCCGTGGAGTGTTATCACGTGGCAGTGGCTGATGCCGTGAAGCGTTAACAAGTGGCAGTGGTTGATTCGATGCGTGCTCACAAGTGCTAGTTCGAAGGTTGCGTTGACCTGCAGACCGGGTCACCCTTTGTTGCGCGATGCACAACTTGGCTACGCTCGGTTTTTAACCACTGCCACGTGTTAACGCTTCACGGCATCAGCCACTGGCACGTGATAACCAGTGGTTGATTCGATGCGTGGTCACAAGTGCTAGTTCGAAGGTTGCGTTGACCTGCAGACCGGCTCACCATTTGTAGTGCGATGCGCTTATTTTGGCGACGCTCGGTTTCGATCCGAGGAACTTCGGCTTACTACGCCGATACTCTGCCAGTCAGGCCAAAGTGATCACTCTCGCCTTAGCGGGAGTATCGGGTAGAAGAAGTGAACCCCACAAATGTAACATATAATATTTTTTAATAAATGCAAAGTGTTGATAATGTATGTCTTGATACAAACATATATAACAGTTGCGCACTTCAAAGGTTAAAACACTCAAACGGTAACTGTATTTATGTCCACTAACAGGAGTGGGTAGATGTGAATCTGAGATGGAACGCCAGCGACTACGGGGGAGTCCAGGATCTTCGGATACCACCGTGGAGGATATGGAAACCCGACGTTCTCATGTACAACAGGTCAGACATTCTTCGCAATTGATTGCAACATTTCATATTTTTTCCTACGCTAACCTCTTCTATTGTATACTTTATATAATTTTATTATGTATTCATCCAAATGTGTTTCAATACAATAGTGCAATCATAGTTCTGTACCTCAGAGCCAAACGAGCATAAGTCACACACTTAGACAACAATACGAGAGCTGGGGGAAATTGAATAATACTCTCAAATAAAGCTTTACACTTGAGTTCTTATAGCGCTCACTAAATGCTTTAAATATAAAATTTAATTGAATTTTGATGGTATGGTTCGATTGAAAACGAACTTTTAAGACATAATCTGCAGTAAAAAAATCGCCAATTTGGACTTAAGAAGATTGGGTCCTGAGATACAGAGGCTACTATGAGTATTTTTTTTATAGCTAGCCATCAAAGTATTTCGTTATTTTGAAAGTTACAGAAACCACCTTATTTTTTAAGTACCATAAGAACATATAATTTTATTAGGTATTCATATTAACGTGTTTCAATACAATAGGTGCAATCACAGTTATGTACATCAGAGCCGAATGAGCATAAGTCACACACTTAGACAACAATACGAGAGAGGGGAGAAATAAAATCCTACTCTCATATAAAGTTTTAAACTTGAGTTCTTATAGCTCTCACTACATGCTTTAAAAACATAATTTTGATGGTATGGTTCGATAGAAAACGAACTTTTAAGACATAATCTGCAATAAAAAATCGCCAATTTGGACTTAAGCCGATCGGGTCCTGAGGTTACAATGAGTCTTTTTTTTCTAGTTAGCCTTTAATTGTTAAGTCCATCAAAGTATTTTGTCCTTTTTTGAAAGTTACAGAAACCACCTTATTTTTTAAGTACCTTAAGAACAGGCTACTTTGTCCCAACCCTTCGGTGAAAATTATAACTCTATTGAAGGTGGGCTTGTCTAACTAGTACTTTGGTATAACTTTAATTGATGGTTACTATTCGATCCTGAAGCATTCAGCCTGTACCACGCGTAGTTTAGCATTTTTTTCGGTTTGTGAAAAGTATAATACCCCCCGCCAAAGTAATTCGTTTCTGCGTTACTTTTTTGACAGTAGGTAGGCGTGTCAACTTTAGATTGTTCATTTTGTTCCACATCGATTAAAGGATAAAAGGAAGAATGTTTGTTGCAGCGCAGACGAGAAGTTCGACGGGACGTATCACACAAACGTCGTCGTTCGCAATAACGGCAGCTGCACCTACATCCCACCTGGGATTTTCAAGAGCACCTGCAAGATCGACATCACGTGGTTCCCGTTCGACGACCAGCGGTGCAAAATGAAGTTTGGGTCTTGGACCTACGATGGAAACCAGATTGACCTACAGCTGTCTTCCGGAACAGGAGGTGACCTGTCGACATACATCACCAACGGCGAATGGGACCTCATTGGTAAGTATGCTCCAAGATACATGTCGACTTATTTTAAATCATTTAAGCATGAATGATAGAATTGGTTACAATATATGTCACCGGATAGTTTACAAAACCCACAGCAAACGTAGCGTTGATACGAGTAAGATTTTTAACGTTAATTGGAAAATACAATAGCAATTTCTATATGAGGTGCTTATTTAAAATAATTGCAGAACACTTTAAAATCGAAAATGGAAATTAAAAAAAAATGGGAAATGCAGGATATTTACTCATTTCATAAAATACACTTGTTTAACTTACTTTTAATTAAATAACTAAAAATAAATTGAATTTGCTAAAATGTAATATATGTTGATACGACTAATAAATCATTATAATTTCTGTTTACAGAAACATAAAGATAAATGTCTTTATCCAGATAAATTGCATTCTACAGTCAATTTTTAATCACAAATTTATATAAGAATTTGAATTTTATGTTTTAAATTATGTTTATTTATTCTGTATTATTAACTAACGTTTATAACGTTTTTTCAATCTTTTTATTCGTGACTACCGTATTGCAAGGGAACATATTTAAAAGCATTACTTAAACATCAAGAAAACTAAAAGGTATAATACAATGAACAAGGCCAACATTTTACTTACTGAGAAAATCTCTCCGATACAATTGTTTGTTTTGTCAAACACAGAGGCCCATCTCCAGTATCTGACAGCCAAACAGTATATGACATAATATCAAAAACCTAATTAATACAATCTCTGGACAGTCTCAAAACGATCACAGCGATTACACTAGTTTGACATTTTCATTAAATTTCGTACAATGGATGTTTTTACATATACGGATAAGTAAATACGTTATTAAATTAAGATAAAATATTGAAAAGTAATATTTAAAACTGTTTAATTTTTTATTTGAAAGCTATCGGTGTTTTTAATCTTTAAAACATACATTTCCTTTTCCATCAACTAATTACTTAAATTTATAATTTTCGTTTACATAAACATTTTTAAAGCGATATAATTTTGAAATTTTTATCACCTTATTTATTAAAAACATATACCTCGAAATTAAGTAATTAAAATGAAATTTAACCAAGTTTAATTTACCAAGTTGATATTGTTAAATGTATTCTTGAAAAAAATATTCATTAAGAAATTTATAATATTTAACTGATGAATTATAATGGTCTGCTACTAATTAAAGGGTTGAAAATAATTGTTAACAAAACAATTTAAAATTTCCCTCATATTTTTTTCACTTATTATATTATATTATAAGATGAACATGTACTAAACGATATAAAGCCATCCTATAAAATATTTCAATACTCAAATACTAAAATTTAATGTATATATTAGGTAAACAATAAGCAAAAACATACAAAAATATTTATGTATTTAAGAGAACATCTTCCTACGTATAGTAAAAAACTCTTCACCAAATATTTGATATCGCTGACAGAAACAATTGTCCTTATACTTTTTTCAAACCTTCACAGAATGTAGCTTAAGAGAAAAAAGAAACATATTTGTTCAAGATTTATTATTTGAATAATGTAAGGTGAAGTGTAGTAAGTGCATCCACAGGGCAAGTGTGTACACAGTTTGTTTTTTAAAAAAAAAATGAAATGTCTAAATTAAAGAACTACTAGGTATACAATAATGGAATCTTCTCTTTTGAGATTCCCCAAGAAGTCTGGCAATTTCTAGCTTGATACTTTTTTTAAAAAAGGGGCTTACATTTTATTGCTCAAATGGAAGTTTGGTTTTGAAAGTTCGACACTTTTTTTTTACATTTTTGTACTACTACCTAGAATGTTCAAACTTTCTATTATTATCAAGTTCAATGTGCAGTTTTCAACCATAGATTTTATTTTTAAATTGAACTAATAGTTTAGCATTGACAGAAGTGGTTACACTTGCCTCATTATCACATGGGGCAAGTGTAACTATAGTAGTTGGGCAAGTGCAACCATGACTATAACCACACAATTAAACTTTTTATTTTGCCTGAAAGCAAAGATGTTATTCCTTTTGAAGCTGATGACCCTGAACCAGATATTGGAAGGCGATGATGTTTTACGTTCTCCTTGTACAGCCTTCCATAAGTCGTTTGACTCATGTTGTAAAATAGACAATATTATATAAAAACAAGTTTTTTAAGAAAATGTTAATATTATTTCTTTTGTAAAGTGCTTTTGAAATCGAATAAAAGAAAATGCCCATAAAAACTTAAAAAAACTAAATGAAAAAGTTTGAAAAACACGTGTCAACGATGTACAAATTAATAATAGATAGGAAAAAACACATTAATATTGTAAACTAAATACAATTTCTTTAAAACAAAAACATGCTCAATTTTGCTAATTTTTCCAATCGCCCAATTTCACTCACAAAAAGTTTGAGATAAAAATAAAAAATTAAATTTGTCATAATAGCGTGATTGCACTTGCCCCGTTAACTTCCTCTTTGTGATGGGTACACTGTACTCTTAATGTGTGTATGTCTTAAAAGTTCCCAGAGAACGCGGGGCCAAACAGCCAGTATACAATAATGGAGTTGTTATTTTATCTACAGAAATGCCCGGAACTCGCAACGAGATCGTGTACACATGTTGTCCCGAACCTTACGTCGACATCACTTTTTACATTCACATTCGGAGAAGAACCCTCTACTACGGATTCAACCTCATTATTCCATGCGTGCTCATATCCTCCATGGCTCTGCTCGGATTCACTTTACCGCCCGATTCTGGAGAGAAACTCACACTTGGTAGGATTAATTTACTTTTTAAAATTATTTGATAGTTTTACTTTGCTTGATTGTAATGGTCAGAATCTAGTACTGTTCAGAATAATGCAATTTATTTTAAGCTAAGAAATAAAATTATCCAAATGCACAGATTACGTTATGATATGTGAAATCGATTATATATTAAATAAGTTGAAAATATATCTCAACTAGTGTAAAACTAGCACCCCCTCCCTCTAACCAAACTGTTCAACAGATTATTTCCTATATTAATTATGTTCAGTAACTTTGACTTACATCCAATGAATAGCTATGGAGTCTTTGGCCCAACACCTCGTTGAACCTCAAAATATTTTATAAGTTCGAAGAATAAGAGACTGTTCAACTTTTGAATTCATTTTGGATATTATAAAAATAACGTTAGAAAACAAATACATGTATTTTTAATTAAATCGTTATTTTACAAAATTGTTATTAATTAATTATTTACGAAAAATAGGGTATTTAGTTAATAGAAATAACTGGGTTTCCATAAATATAATAATTAGAAATAAATTCGGCGGATATAGCATTCTATATTGGATAAATTATATTTAAATGACTAGACCATGGATAATTGGTAAGGTATTATCTTAAAAACTTACATTTATATTATTTTTTTAAATCTTGTAAAAAACTTTTCAAACGATATGAGTAAAACGTGAATGAAATAAAATAACTTAGATTATTGATAGCACATTGGCAATTGAAAAAGTTGGAAATTATTTAGTAAAGAATTCCATAATAAATATCAAAAGAACAATATCATTACTGAATGATATTTAGTGTATATAATAAGAAATAGAACACCACAAACATATTTTTATAAATACATTAAAAAACACAAATGTCAAATATTTGGAAGTGATCATCTTTATTTCCTAAACATAATTACAGATAACCAACGAAAATTGGAATTATTAAAAGCTCTTCGAGCAATTTGTTATGTATCAATGATAAACGCCATGCCGGAGGGTAAATTCCAATTCGAAGTCCAGGATATTGCGATTCTCAACATTTTTGGCCTTTTTTTATCGAAGATAAGATGTTTATAGCTCTTTAATGTCTTTCGAACTTGGAGCCTAATGCACTTGAGTCAATATTGATCCAGTTGAGAACATGGTATTGGAAGAAGACTTCATAATACGGATAAAATTGTAGAAGGGTTTCCGGAGTACATTTTCGCCAAATAGTGTCTGGGAGAAATAATATGTTTATGTTTATCTATCAACAAAGAGTAGAGGGTGCTCACAAGCTGCCATTGTTTGGCTGTATCACATTTAGCTGATTTGGAATACTAAAATCTTATCTTAGTCAAAATAATGTGCCTTATATTTTAAACAAGTCACTTAGTTTTATTAGCAACAAATTGAGCAGTGAAAGCAAAAATAAATTGAAAATAATTTAAAAACAAACAAATATAAATTGAATTTAAACAACCAACCACAATGACTATCGCCCTAAACTTGTATGCTGATAAGAGTATAATTATATAAAAGGATTTTAATATATAATAAATTATATCAGTGGAATAGACACAATACGAGTTAATTCCAAAACATTTCAAAATATATATTTTCACATGATTGGCTACTTTATAAATTTTTGTTATATTTAACCTTTTAATGCAAGAAAAATATTAATAATTTACTTATAAAAACATCAATAAAAGCTCTCACAACAGGAAAACGAATTATATCAATCTGACAGTTGTTTCGTGGTTTTCTGATATAATGTTATGAAAACACATACGTTATAATACGTCTTAAGAAAAACTATAATTCAGAGTATTTTAAATAAAATCATGAAACATATTTAAATTAAAACAATCATCTTATAAATTGCAAAATTTTATCATTGACAAAGTTATAAATATATGTAAAAATGGTAAGAAGAAAAAGTCATAAGCAATTATTAACACTGTATTTATTTGAATACGATTGAAAGTGTAACCCAAAATATACAAATACTTAACAAATAAAAGATGTGTTTAAAGAAATCTATAAAACGGACATAAAATTAAATTTAATGTAAATGCACATATGGCAATAATTAAAATTAGAAAAAAAGCCAAACAATTTATATAGCACCCATTATATGTATAATTATAGTACAAAGTAACATGATTTATACTTCAATATTGAAAAAAAAACAAGTTGTGTTAGTGTTATATACTTGTATGTTCCAGTTTTTAAGATTTATTGAATATTCCAAGTAGTTTTCAGTGGTTGCATTTCGTAATAATTCCAATGCTTTCACTAAGTAGTGTCATTTCGTTTTCACATTATGAAACTCAAAGTATTTTATTACAAAACTGGAATTTTTTTTATTCTCCTAAGAAAAATGTACTTAGTATGCAAGAAATCCTTCTAATCTATTCAAATATTCAGATGATATCTTCAAATATATTATATAACTCAAAAAAATAAAATAAATTTATTTAAATCAAAATTTGGACGATAAAAAAATTACAAAATGTAATGACAAACCATATTACATGATCTATTAAAGAAATATATATTTAATAATATATAATTAAAAAATATATAATTAAAAAATATATAATTAAAAAATATATAATTAAAAAATATATAATTAAAAAATATATAATTAAAAAATATATAATTAAAAAATATATAATTAAAAAATATATAATTAAAAAATATATAATTAAAAAATATATAATTAAAAAATATATAATTAAAAAATATATAATTAAAAAATATATAATTAAAAAATATATAAATTTAATATTGAAAATAAAAATTCATAACAGAAATTAGCCATTACATTTTAGTCAACATGATTTTAAATTTATTTACCGAATGTGACATTTCGTAAAGAACTTTAAAATCACTACGAATTTGGCATCTATTGAAAACTACTTGGCATATCTCACTATCAACTTGAAAGTTTTTGCCTTGTATATACCATACTAACCTTAGACTCCCTTTCTCCAGGTGTTACTATCTTATTATCATTGACAGTTTTCATGCTACAGTTAGCAGGGGCAATGCCACCTACTTCTGAAGCAGTCTCTGTTCTAGGTTTTAGGCCTTCGCTTTACTTTATGTCTAATATGTGTACTATTACTTCCCAACTCCCAATATTCGTGTTTTCCTTACCTGTAGCCTTTTTTATTATCTTCCCTTTGTTTTTATAAAACAAATTATGTGTAGTGGCTTAGGCTGCCTTTGTTTTGCAGTAGATTTTATTGATAAAAATACACATTAAAATGACACAACAACGTGTATTTGTAGGTCTCGATTTATATAAGTTAGATCTTAATATGATATGAGGTATTCAAATAAAGAAGATTTTCCTTGCAAAAATTGATATTTAAAAGTGTATAGTCGCTTTTAAATTTATATATATTTTTGAAAGACTACGTATATATACTTGCCATTAAATATGACACATTCAAAATTGACTACGTCTTGACTTGGAATATTGATTCGTGAAATGCCAAAAAATTCAAAAACATAAAATTAATTTTAATAAGATAATTATCAATAAAGTAATGGATATTTTTTTTATATTTAACCTTTTGGAAGTTAACCTCTATTAACATATATAAAAAATAGCAGATAAGAATGTTTCATTTTATTTAAATCTGTACATAAAGTTTTCTAAGTTATATCAGTAGAAATGTGTAGGCTTCGAAATATAATGCAAGCATACTAAACATTAAGTAACCACATCCTTTTTTTAATATAATTTATACCGTTTTGATAGGTTGCAATTGTTTTATGAAGATTTATTGAACATTATATAAAATAAGTTGGAATAAATAACTGTAGGTGGTTTTTTTTGACGTTTTTAATTTTCGTGCATAAAGCTTTTTAAAAATCTTCATTTTCCTCAAAACATTTCAGTGTTTCATAATTTTTATTGTAGATTTTGTATAGGTTTTTTTATGAAGGATATTGATACAAAAACCTTTAATGTAATAGATCATTTTTTAAAAAAATCCTGTAGTTTTTTTTACGTATAAAACCTTTAATTTCACAATTTTTATGAAAATTTTATGTTGACTGTTTTACTGAGGGACTTACATCCCTGGAGCCCTTTTTTATATCTATCCACAGTGGAAACTCATCCTCAGCGGGGCTTTACGAAATGTAACGTTGGAAATCACAATCAAGTAAACAGGCGTTGCACGCGTTCTATTACTATAAATAACGGGAAGAAAACGCAATCGATGCTGCTTTACAACTTTTGAAATGACTATTTTTATGCATGTCATATAATTTTTTATTTTAACTAAAATAAAATACTATAGATGCCGGCGTTCAAAAATGAAGGGGCGAGGTAGGATTTTATTATACATCATTTGGATTAATTATTTTATTATAGTTTTTAAAGAAAAAATATCCATAGTGTTAGTTTAGAAAATATAGTGTTTGGAACAGAACAACAACTTCACTTGGTGATGTATCAACAGTAATTCGACTTGGAATAATGCAAACGTACAACAACCACTCGGCACGTATGATCGTATTTACGCGACCCTACATTTCCCAAACTCATCCGACACATGGTAAACCTGAATATCTCAATGCGCTTTCATCACCAGCCCTTCGTTTTCAGGTGTGACGATTCTGCTGTCCCTGACTGTATTTCTCCTTCTGGTTGCCGAGACAATGCCGCCAACTTCCGACGCCGTTCCTCTCATAGGTTCCTTTTTTCATATACTTACGCTTAAGATAATTAGTTTCTCCTTCACATCTTTCTCTTCTCACAAAAGGCTGCTGGCAGTCCATTGTTGCTTGATCCATAACACTGTAGTTTACGCTTTTGCACAGTTTGGCGATTTAAGAAATGTAGATTTATTGTTGAATTCCGGGTCATTGTCTTCTTGTAACCCATGTAGTACTTTGTTTTCCAGTTTGAAATTTGTTCTTGGTCTATACGAGTTAGTACCATAGTTGTAGTATAGATATTTTAGAAGCAAAGGTTAACGTTCTATTTAAAACAAAATCAAAATCTTAATATTTTTTTAGATAATGTTATTATTTTTAAACGCCTCCTTTAAAATTAATGAATATCCATTTTTATTCGAAAAGTTCAATGCACATACATACATTGGATGGAATAAATAAATAAAAAAAATTGAATAAAAAATCATCATCAGTATATTTAGTTAGCAAAATATAAAGTGTTTTGAACCTGTCGAGTTTTCTGTCAAAGTGTTCTATGAAGGCACACTATTTTCGATTAAGGGGACTCGGTACCCTTGGAATAATTTTTATTATTAAATAATTTACATAGATATTTTACACATATTATTGAAGGTTATTATCATATAACATGATTTTAGCAACAACAAAAATGTTTTTATGAGTATATTTTTCAAAATTTAATTTTTTTCTTAAAAATTTAACTTTTTTAAAAATGGTTTTTCTTTTTTAGTTTTTAATATTTTGTAAAGATTTTTTTTTCTTAGATTCACTATACTATACTTTATAACTTCAAGGATCGAATTTGAAAATACTGATTTAGTTCTTGAGAAAAAAAATAAAATGTCGATGTATATGCAAAAAAATGGGAAAAAACATGATTTAGTCTACTTTTTAATTTTTAATTTTTTTTCTTTTCATTATTTTGCAAAACCCATCCTTGATTGTTTTAAATAGGTTATACAGGAATTTCAGAAAAAAAATCAAGTCATTTGAATAATATTTGAGAAAGTATTCTTATTTTAAATACCGTGGCATATGCAAAAAACACAAACTGAGATAAATCAGTTTAAACATTTCAAATCCAAATAACTCGATGAATACATTTGAGATTTTCTTCACACATAATTAATTTTATAACTACTTGCATACATAAAACATTACGGTTTCTATTATTTAATTGGAGTACATTAAATCACTATTATGTACTCAGTTTTAAAATGATAACAAAACTAAATTTTTTAGAAAAATCTGTTAAAATCAAAATAATAATGTTTAAAATATTGTTTTACACTAATTTTGTGTTAGAAAACATACTAATACAACTGAATTCATTGAACATACATATTCCATACCATAAAACACTTTAGAATGGGCTTTGACAATAGCAAAAACATGTATTACATTTGTTAAAACGTCGCCTTTGGCAAATACGTCTCCTAGTACCTTCAAATTTAAAATTATATCAAACCACGGTAAAAAAAAGTAAACAAACACTTGATGTGATAGATACAGTCACAGATAAACACGTTCAACTTGTTCTTAGCTGATTTTTCTTTAAATAAATGACCAAAAGCTGTTGTGTCAAAAATTTAAACATCGAAATGGACGTGCTGTGAAAGTAATTAAACGCATTTTTATTACATTTATAATTATCAGATCGTTTCAAAACTTTGTAATAATGAACTTTAGGTATAAGAGCATATTTTACGCAAAAAAAAGAAAAATTGATATTTTCATTGATTTTCTCAAATCAAAGGGTACCAAGTCCCCTTAAGTGGTATCGCATAATAGATACACTTATATCGGTGTAAATATTTAAATATTGAAAATAAGCATTTTAAAACTTAAAATAACCCTATCGACATGACGTATGTTACGTTCAATTAAAATAATAAAAAAAATTGTTTTACAGAAAAACGTTTTCACAAAATTATCATAGAGTTGAAAAAACATATATTTTAACGATATTGTAAAATACATATATGAAATGACTTATAGTACTCACAGCAAGTATCTTGTTTATCTTTATTAACTCAGTAATACAGAAAATGTATGGGAATTTTTTTAGTAATTTTAATTTAATGAGAGTCATTCGATAGAAAACATAACAAAATTAAAATGCATGTCTTTAGATAAATAAACACAACAAATACACATTAGATAATGGCTCAAAATTCTAGTTGATTATTTTAAAATTACTATAAAGAAATTTTTTTTTAAACTTTTAAAAAATTCATTTAACCCTGATTAATTAGGAAACATAGAAGTAAAGAAACTATAAATTAAAAAATTACTTAAATTTAACAAATAAATATATAAAAAAATAATACACCTTGGGGGGGGGGGGATGTTGCTTAGTAATTTGTGAAAAAAAATATATCTGCAGTTACTTATGATATCAGAGTCTTCAAAAAACTGAAAATTCGGAAACAAAAGTTTAAAAAATCCTACTGATAAATTACTTTGCAATCTCTTTCTTCCTTATTTCTTTTAAATTGATTATTTCGTTTTTCACTTGATTCCTGAGAGCTCAAGAACATGTGAACAACCTTATCTTAAAAGAAGCAGCACTTGAATTGAAATATCCATAAATCGCACAGTCATATATGTTTGTAGTATTTCTTCAAATTCTAAGCATATTTTTTTAAACTTAAGTCTTATTATACTTCAAAACCAAATAAAGAAACGTTTGTTTTTAATACCGATACTTTTTATTGGATATTTTTTGTAGTGTAAGCGATAATACGTTTCAAGTATTTCTTTTATGCGTTTTTGAGTTATCTTATTTTTTAATAACCTGCTAAGTGGCTGTAAATGTAATGAGATACGCATTTTTTTAGAAGTTGCGTTTAATCATTTATATTATGTGCTTTATTTAATCATTGATTGGAAACATATATACTTTTTGTTCCGATTTTTTTTATCAAACAAAAGTAAAATAATGTTTTTATTTTTTAAACACGTTCTTAAGTAAAAACTTATTTTATTTCAAAGAATTTGTTATTATTAAAATATCGAATTTTAACTATCAGATTTTATAGATATAAAAAATTAAATACTAAAATATCTTAAATAAACGAACTTTTAATTGAAATGTGATGCGTTCCAATAAACTAAATGTAGTAAGTTCAAGTAGTGTTCGTTATATTGTATTTCTATACACATATTTTCCAATAATTATTTTTATTTCAACTAAATGTGAAAAAAATTTGAAATTAAATCTCTGTATTTTTTCTTATTTGATGAAATATAATAATTGTATTTCTTATATATTTCATATAATTTATTTGAAATTTCGTTTGCGTAAGGGCATTTAAGTGAAATTATATTGTAATTTAGAAACTCATGGTTATTCATATTTTGAAAATTAATTTCGGTAAATCACAAGCCTAAACAATAAATATTTGGGTAGTATAAATTTTATTCATACAAATATTTCTATACACATTACAATGCTTTTTCTTTTATTTTTTTTATAATCTAACCTTTTGCATTTATACTCTTATAAACTTATAAGGTTAATGAAATTTTACTATAAAGTTAACATGTAATCATCTTAATTTTAACAGATGTTTAACAATGTGCATGTATTAGTTCCTTGATGTTGCATGCAAACATTCAATTTAAGTACGCATGTTTGTTTTCCCATGTCAAACCCATTTCTTATGCATGTTTACTTTTTGTCATTTTTATATAAATTATAAGTTTATATATTGAAAATATTTATGTAAAAATGTATACAGGATGGTCAAAAACAGTTGGGCTGCTTTAACTACTTTGTATTAATTCAAGTAGTTAAGCGACTCGTCTAACATCAATTATATACGCTGTTAAAAATAGGTATTCAAAAATTAGTCAAATTTCTTCATTCTTTAGTACATTCGATGCTTAACATCACTCCGAATACATAAGTTTGTATTTTAAAAAAATACATGTAGTCAAAAATTAGTACAATGGGTAAAATTGAATAAAAAAATCAGATGCTAGCCTACATAGACTGCCTTCATAAATCACTTTCAATAAATATCGACAATTACGACCAAGACCTCACCGGGAATCGAACCCATATCTTCAGACATCGCAGTTCAGAACCTTATCCATTAAACTATTAAGGCGAAATAAAGAAATTATAAACAGAAGAATGTTAAAAATATGGGCCAAAAGAATGGGAAGCAACCTAATTCAGTTGTAATAACTCAGTTTCCATTATAGCAATCAACATAAGATAATGTGGAAAATAATGTTTTGAACAGTTATTGTAAGTTTATCAGGTTTTATTAAGATCGCTTTGACAGAAGCTGAGATTAGAAATATTAAATTATACTGCTTATTTTTGAGATAGTACGATTACTTAAATTTGAGTACGCCATCGCACATTTACGATGCAATTGTACTCAAAGAGAAACGCGTAGATTCAGTACTCATTTTTAAGTAATTTTTTTACAGTGTACAAGTTAGGCGACTAGGTTAATATATTTTATTTTGTCAAAAATAACGTTTAATACAGCTATACAAGGATCTACAGCTAACTAATACAGCTAAACAAGGATCTCACATACAACTTTTGACCACCCTGGATATTGTAATAAAGACTTGCCAAATTTAAAAACGCATTTTCCCCATCATCATAGCAAAGCAAATGCATTTTCCAGAATCATGTTTATAATTTAAAAACTAATAAATAAATACAGTTGTAGTGCAAAAAATTAAAATAAAATAAAATAAAGGACGAAATGAGCATTCATCATTTCCTTCCGGCAATCATTGGCATGGGTAAAGTGTTGCTAAAAACAGGAGAAATCTTTAATGCTTGAAAGGGGAAAAATGCAAAAAAAGTATATTGTCACGAGCACCTATTTGTGTTTGAATCATCGAAAGAAAATAAACATTCGATTTATTCGAACAAGAAAAAAATAAATTAAATGTTTTGGAATGATGGATTAAATGGCAAGAGAGAAATTCCGAGGAAAATAATTTAATGGAGGTAAAATTAATGCGTTTTTCTACAATTAGTTTTAATGGCACATTTCTAAAAGTACGCAATGGAAATAAGCATTGTTGTATTTTCCGTAGAATTACCATTACAAATATTGGATTATCTAATTTTGCATAGATTATTTGCCTAATTGAAAATATAATTTTCTTATAAGGGAAATTTGGTCAAGTCTTATTTACATATATTCAATTATTTCTATATATGTTTGATAAAAGCGTTGAAAATGGGAAAATCTATTTAATAATATTGCAACTATAGCAATTTTATTACGTAAAAACAGGTTCAATTAGTTTCATATTTTCAGTTTACCGATTATTAAACAGTTGAGTTTCAATATAAACTATTAGAGATATGAAAAAAGCAGATATTTTAGTCAAATTTTATGATTTTCAGATCTGTCCCATTTTAAATGCAAACGTATCTGTAATTTAAGGTTTCATGTTTACTTTTTTTACATTTGACGGTATTGCAATAATCCATTGTGTATTTTTTTAATGGACATGTATATCATTCTACCTACAAACTTATTAGTCATCCTTTTAAGTTTATAAGTGCGATTATTTACTCTACAAGATTTTAAGATCAAAATAATTAAAATAACAATTAATTACAATCATGTATGAGGTTTCATATAATATAAAAAATATACACATGAAGTGTTTTGATGCCAGGAAATAATTAAAGTGGCACAAAAAATAAAAGCAAATATTGAAGCAAATCACCATTAAAAAATTGCCCTGTGGAAACTTCTCTATCTTTTAAAATAACAAAATAAATAAAATTATACAATAGTACTGATAAAAATAAAATGTCGTTCTAAATTATTAAAAACTCTATATGAGCCGTCGCGTTTCAAAACCAGACAGATCCCTCTTCCTGAATTTTACAGGAGGCGCCATAAACGATTGACAGCCACGTACTTTTGAATTTAAATACATAAATTTGAGTTCATTTTTAGACTGGTTTCAGGATTTAGTCAATACCGCTTTGCAATGTGTTGTAGTGCATTAAGAACTTATTAAAAATATTTTTTTTAAAAACTGTTTTCCGAAAAATGTAGATCTATCTATTTTTTAAACTGTTCTGCTCATATAATGTGTTGAGATTATTATTTCCATAATAAAACAAAGTGTATTATATAAATTGTAGTCTTTTATTTTAAAAATTTCAACTTGTATATTTGTCTGTACGTCTATATATTGTATATATGTCTCAAAGCAAGCATAGTGATAGCTATCAACTAAGAGCCCCCAGTATTGATTAGAGGGTGAAGCATTTCTCATAGAGTATACATACCGGAAATTGCTGATTATATTAATCGCAATGGGATATTGCATTTGGGTAATACTTCTCATCCAATAAGGAAGGTGTGTTATAGGAGGATCCTATCATGCATTAGAATGTTGAAATACTCCTACGCAGAACCCGATAAACGACGAAGGTGCTCGTAATTTTAAAACATGGTCAGATGGCGAAGACAATAACTTAGATGACACCCAAAGCACCGCACAAAGAAATGAGAACTTTGACCTGGAACTATCTATTTAACGTTCAACAATCGTCTAAACGCGGCATAAGTTTTTCTGAAGACAATCAAGAACAAAAGTTGGCAATTATCCAATCACAAACTCGCACACCGTCGGGGATGATATTTGAATCCATAGATAATATTCGAATATCCTTAAAAATACCGGAAATATTAAAATCGTGCAATTATTTTATCTTCAACATTATTTAAAAACTATTTGCAACATAGATCTTAGTGGAAGAGAGATAGCATTTATTTCTATTGAAAAAAGTGTTTTAAAATAAAACAAACATATAAAAAGTGTGTTTTATGTAAAAAATCTGATTAGAGGGAGGACTGCACTGTGCTTCAGAATGGGTCATTGTTGACGGTTCAGTATCCATCTCGAAGGAAAGAAACGGGAACATTGAATTTTAATTTTGAACCATAGTCAGATGACGAGGTCAAAAGCCCTGTTAGAACTTGAGTAGCCTTTATCAGAAAATGTCGGGTCTGTCTCCCGGTCAGTTTTGATAAAAGTCCTTAAGAGTATTTCTGGATCTTACCTAAAAAGTTTCGTATGGAATTCACTTTCAGGGATATTAAAAAAATCTAATTATTTTTCAATTCAGGAACAACTATAGAAAAGAATATATGTCAAACTAATAAACTTTGCAATTTCATAGGCATTGCTGCTAACTATGAAATATTTCATTCACTGTTAAAGAAAGGCATAAAATAAAAATGTTTATAGGAAATCTATTATGCCTTGGGTCATAATATTATTCGAGATATGCATCTGGCTAGTGACAAAATAACATCGCAAGTCGTATTTAATTATGTAAATAAATACCGTTTCAAACCGTAATACGCGGAAATGCTTTTTGTAATAACATATATGGTATTTCGGTTGTGGTTATTAGTTCCTCTTGAGAAAGCATATATATGTCAATTTAACCCTCTGAGATGTTAGAAAAAGGGCAAAATTGTAAAGTTGTTTTCCTTTCAAAATAGTTTACTTTAAATTTCCAATCCATGTATAATATATATTTTTAAATATGTAATATTTTAATAGATTTAGCTTCCAAAAGGCAGTCCAGCGCCTTACATTCGAAAAATATTTGAACATCGAATAGTTTTATAAATTTAAAGTTTATATGTATTGCTAGAAAACTAGAAATCCATGAACGACTTAAATCATTCAGCTCTGTTAGAGGGTAATGGATTTTATTTGTATGTATAAGAAAAGAAGATTGTGGAATCGTATTATTTATTTAAAAACATTTTCTCGGATTACGCGTATTGTATTATTTGTTTAAATATATTTGCTTGGATTGTCAAGCAAATAGAATAATAGGAATTATATATGTACATATATATAATATATTGAATTACATATTAAATAATAGTAATTAACATAAAACTATCTGATTTTAGTAAAATTTTACACTGATAACCACCCACAAATAATAAAACAATTATATAACATTAAAACCCAAGCATATTTAAATGTCTTAAATTATGAATTAAAATAACAATTCCCTTTGAACAGTGACAAACATAAAGTACAACATTTAAAAAATAAAATTAAATTAAAGTTTATTTTTTGAAGTTGTTAAAAAAATAAAATCGAGCCATTTATGATTATAATTAATGTTTTAATGTTATTCGAAATTGAACACAAATAGAATATTAATAACCAAAACAAAAAGTTCATATATTTATTAACCAGTATTAATGGTCTGTGTGAATAGGTTTTACTTAAAAAAATAATAAAAATACGCATTAAAAATTGATTTAAAATCTCCATTTTTAAAGTCGTACATTAGATTACAGTCCCTAATCAAATTATTATATGTTATAACTATAATTTTTTTTATCTAAATCAATTATTGCAATACCGTTCAAGGTGATTTTATTAATGAAATTTCAAAACAGAGTGCTACGTCAAATTATTTTACTGAATGTCATTTTGACAGGTACCTATTTCGCCTGTATCATGATCATGGTGGCCTTCTCGGTGGTCATGACAGTTGTCGTCCTCAATTACCATCACAGGAGCTCAGATACACACGAGATGCCTGACTGTGTAAGTATTTTGATAGCAATTACAGTCTATCTCTGGAGTGCCTTCACACGATAGAGTGCCGGAGCGGTTTACTATACATTGTTTTAAATCGGTTCGTTCACACGCGGTTTTGAGAGTTGCATTTAAATAGGAAGTTGCTGACCTAATCAATATTTCGTGTGAAAGCTGTCTTGTAAAAAATATTGTGAAACATCAATGCTGGTTTTTTCTCATTGTCAAGTGATTTTAGTCTTGGATCAGCCATCAAATAATGAAGATACAATTTTATATCATATAATAGGTTTATTCATAAAAAAAAGTCACCTCCTACCAAAATTATATGTTTAAAATTGTTTAACACAGAATGAGTAAAACAAGAATGGACAGGAAAAAATTAGAATATTTTTACAAATGCTCTCTCTTAAGTGAAAATTATATGCCAATATGTTAGCATAATTTAGACCAAACACGTCCAAAAGAGTCATTCGCAAATAACAGCTGAATAAATGTATTAATTTCGCAAATAATAAGAAAGGTTGCACATACACATGATCTGATACAAACCCACGAAATCAAAATTCTTAGTTGGTCACGTTAGGACATCTAGGAGATAATTACCCAGGGTACACAAAAATCGAAACAAGTTTACAATTAAAAAAAATCATAATCACTCTTTGCTTGAATTATAAATTATATCTGAATGAGAATTGAAAATAACAGCGTTTGGCTAATATACAAAAATGTTCACAGACAACTCAGTCAAATGTTCCGATAGACTGATAAGTTTGCTTTCGACACTATACTTGGAAAAAATTACGATTACGTAGGGAAGATTCAAACCGAACAGTCAAATTACATTTTTTTAGTTTTCAGTTATCGATAAATAGGAAAGTAGTTTAACGAGCTATATCATAATACAAATATACTATGTGGGATCCATATAATCACCTAATTATTAAACAAATTTCCATTATGTCGATTTATATGAAACTCAAAATTGTATGTTCATTTCCTGAAAAGCAACAATGCTATTCATTAGTCTATTTGTATTATTAGCCCGTCCCCCATACGGGTGTTGATATTATTTTGTTCGCAATTTGTCTTTTAAAAATTGTTTGTTTATTTTAATACCGGAAAAAGAATACACACACTTATTTCTTCTTAAACAGATACGATCCATGTTCCTGATCTGGCTTCCATGGATTCTCCGCATGCAGCGCCCATCCGCCAAGCTCCAGCAAAAGGCCATCTTCGGATCCAGGAAAGATCTCGAGATCGTTCGGCAGAGATCTTCAAGAAGTCTAATGGCCAACGTGATGGACATAGACGAGGACCTCCTCGGGACGGTATCAGTTTCGGAAGGACAAGCGGTGTCCGGGTGCTTCAGTAGAGAACTGACTTCAATCCTGAGAGAGTTGAAGTACATCACGGGAAGGATGAGGAAGGAGGACAAGATCAATGATATCATTGCCGAGTGGAAGTACGCAGCCATGGTGGTGGACAGAGTGTGCTTGATCTTCTTCACTGCCTTTACTGTGCTGTCCACCTGTATATGTCTCTTCTCAGCACCACATCTGATAGCTTGAGGAACTGCCTGCCATGTTATGAAAGCAGTGTGTGTGTGAAACAAGTATTACTATTCATTAGGATACGTTATGGATTTATGACGGTTCATCAATCAAATTGGATTAGTGAGTCATTATTTCATAAGCTGATTAAATCAAATAGAATCATACGGAATCGCATCCACGAGCAAGTTTACAACACCAAGATATTTCTTAAGAGACATTGTTATCATAAAACCCTCTAGAGCCGTTTGTTGCTATCTTGGAAGGACGAAAATCATATAATATTTCGACATAAAATAGCCACTGGTGTTAACGTTTCTTCCGATATTTTCTAAGCTATTAGACAGTAATAACTATCCCATGAAAACCAGCTACAAGATTTAAAAATGGTACAATATCAGTGATTTGAACACTAATAATTATAGCAAAGTAGATCATCGCATAAAGTATAAAGTAGATGGTGCAATTTAATTCAAACACTTTCATCTCACACATGTGCTTTTTCTGTATTCCGACAACATATCATGCATGGTCCAACATGGACATTTCCATAAAAGCATATTTTACAGATATATGTTTCTATAAAAGTAGGTTGATTTGGGTACGGTTGATTTGGGATGTCTTCCAGCAGTCAGTAGTTGGATACTCAAATTGGAATAAGTTTAGATACAGTTTACAAAGAATCTTAACAAAGTGTAAGCGCATAACAGACAATGAAGTGGTTAGTGTATCCATTGATTTACGTTTTAGCTTTTCTACACATTACACGGAATATATTCTGAAGAGTTCATCATTGATGGTTATAAGTAAATTCAAATGACGAACTGGAAAACGCAACATGCCACCCATAGCCATAAATGAATTCTCGACTAAATGTGTATTACATTTAAATCGGTTGACTATTATATATTTTCCGTTTCAAGGTGCATATTTTAATTTTAAGGTTAACAGTTTACCCAAAAACACTGCCAGCTGAACAAGACTATTTTGGAAAATCGTGCTTCATATCAAGTACCGATTTTAGTACCGACCAAGAAACGTCAGTATCCCTTTATTCATTTATCATTGTGGACTTAAAATACGGACTTGGAGTATTAGTGACCAACATAAAAGCATCCCATGCAAGTAGATTGCAAACAACATGCCAAGTACATTCTATAGAATAGTTGAATTTATATTCCGCGAATGATATGTGTTGATGTATAAAACTGCACATGTTTATTTTGATTAAATTAGTATAAATAAGTCAATATTGTGAAAATTAGGGTAGATATTGGGTCTCAACTCAGTCAATATAATATTTCATACCATTCCTGTACTTATGGAAACTGAGATTTAACATAAATACTTTAAAATAATAAAATCGCAAATAATTGCAAACGACTTGTGATCACACCGAATATATAGTTTCTCCGAGAAAATGTTTAGATGATAATTACGTTTTCAAAAACAAACTATCTAGTTCTTCAACGTTGTATATCAAAATCGTATCATTAAGTTGGTTTCTGTTGTATTTAGAAACAGGATAATATATCAATACATACTGCATTTAAGTTTACAGATATTTTGTTAACGAGCAAATGAATATGGTTTTAGCGTACAAGGGTCAGGTGAAAATTATTTTATAATTTTTTGTATAGTAATGTCGTGGTTTAGTTGGAAAATAGCATTATATTGTACACGCGAAATATTAACTAATTGCGTAACATATATATTTGTATTCATTATTACCATTCAAGCTTTCAATACAAATGACTTATGTTAATTTAGAAATCAATATTAATTTTAATTGTAGAAGTTCATTAACATTTACTAGATTTCAAGATGATTATTAGTATAGATATTAGAGTGAAATAATTTAATATATTATTAAATTTTTAATGTTTTAAGTCATTTTAAAGTCAAATTAATTTATATATTTGATTTTTGATTCGCATTTTGGAAATATTAAATTTCGATTTATAGATCATTTTTACAACATATCATAATTAATGATTATTAATAAATACAATATATTAATTGCAAAGAATTCACGAAAGGACCTCAAAAAATTATTTTTACAATAAAATTAATTTTCTTTGAAATAAGGAGGTTGTTTAAAAATTAGTTTTATTCATAACAATTGGAATTATTGATTAGAATTTATCACTAAAATAATAACCCTGAATAATAATTATGTCTCTCTTGCAGATATAATTCTAACATATATCTTGACATATATTTGTATTTCGTATTTTCACAATTTAAATACAAATATAAAAAATTGTGTTATAGTAATTATGCGTTTTAGTAAAATGGTTTTGAGTATTGATTCCAATGAAATATTTTACATAAATAATTCAGTAAAACTAGCAATTAGGTAATTGTAAAAACTTAATGTGAGGAGACCTAAACATCCATAAGTTTCTACTAACGTCGAACGTTCATTCGGACCAATACATGAACAAAGCTTGACTTGATACATATAAATATGTTGGTGCTACAACTTATATGCGATTCATAAAATAATATAAATTTTTGTTGATTAGCTTTGAATGCCCAAAATATAAAATAGTTAAATTCTGCATCGCTATAAACACAAATATGTACATAAAGTATTATACAAAACATGTAAATATATATTTAATCAAAATATATGTAGTTTTATATGTAGTTCCTTCTAGGATAAGTAATGATTTTTTTCTTTATTTCATGCACATGTATTTTCTAGGAAAACTAGATTTTCCTTGCAGATTTGTAACCATCAAAAGCTAGTTTAAAATAATGTCCTTTTTATATGATATAACTTGATATTGTGTAAAAAATAGCTTCGTAATTTAAAAAAGTATTAGTTACAGTTATATCGAAATATTATCAGTAGTTTTTGCGTGATTGACAAATTAACGCATATATTCATTGAAGGAGTATCATGTTCTTAACAATACGAGCAACATTTTTAATACAGAATGACCACGTGAAAACACAAAAAAATGTCACCACGATTTTGTTACTGTTTTAGGGTATATATAAATAGCATTAGCTCAACAATACCAGTTAATCATATCAATATATATTTATTGTTAATAACTTCTTTTACGTTATTTTAGTAATTATTCTGGTTTATTTATCTGGGAGAAGGAGCAAGTGACAGTTACATAATAGTAGAATTTTTGAATATTTTTGGTGCATGTAATTAATTACCTAATTTTAAGACATACCAGGTGCTAGATTATATTGTTAACACACCTCTTAAAAATATTTCACAGACATTAATAACAGTGCACATATTTGTTTACAAAATGGTTGCTGAAGTTATGGTACACCATTATTGAAGTAAAATTTTATTCATTTGGAAATGTTCATTAATTCTTTTGTATGACCATTCACTGCTTCTATGCTTTCTAGTTTGCTTAATAAAATCATATTAAATTGTTTAAGCATATAACTGGCATGATACAAAATGTATTTCACAAAACATCACTAACGGAAGTAGTTGTCTAAAACAATTCAACATATGTATTCAAAGGTTTTAAATTTCTTTGTAAACATTTACTATGTAAATGTCTTTAAACCATTCAATAACGTTAGGCATGGCTTTTGTTAAATTAACTATTCAAAAATTGGCATTATCACGGGAATTTATATAAAGAGTTTCGGCAACAGTATCCTAATATGCGCCATTCAATACTATTAATCCAAAAGTCCTTTCATTACCCTTGTAATAATAAGTAGTTTAAAACTTAAACTGAGTTGCTCAAACGTTAAGCTGCTCAATCTCGTTTGCTTAAGGGTTCAAACACTAAAAATACATGTTATTTCAAATTTCGCAAACAATATTTAAAACAAAACTTATTAGGTTTAAAATATGTCTTACGACGCAATTATTGTACACATTAAAACAGAAACCCAGTACCATAAAACCGGATGAGTAGCAGCAGTTTTCAACTTCGCAGTCAAATTAAGCCTTTTTTTGTACACTTAAAATGATGCGCAATACCTTATAAGCCATGGTCAGTTTTTTTGTTATTTACTATTTTGAGAGCACACAAAAATTAATTTATGAGCACTGGCTCTATTTACCCACAAGTACGGGTGAATGGAAACAGTCGCATGTTTTACATTGTTTAATTCTGAAATATCGCTAGATATTTTCGAAGGTGAGTACTTACTTTTTAAAAACCTTTTTAATATTTCGAAAAAACACAACTCGAAATGCCTTTAATAATAGGTTTAGTTAAAAAAAAAGGAAAATTAGCAAAATACACATTGTTTTCTTTTAATTTTAACTTCTGAACGAATTTCATTATTAAGTACTAACTTAGCCATTTAAAATGGTAAAAAGTCAATTATAAATAAATTATTACTTTAAAAGCACACTATACAATTAGTTCAATTACGCACTAAATACAATTAGTCTTAAAAAAAAATATTTGGCTTAAAGACGGTTACACGATGTTTACCCGTAATTTGTCCCTCCGCAACTTTTTATTGCTATTTTAGTATGTTTGGCGAAAAATTAACCCAATTTTTTAAAAATCTAACTAAACTGAAAACTAACCAAACCCATTAAAAAAGTTGGGTTTATTTTACGTTAATATTATAAGATAGTAACATAACAAAAAGTTGTGGAGGAAACAAATCACTGAGAATTACCATAGAATGGTTAAGAAACGTTTCAAGGCACGTTTGCATAAATTGTAGAAACGAGAAAGGGAAAATCAATGAATTTGTCAAAAACAAACGGTTTTTTATAAAACTCGTTTAACTTTAAGACCAAGTTTTAGAATAAATATATCAGAATTGATTGCTTTGGAATTTATTTCAATTCAATTTGTCCAAAGAATTAAGCTGAAATCTTTATTCTTGCCCGTATATTTTGTTAACTTATAAAATATTTGAATTATCAGATTATAAAGTCTAATAAATTTATATAGTAAATACAAATAACGAAAATAAATATAAAAATGTTATCTGAATTTGGAAGAATTCAATATTTAAAAATATATATCGATTTGTTCACACAACAAAATCTTACGTGTAGAGCTAATTCTAATATTATACATCGTATTTTTTTATTTGTCATTGAAATTTACTCACTTAACTTAAATATATTTTTGGGCAAAAACTAATATAAAAAGCACAGTCTGCACCGATCACTGAGTTAAAATAATAACTGGAGTGAATACTCCCATTAAGGAAATGTAATTTTCCGAAGCGCGCGGTTGAAAACTGTTTGAAAAGCTAAGTAGAAAAAAAAAACTTTTACCTTGGAATTTTAACTGTTAGTCGTGCTGTGATAACAGCATTTTTTACCAAGAGGTTTAATTATGCACGATTTCAAACTTAATATAACATCTGAAATTTATTTTGAGTGAGGTAATGAAATGGACAAAAAAATATTAGTTCTTGCGAGCTGGCCACAGCGTATGAACCTGCAGAATTCAATGTAGTAAAAGTTATTTTACAAGACGAAAACAAAAATCGATAACGAAAATAGCGATACCTCTATTCACCCGAAAAGCGGACTACATATAATTAAAAATTCATAATAGTTTAACCGAAAATGATAAAAGAAATATATATAGTTGATTCTAAAAGATATGAGTTTGGGCGAGGTCCAGCTAAAAAACTAGAAACGTATATGCAAACACGTGTTGTAGATGGGGTCCTCTAATCAGTGATGCCAGAAATACACGTATCAGTTGTGCATATAAACTACTTATGACGACACACTTTGCGTTATTATTAGTTAAATGGTAAATTGATTTAATATTGGAATGGCAGAGATTAAATAATATTGTTTATATAATTTTTGCATTCAACAGGGCATATAAGCCGTAACATCTATTTCCTCAAAACTGCTGCTATTCGCCCTGTTTTACTTTAAAAAAAAATTGAAGTATATTTTCTTATATATCAATTATTTGTCTGTGTGTATAAATAATTATTCATTGGATTTTAATATATTAACTATTGTGAGCTATAGTAATAAATAATAAAAAAATAACCACATTTGAAAATATACCTAACTAAATTAAGTTTAAATTGAACAATTGGTATTTTTATGAGAAACAAGCAAGTATTTTAAGAAGCACTTTAAATGGATAAAACGTCCTATCAGTCTCCTAAAGCTCTGAAATACATTAAGTGTTCAATTTATATAGGAACAAAGATTCGTAAACAAAACATCATCATTGTAAATACAACATCTTCATCTTGTTGTAGATATCATACAGTTTACTTATGCTCATGTTATGCAGCTACAAACTACTAATATTCCATTGGTTTAATTCACAAACCATGTAACTCATATGGTTGGGATTCATCAGCTGTAGCAAAAGCTGCTTGGGAGCAAAATTCAAGCGATTTATTTCTAAATGTGAAATTGTTTGAAATCAAGAAGTAATCGGAATACCTGAGCTTAAATTGTAAACGAAGGAGTGGGTTAAAGTCCCATTATTCCCGAGTGCTGCTGAGTAAACGACTAGTATTAACACGTTTCCCTACTACGTGATTTACGGTTACCATGGATACAAACTTCGTTGACTGTTAGAAAAGAAGCAACCATTGCGATCAGTGAAAAAAAGCGACGTATGGATCCAGCGCATCGGACCATGTGGCGACTTTCTAAAACAAATGCCTAGCAGCTACAGCTTCTAGGTCTTTACCATGATAGTTATGTGGCTTTTGTGAAATAAGCTGACGATTATTTAAAATATATGACATTGTACTTCTAAATTGTGTTTTTCTCTCATGTAATTTGTTTATGTTCAAATACTACATCATCTTAAATCCAGTAGATCTCACGAGATCAATACAATAAGAATTTTATAACGATAATGTGCTGTAAAAAGGCAAAAATATTAACATAGAAAATATTAAATAAATGTCCATTTTGAAAGTTGGTAGTTATAAAACGAGAAAGTCGCTATATCGCGATGTCTTTGTAAATAAGGCATACTACATAATTATAAAGTTTTTATTTCGTTAAAAATAATTTAAAAAACATATAATATATTAAAAATAGACTGCATTTTAATATAAATAATAATTTTTTAATTAACTTTCAAAAAATATTGTAAAATAAATACGATTTTTTTTTTCGTGTTAGCAATAATTTAATAACTAACAATTGCTAAATAATCCTACATTCAACACATATGTTAAAATAAAATATCTATTATGCATTTAATATTTAATTTACGCATAAATACAAGATTTGCATTTATGCATTTATATTATGTTAATATAGAAGTTGAACCTTATATATTTTAATTCTTAAGTAAATAAAATACACTTAAAAATAGTTATATTCGTGTAGTACTAATTGCAACCAAAAAAAAATATTTAATGTTTTTTTAACGAAAACAAAAATTTAATTTTAAAAATATTTTTACTTTCTGAGGGAAATACACGATTTAAAAGATCCAGGGATATTTTAGAAAAATACATGTTAATACGCAAATAGTTATGCTTTTAAGTCAATAATAAACTGTAGATGTTGAAATTTCCCCATATTCTCTTATAAACATATTTGAGAAGCTGTACTATAATGAAATGAGGGATGTAAGCTGCTTTGTAATTTTGAAACATTACAATTTTTAAAAGGTGTTTGCATATAACATAATGTTCAATGAAGAAAGGTATTTGTATTGTGACTCAATTGTATGAATCCTGACTAAGCGATTTTGAAACCAAATGGTCTTTTGAAAACTTTGATCAATGTGGTACTAAATGGAACATAGAATTGAGAGCTTACACAATAAATTATTTATATATATCGACATGAAATTCTGTCTTTTCATTTATTACACTATAATTTTATAAATATCTTATAAAAAGTATATATTTAAACCACATAAAATACCCGGTAATTGTAAAGGGCTAATTAATTCGTCGCAAAATAGCAATGAATAAGCCAATGCCCTATTTTATCTGTTAAAAGTAAAGAATAAAGAGGCACTCTGCCAAATAAATTTTCATCGGCAACTTTGGCTTGGATAGCATAAGGTTTTTATTCCCAACACAAATATATCGATGTCACGTAAACAAGTAGGTAGAGCTACTACCTGTAAAATAAGCCAATAAGAGGTACAATATAAAAAATTTACCCAAAGTAATTTTAACGAAGGTTTATAACTTATACGAAACCATTACTAAATATCAAACGGTAAAACTAATAAAAAAATGGTGATTAGAAAAAAAAAGAAATTACTATTTAGATTTGAATATGCATATTACGCAAGTATTTCGCAGGATTGGCAATTTAACTGAAATCATATTTGACGACATTCATTCTGACGCCTTGGCGGAGTACTCGTGTATTCTTTACATTAACCATTTATTGAAATAAAGGCTTACGAAGAGAGGTTTTCCATTTTTTCTCTGGATTTTCTATAAAATTATATTGGATAAAATAGCATTCTATCCATCATAAAAATATAATGAAAAGTTATGTTCCGACAAACATAAAATTGGTCTGTCCCAGAAAGTGAAGTTGTTATAATTAAGCTCATTTTTAACATATCGAAACAAAATAATGTTGAACACATTGCTGTAAAATATTATGTTGGTGTATTTCATAAATTCGTTTAACAGATGCTGGGATTAGCGTAGTAACTATCAACTCAAAGACAAATTTTAATTTTTAAGTCGATTGGAAAAATCGCATAATTAAGCCACAAAGTTTAACAACTTACCTTTTAATTACGATACTCAATCACTAATTGTTATAACTTTCTTACAAAAAATAAATATGATTTAACCAAGTTTTATAAAAAATTAAATAATTAGTTTCTAAAATTAGAGCGATTAAATCAAAACCTTCTTAAATAACGTAAATTAAATTGAAAAAATATAAATTGACTAGTACTAAATATTTTTAATATTGCACTGAAAATGTTTTAAAATTACTAAAATATGTTTATTTTACATTAATAAATCTCAGAAATATTTAATAACATTAAATGCTTCAAAATTTGAAATGAACTCTTTATAAGTTACTAATATCTGTTGTTTCAATTAATTGGATAAAAAAAGTTTTTGAAAAAATTAAAAGAATTTTAATATATATTTTTGACAAAAAAAATCAAGATTCGATATATATATATTCTCCCAACAACGTAACATCTATTTATCAATAAAACCTCATTTTTGCAACGCTCGGGTAGTTATTGAACTTTCCTATTAAAAAAAATATTGTATTTAATATAACATTATTTCACCGAAAATACATTTCAAAACATTCATTTGAAAGAATTCACATTCTTCAATCGGCACAATTTCAACAACAGTATGCAATTATATACAATTCATATTCTTTTCAACAAACAAATTTCCCTCTCTACTTCAAATCATTATCTTCAATTAAAAGTTTACACAACGAACCCATTAGTTCTACCATCGTAGATGAAGCTTCCACCTTTTATCTATCAGCGAGATTTCAGATAAATGGTACGTTACCAAATATACTTAGGAAGGTTTACATGCTGCGAGTTGTAAATTACAAGGGAAGAGAGTTGGCGAAAATCGATGTAATGTTCTACTGGTATGTCGCAATTATGTAAAAATTATTATTAAGGATGGATTTTGCATTACTTTTGAAAACAGAATATAGCTACGTAGAAGCCTGAAATTTGCGGTATAGGAAATTTTGGTACTTTGGGATTATCCCGTCGACCTGCCAACGCTCGCCAAATCCTTTGGCGCTAGTTTTAAAAAGCTAGTTGAAAAAAATTTCCAAAATAAACATTGTAAACACAATAAATTTATCAAATCATCATAATAAACAAATAATAAATAAATAATAATAACCATATATATTATTATATAAATCATTTCGGCGGCCAAAAATACCTATTGGCTGCTACCTTATCGTATTTGGCGATAATATTGGGTTTGGCGAAAATGGTCGACGGGATAATCCCAAAGTACCGAAATTTTTAATGGAGAGTCTTGTTTTATTTACATTTAAAATATCCAAAATCTAATAAATATATCTGCTAAATACAATGTTATTAAAGTTTGTAAGAATATAATGTTATCAACAACGTTATGTAAGTAAGTAATCAATTGTAATCATAGGTCGGTCAAACTAAATTATAAAGGGGCAATTCGCCAAATCGTTTTTCACCGCCAATTTTGGCGTGGAAGACGTAGAGTTTCCGTTCCCTATGCACATATATCAATGTCACGTAAACTAATGGGTGGAGTTACTTGCTGTGAAATCGGAATGAAACGGAATGGAAAACTTACCTGTCGTCATTTTGGCGATTTTTTATAACTTTTACGAAACTATTACTAAATATGCGAAGTAATAAGTAATTGTGAAATAGCGAATAGTCACAGCGAAGTAACTAACAACATAATGGCGATCGGAAAATTAACAAAATTACGATTTTGGATTCGAATTCGCCCATGCTTGTAAAATATTTTACACAACTATCTGTGCATTCGTAAAATATTGTGCGAGTTACCAATTTGAAATGAAATCATATTTGGCGACATTAATTTCGACGCCTTGACGGACTGCCACTTTATTCAATTTATTATCACATGCGTATTATTGATTACCATTTATTCAAGGAATCGATTATTTTTTATCACAGTTGATTAATTGTTGTAAATATTGCTAAGTTTGGAATAAGCTTTCAATAAAGAATTTTAATGAAAAGTATGGGGACAGCTGCATAAATGGTAAGATGGATTGCACTTTGTGAATTTATTCCATAATACATTCAGCAAGCAGTATAAGAACGGGTTCCTTTAACTAAATTTTCTATAAAAGCTTTGACCTATTACATAATTTATGAAATTACTGTATGTTCTTGTTACAATATTTACTAAATTAAAACAGTATTTCAAGTTATATTTATAAAAATAATTAAACAATTTAGAAATTCATGCATTGTAATATTCATACAATTTATTAAAGTTTTTAAAATTCATAAAAAAGTAATCAGACGTTGAAATCTATTTCATTGAAAACATATTTATAATTTTGCATTTATCTTTCAGAACGATACAAACGTATATTTTATAATAGATTTTGAATGTTCTGAAGGGTCTCAAAATGATTTTTATTTTTATAATATTTTATTTGCCTAATGTATTTCCAAATTCAAAATATTTATATAATAATTATGTACAGTAAAGCATGGGAAAATTAGAATGCTGCACATTGACACTAAAATTATACCATTGCGTTGTAAATTTGATTTGAGTATTTAATTAAGGTTTTATTCTGGATAAGGAAATTGGTTATTAAAATATGATTTTCTTTAAAAAAATTGTTGGAAAGTTTTCGAGTTTAAATTTATTAATAAGTGTAAATATACTTCATTAAAACTAATATTCGTTTGGTACACCACCTTTTCAAAATAGGAACGCAGTGGAAAAATGGCATACTAGGTATATCGAAACTAGTTACTAGGTATATTAAAAGACAGACCGACAAGCAGGCAGACAGACAGACATACAGACATATAGATAGATATATACATGATTATACAGAACACTTACAAGACACTGCACTTTATCCATATCAAAGTACAAAAGTACAAAGTTAGTCCAACCGTTTCAAACGAAACTATCAGTTTAAGGGGACACATCAGTAACCAATAAATTGTGAAATCCACGATTATTTTTTTATTTGCTAACATTATAGTTTGGAATTTTCTAAATATGATTGCAAAGTTCTAGAAATGTATCTATGTTTTTATTAAGTTATATTTTTTATTTTATGCTGGATTGACAAGTATCTGATTTTCAAGGAACGAAACCTTAAATCGTTTTTTATCCGTGTGTTTTTCTTTGATATTAAGTTATTTGAAATGCTAAGGCTTTTTTTTATTGTAAATGGAGAAACGTACAGTATTTTTAACATTAAAGTATTTGTATATTAAAAATTGGCATGTGACTTAACTTTAAGAACTGTAGTTTTTTTTTTAAATTACTAAAGTCAAAATATTTAGGTTTTAAGGAAAAATTTTGCGTTATTGTGAATAGCTATTTATTAATAATTCAAATACATGTGGTTTACAATATTTTGAAGTAAATTATAATGTTCAAACAGTATAATAAAAAAAATTGGTGAAAAAACTATGTATTTTAAAAAAGTATTATCGTTTAAAAAAAAGTTGACAAAATGAAAAAGTTTAAATTAAAAAAATATATATATATGGAATTTTTACGTGAAATATGGTGGGTGCTCTTACACAAATTTATATATAATATATTAAAAAAAATTATTTAAAAAGCAAAACAATTGGAGGTACCGTATGCCCTTAACTTCAGAGAACAAAATTATACTTTGAAAATAAAGCATATGCAGTTTAGACCTTAAACTCGAACCTTCAGACATTCCAACATGCATCAAACTTAGAATTCTCAATGTACCACCGATATTTTTTTCCGAAATAAAACGGCTTAAGCCAGGTTCCATTCCAACTTCTCGTCAAACTTTTTCAAAGATTCTGACAATGGATCGATCCAAGGATCTGAATGAAACAACATATACTGGGATATTTCGCGAGCTGCAGAATTCTCTGCGGAACTAAATCTCCCTGGGAAACAACACAATTTTAAAATGAAAGGGTATTTCCTTCCGACTTAGGGGAAGTCCCTTTGGTATTGGGGATGGCGCATAAGGTATTCGTGTTTCCTAGGAATTGGAAAATCTTTACGCTGAAAATAGGTTTTCTTTATAAAGCGCATTCGGCCGTTTAAAAACAATCAGTAAGCTGCAGGAACTGACCGAATGTTCCTATAAAAAAATTCCGATTAAAAAAACGATAGCAGATAGATAAAAACCGTATTGCTTAACACGATATTTTATACTTTTTATTTATCCATAATTCACATACCATAGTCCGCGGATTAAGGGTAGTTTGTGAAAGATTCCAAAGTGTTCCTTGTAGTTATTTTTTTACTCCTAAAATGTTTTTCGGTTTACTTTTATTAACCATTTACCCTTCGCTGTCGCCGATGAGGCGACATTGTAATATAATCTGGAAACTCCGCTATCTCTACTGAGAAATTATCTTTCACTAAACGGACTAAACGCCAAACGTGCGAAAATGCGCCAATGTTGTTTACACATATCAATGTTTACCATCCACAGGAAATCATGTTTTAGTTGATTGATTGCCTCCTAATTGTATCATTACATTACTGTAAATACTCTTAGAGTAGCTTGGTAGCCAATTGTAAAAATGACTCGGTGTTGCAGATAGGTCAAATAAAAACTGCTCTGAGTGCAAAGGGTTAAAACGAGGTCTACAAAGTATTAACATGCAACAGAAAATATCATATTGAAAAACATTTTTTAAAATTTATACACAAGAAACAAAATTGAATCCATGTTATTTCATATATATTGATTATTACAGCAATCGGATGTGGTAATTACAAAAATTAACTTAAAATAATTTAATAAATTATACGGTTATTCATAAGCAAGAGTTTAAGCGAGTTGCAAACAATTAATTTTAGACAATTACAAACACCGTTGAAAAATATTTAGGGATAAATTTTGCACTAGCATTTTCAAGTAAAAGAACGATATCCAAACTATATTATCCTACTAAGGAAAACGACAAATTACCAAAATGTAACTTTTCGCTCGCAAAGCGTTTAAAATGCCTTCAAATTATCTTACAATTACAATTTACCATTATATTCTGAATCCATGTAATAAGTTATTTAAAATTATTTTTCGGAATTTATTTTAATCTTAAAGTTTATTTTAGAGCTTGCATATTAATTATACTAAACATAAGGTTAGTTATAAGCAAACTTTTAATTTAAAACAGAAAAATTATGTAAAGTAAGCATAATCAGGAGAGTTAGTCCTAATGAAATCTCCCTTGGGAACGTTCAAGAATCTTTATTAAATTAACTTTCAAAGAATAAACTGCGCAATAAGAATTGCTCTAATTGCGAAATCTTTTATTGCACTACACTCCTCTTCATTACCGAGTGCAGAACCAGGAAACGTGAATACTTATTGCAAACAAGCTGGGTTGTTTTATCGCCGAATTAGAACGTTCTTAATACTCGAGAACCCATGTTTAAGTCTGAAAACTACCACAAGCAGGTTTTGAAACTCAACTATTTAAACAATATACAAGTCCCCTTCAAAGAATACACCGAAGGGGATGGACATTTTGTTTTAAACCCAACTCTTTAAACAATATGCAAGGCCCTCTTCAAGGATTTCGGCAGCCATCTTATTTCAGAAGAAGGCTTTAGTGAGTTTGCCGAATTTGAAGACATCGCGGTTATAATCAAGTCGTGGTGGATGCTTTGTCTCCAGTCTTTTAAGTTAGCAACAGGAGAACGATGGTGACAGTGCAAGTTTTATGGGGTCTGGAGACTCCTGAATAATTTACTCGGCAGCTCCCGACGACGTAATGGAAACGGAGAAGCTCAGTTAAAATTTTAGTGTGCTTGCGGTCGATTTCTGCCTTAGCTGAACTAAATGAATAGTGGCATTTCACTTGAGGAGAGTCGACTTGAATTTAATATTCTGTCGAATTTTGGTTATGGTTGGTTGAATTAACGTCGCACTAGAGCTGCGCACACAGTCGAAGATTCAGGGAAAAACCAGGGGACACTGCATATTTTTATTAACTATGGCCAGATGACGAGGACAACATCTAAGCTTGCATCGGACGCAACCTCAACAGGCGTCGGGAAATTTGACAACAATCAGATTTAAAATGCGCCCGTCCCTAATAAGTGTGTGTGGGGGGAGGGGTATTGTTTGGTCGCGAAAGGAACGAATTTGACAACACTCGGATTGCCAAATCGCTACACATAAGCTGGGGATCGAACCCGCTGCTTTTCCGAAGCCCTAACCATTCGGCCACCACAGGTTCGAGTTTCGGTTATGAGAAGATGTCTTGTTTTGAAAAATAGAAACTAAAGTCGAGTAATTATGGTGTTATTTTATTTATATGAATGGAATTGAATTAATCTAAACAACGAAAATTATCGTAAGTAATTTAACTATTAAACAGACGGGGGCTAGCTACCAAGTGATACAAGTCAAATACCCGGAAAAAAATCTAACACCATTTGTCATTACTAGATAACTAAATCTATAATTTCGGCAAGTGGTGTGGATCCTAACTCAACTGGTTACCCAATAATGAGGGGAATGTTATTTCATTTAACATTACAACGTAGGCAAGTTGCACACTAGACAATCTGTCCAAGTATAGTCTATTTCACTTTAAAGCAAATGTTCAATCAATAATTTTGTTATTTGTGAAATAAATAGTATATTTACTTGTACAATTAATATGTATATAATGCAATAATTATTGATTATTGTGTGTACGGGCACTTTAAAATATATATTTTTTTTAAAAGTAGTATTAGGATATTTAAAAATATTTATAACTACCAAATTTGCATATAGAAATATTTGATTTTCACTACACTAGTCCCTAAATAGAGTAATATAAATTAATAATAAGTACAGTACAACTGATACACATAAATATCAATCGAATCTACTGGAACTTTTACATGTTCCATCAAACGTCAAAATTGGTAATTTACGAAGATAAACAGAATTATACTTTATACTGCTTAAGTTTGCATAAAGAAATTATTCTGGTTCAAAAATAATTATTGAAAACTTAAAAAAAATAAGAAAAGTTACTAACCTTTTTTCTTTTTTTTTAATTAGAAATAAAACTTTAATACGTGAGAACCGGATAACTCCTTTACTACGATTATTTCAAATGAAATGGCAATAAATTACCATACTCTTCCTAGAAAGACCCTTTGACCTTTAGCGCAATGAAAATTTTATACATTTTCACAATGCTGTTTTACATTAAGCGTTAGAAATAAAATCCATAATACATAAAAATAAATTACAAGCTATCTACAAAATTATTCTCCCTGTTACCATATTTCTTTCTTTTATGATGCAACATATTTCAAGTGCATAGTAATTTGATTATATGTGATTACCGTGCATTGATTTACATTTAGGAATGAAAATAATTGCGTTAAATAACTGGCAGAGCGCTCGCCCTTTTTGCCTTAAAGATTTCCCCCACCCCGATGTCATTTCCTTATTAACCATTAGAAATAGTTGGTTTGTTAATTAACTTCGCACTAGAGTTGCGCAGTGGACTATTGACGACACCTTTTAAATAGAGTATTGAAGCTATTAATAATTCGACAATTATTAACATTGTATTTACATAATGCATCAAGTCGTTTAAGTGAGATGCAATGTTTTAGTACACATAGTTAAATGCATTATAGCGACTTGTGTGGGTTCTAACTGGTAATTAGTTAATAAAAATTCATTAAGAGGATGATTCGGTACCCCCAAATTCGATTAAAATTTCGAATTTCTTTGTATTGGTTTAAAATAATTTATGAACCCCCTAGCTTGTTTTTCCAAAGTTTTAAAATGATTGGATACATAATTTTTTTTACTCCTTGTCATATGTGCCACATTTAAAACTGAAATCTTTAAATCCATTTATCTGAGCTAACAGTTTTTAAGAACAAACACCTACTTCAAATGCTAAAATTTAAAAAAAAAAGTATGAATCAGCTTAAATTTTTTTTAGATGAACATAAAAGTATGTGAAATAGAATTAGGAAAGGAATGAGAAAAGTTTTAAAAACACTTCGTATTAAAATTTAAGATGTTTAAGATTTTTTTTTTTTTTTTGGGGGGGGGGGGCATTATGTCTGTATTATAATTTTTTTTTCTAAACTAAAACACTTATACAAAATCATATCCCAAAAGTCATTAAGCATAAATGAATACTTTCTACAAATCTAATTCAACGAAAAAAAAATAAAATCCACAAAAAAAGAAGAGCTTTTTTAAAAAAGTGGGTTAAATATTCAAAAAATTTAGAAACATTTTTTTTTGAAAAATTTTTAATGCATTTTACACATGTTTTCTTCAAACTGTTATTTTCTGAATAATTTATATCTAACCATCACAAAAATATTTATTTCTATATTTCAAATTACAGAAAATTATTTTTGGGGCAGTTCCTTTAAACCTCCTATAGGCTCTTGACACAAACTATTGATGCGTTACGATGTCACAGCCAAACGTGAATTTGGCGACATTTGGTGAGCGATAAAGTTTATATTTTTGCTATCCTAATTTATGATACGCGGAGCACTGACATGATTTATGGCAAACATAAATTATATTTTTAATGGTTGGAAATGTTTGGCTAATAACGGCTGAAAATTGTGAAATTTTCCTTTTGGAATTCACCAAATACCCTAACCAACGTGAAACGCAAAAAAATAATCCGGGATGCAACCCTTGGTGCTACGGTTGTTTGATGGATTGGTCTGATCATGTCCAGCAAAAAGTTAAGCACTCTGGAAATACTGATAAAAACGAAAAAACTAACAATCAATAAACTATCAATAAAGTTAAGGCATCACTTCTCTAAAAACTTTCCGCAAAAAACATCCACACTAGGGGTGGTTCCAATTTTTTGTAATTTTTTTTTATTTTCGAAAAGGGCTAGTTTGGAAAAGTTGCCTTCTGAAATAAGAAGAAAAACGAAGTAAAATAATTAAATATCGGTTGCACATCGTACTCAATAACTGACTCACTATAATAACTGTTATTCAAATAACATGTAGTATAGAGTAGTCACAAAGTTTGTGAAATTGTGTACTAGTTACTGTGTGTAGTTTATAAATGTGTTTATGTTCTTCATTTGGTTGTCAGTACAGTTTACTTTAACGTTTATTGAATACACTCACTATTTAAAAATTACAAAAAACGCGTATTTCCAAATTAGCCATTAAAGTTTTCTAAAGTAAGCTATTTATTCCAATACATAACTTGAAGGACCTTTTTTTAAAAGAATCAGAGATCATATTCATCGGTTTGTCGTTAAATATTAATAAATGTTAGAATTATCACATGGGGCACAGAAATAGAAAAGTGTCTTAGTATCTACACGACGCTACAGTTAATGCTAATGATATTGTTAGGGGATATGGGTGTATTGATTAATGGGGCTTTGAAAATGGGACATCAATGTGGAATAGCAAGTGAAAAGGCGAATATAATTTTGGGATTTATTAAAATGAACGTATAATATAATTCTAAAAATTTAATATTGCCATTGTATAGAGAATTGGTTAGGCCTCCTCATGAGTATGCAATACGATTTTGGTCAACTTATCTTAAAAAAGATATCGATTTTTTAGAACGCATTGAAGATAGCGATACGAAATTTTTCAGGGTACTTCGGGAATGAACTATAACAAACAGACTTAGCACATTAAACATGTATGCACTCTCAAGAAGAAAAGGACTAGGTGGAATGGAAGGTTATTTACAATTTAAATTTATAAAATCGGGTGATGTTCAAAGCATAAAATGTAATACAACCAATGGGATTAGAGGTAATGGTTACAAGTTATATAAATCACAACTTAATCGGGAAGATAGGTAAATGTCGTTTCATATTACAATTCCACGAACTGTATATATATCAGTATCGAACTGTATATATATCACTGCATATTATTTAACTAACGTATATTATAAACAACTGGCGTTATAGTTATTTGTACAGGCAATACTTTGAGTGGTAAAAAAAGTTTTGTAAATTCACTTTTTTGAACACATTGTGCGACCTGAAAACAATGAAATTTCAGTGGTTTTTTTAAAAATTTATTTTACTTTATTGAACCGTAAAATAAGAATTACAAAATAAAGCGTGTCGATCGTAGAACTGTAAATAATATTAAAAAGTTTACGAAAAATGTTCAATTTTGTAAATTTCCATGAACTTTAAGTACTTTGCTCGACCGTAAGTTGTCAATCGATTTTCAATTATTTTACGTAAGTTTTCTCATTATTGCAGAAGAAAACTTTTCAGCCCTTTTCGAAAATCAAAAAATTATTTTTTTCGACCCACCCTAATCCACACTTAAAACTCAGAAAAGGCTTCTAAAAATTATGGATCCCTCTCTATCCCTGCTACCGAACCTTCATTTTGAAATAAGGTGGAAAACGCACACATCTAGTGTAGCAGGGATCCAGCAAACACATCCTATAACCAAATAGCTAACCATTGTTGGTTAATAGGAAAAAAAATCAAGGTTGAGTAAAACTAACACGCATTGAAGGTTCCACACTTACTCGTATATTGGCCTATTTTCATAATGTTATCTTCAAAATTCTTGTGTTAATAAAACTATAGAGTTATCAAAGCACTAAATCAATATTAAAATGGTTATGATTAAATCATTTGCTGACCATGGCAATAAATAATAATATTGTGTTTTTTATAATTTGTATTAAATATGAGCAACGCAACAAACAACAATACAATTATAAAATATAAAACTATAAAAAATTACTTGGTTTTCAAAGTCTTTTCTTCCTTCTCTTTAGAACATACAGCAACAGTTAATATTATCAGGTAATTCTGTCGAATACCACATATCCACTGAATACATCAGAATCAAGTTAACATACTTTAGCAGGGCACTTAGTTAACCTTTTAGTTCAATATATTATATTATTTAGTCTTCATAAGTCATTATAGTTATCACTTTGTAGATAACGTTCGACATAAACCTTTTGGTCAAGAATTTGGCAGATAAGTTGCTAATACAAATTTGGTAAAATTGATAAACAACAAAAAATATATTAAAAGCTTAACTAGATGTGTTTGGTACATTGTTGAAACACAAGACATAAACACTGCTAAGTTTTCGTGAAAGTAAATTCACTCAGTTGATGTATTTGGCAGCTGCCAATTTTTAACCGAATTTATGAGCCTTAACACAGTCATAAACGCCTCGAAATTTGGAACAATGGTAAATTCGTTGATTAATAAACGTTGCACTAGAGCTGCACAGTGGGCTATTAGTGACGGTTTGGGGCCTATCTCTAAGGGGAAAATGGTCAGATAGCGAGGTCAATTCTTGAGCTGGCATCCCGCGCACTTTACATAGAACTAATGGCAACGGCTAAAATTTTATTCTGAGTTGGTTGAATTAACATCGCACAATAGCTTCATAATAAGCCTTTGGTGACGATTTGGGATCTATCCCGAAGGGAGGCCTCCGTGGCCGAGCGGTTAAAGGCGTCAGCTGGGAATACGAAGGATCCTGGTTCGATGCCAGGCGATGGACTTGACAAAGAAAAGTAAAAAATAGTGATCTTGTAATCGGAGGGTTGCCAGTTTCGCTACAAAATATTAGAAAAGTCGTACAGAACATCCACAAAAATTAACGGCGTGCATACGGGACTGGTGCACGATAAATCTGATCGGGATCCAAAGTCCAGACGTCTATTGAAGGCGTTGGGTGCCAGTTCAGGTATTTCCTCGTCATCTGACCAGGGTTCAAAACTACGACTCATCGTTCCCGGGTCTTTCCTTCGAGATATGCCCCGAACCGTCGCCAATAGCCCACTGCGCAGCTCTAGTGTGAAGTTAATTAATAAAACTAAACTAAACTAAACTATCCCGAAGGAAAGATCAGGAAACACTGCTTCGTAATTTTGAACCATGGTCAGATAAAGAAAATATTACCTTTGATGGCACATATATAGGCGTGAGAACCTTTGTTTCACAGTAAATTTAACAGCCGTTAATGTAAATGCAGCATTGCATCATTCGTCGGGTTTGGTTTGATTAATTAACATCGCACTAGAGCTTCACAGTGGGCTATTGATGACGGTTCGAGGTATATCTCGAAATAAAGACCCGGAAACAAGGCCTCGTAATTTTGAACCATGATCAGATGACGAGGACAACACCTGAGATGGCACCCGAAGCAACCTCAATAGGAATCAGTAAGAAGCTATCTACTACCCACCAACTGCTGAGAGTCACAGAACTTATCTCAGAGGGTTTCTCCAAATAAATGAGCACGGGGGCCCTCTTCCTAGATGTTTCGAAGGCCTTCGATAGAGTTTGGATCGAGGGCGTTATCTACAAACTACTAATTCTCAAAATTCCAAGTTATCTTATTCCTTTACTCCTATCCTACCTCACTCAGCGGTCATTCGTAGTCAGAGTGGGGACAGTTCTTTCTACCAATAGAACCATCAGGGCTGGAACTCCCCAGGGCTCCATTTTGGGACCCTCGTTATTTAATATTTATATCAACGATATGCCTCAAAACCCCAGAACGATGGTTGCGCTTTATGCTGATGACACGGCCATTCTGGCAAGGCACAGCTCCACATTCTTCATCCGCAAATTGCTACAAAAACACATCAAGGAACTGGAAAGCTGGCTCCAGAAATGGAAAATTAAAATTAATGTTGAAAAAAGTGTGGCAGTGCTCTTTACTAGGAAACTTAAGAAGCCTGCACCACTTGTCATGTTTGGCACAGCCATCGAATGGAAGAACCAGGCTCGATACCTCGGCCTGACCTTGGATTGAAGAATGACATGGTTACCACACCATCAGTTCATTAAATATAAACTCAGGAAAATCAAATTCAGCCTTATACCTCTGTTGAATCGAAAATCCCACCTTTCCATGAAGAACAGGCTAATCATTTACAAATCCATTCTCAGACCTATTGTGACATATGCCGCGCCCATCTGGGCCTTCGCATGCAAAACCCGCCTGGACGAGTTCGACAAATTTCAAAGGAACATACTCAGAGTATACATTACCAGATCTAGGTGGTTTGTCAGAGATACAGACATCGCTTTTTCACTGGGTATGCCTTCGCTCTTACAACACATCGGCAAACTGGCTGAAAATTTTTACAGCTCTTTAGAGGACATTGATAACGAGGAGCTCCAAAATTTGAAGAGATACGATCATACAGAAATCCAAAATATCCATAGACCCATAGTCTCTCTACTTCTTGCTACAATTTAATCTTGTACGCTTGCAATCGGCGCGCTCTCTCCTCAACCTTTGTAAATAAATGTAAATAATGTATATACGTTTGGAAATAGGGAAAAAAAAACAAAAAAAAAAACAACTTGTTTGAAGAATGTTATTGGAGGTACACCACTGAGGATTCTTGCTATGTTAACTAACTCACGACTTGCGGATCTGTCTGCTGACTGGACCCCCTTAAGCCCACTGCTATGCCTTTCCCCCCTCCCCATGCCTACACTTATGATAAAAGTATCCAATGCAGCCTTGTGCTCATGTTATGTAACGATATTTTTTGTTATACCGGAGGCGAAGGCCACTTCGTGGCCATGTCCTTCGTAAACCCTATTAAACTTGACTTGAATATGAATCAGCACACTGGAACCAGATCAGTTTGGTTTGGTTTAATTAAGTAACGTCGCGCTAGAGCTGCACAGTGGGCTATTTGCGACGGTTCGGGGCCTATCTCAAAGTTTTGGTTTGGTTAATTAACGTCGCACTACAACTAAAAAGTGGGCTATTGGCGACGGTTCGGGGTCTATCTCGAAGGATTGGTTGGTTTGTTAAATAACGTCGCACTAGAGCTGCAAAATGGGCTATTGGCGACGGTTCGGGGTCAATCTCGAAGGAAAGACCCAGGAACACATACACATTCACACACACATTCATAAATGCACCTCGTTATTTTAGAACCATGGTCAGATGACGAGGAAACACCTGAACTGGCACCCAACGCCTTCAATGGGGGAGTTTCACGCCGAGAAGAAGAAGACCGATGTTCCAACGGAACATGGAGAAAGTTCCGCGATGCCGAATAAGTTCCGTAGGGTTAGCATGGAGCTTTAGCTCCTGTACTATAATTTTAAGTTTTAGTCTTTAAATAATACCTTAATATAGAAATATTTGCTACATACACTGAGATAGATTGTACTCATCGTTTTTCAAGTATTTTTGTGTTGAAATAAAAGTATTTTTTCGTATTGTGTGGTAATTCTAATTATATACAAATATTATAAAAGTATTTCTGTACTTAAATTTATTCATATATGGAATAAAAATATTACTTATTTGGAAAAAACAAATATTATAAACAAACTTTCCCATAATTGCAAGCGTAGCGACAAAACAAACAAATGTAATGTTGTCTGCTGTAGAGAAGAAATCGAAACTACAAGTAGGTAAAACGTGTTAATACGTCACGTGAAACTCTCCCATAGTCGTCGGGACTTTGGACCCCGATCAGATTTATAGTACACCTGCCCCGTATACACGCCAGTATAATTTGTTGGATATTCTGGAAAACTTTCTAGTATTTTTGCAGCGAAGCTGGCAACCATCCCATCACAATATAACTACTTTTTTACTTTTCTTTGTCAAGTCCATCGCACGGATTCGAACTAGCAATCCTCTTATTACTGGCTGAGCGCCTTTGTCCACTGGGCCACTGGAGGCCCTGGACGTGGGGGTTTGAGCAATGTCATGTGTGTAGATAGCGATGTGGTAATAGGGGGATAGTTAGGATTGCTCCTTTGGCATTCCGAAACTATTCACCGTGTAGAGGGGACTGAGGTATGTTAAATCCATATTGATTCAATGTCATCATTCTTATTGAGGTTGCATAGGATGCCAGTTCATGTGTGGTTCTCGTCATCTGACCAGGGTTAAGATTTACGAGTAAGTGTTCCCTTGTCTATCCTTCGAGGTAGACCCGAACCGTCGCCTATTTCACACATAGTTCTAGTACCATGATAATTAGACCAATCAACTGATCTTCGGTATAAATCCTGAACCACCGCCAATAGTCCCTTCTGTGGCTCTAGTCTGACAACATGTGTGACAATGTGACATTAATTCAACAAACTAACTCAAATAAAGAGGGTTTTCTTTGTATTTTTTTTTTCGGGTTGGGTAGTTGGACAAGAGACAACCAACCAAAAACTTCAAAATCCTAAATTCAAATATTGAAACAATACCTTTTTAAAAATAGTTCATAATGAAGTTAGTGTACTTACAAAAATGTTATTTTTATTGAATTTTCTTTGTGGCGGCTTAATGGACCTCGTGGCCACGTACCACCTCTGTCCACCGCGGACCATATATGTTCCATATCCCAGACCACATCTGACCACTGCCTGCCCATTGACGTTGCTGGTCATATAGGATTGTTATATAATTTTGGTGCGATAATAGCGTCATGTATGGAGACTTACCTAATTTAAGCTTATTAATGTATTTTAAGTTTACATGAAATTATTTATTATTTCATTGTTTATATTATTTACATAAAATTAAGTTTATTAATATATATATATATATATATATATATTTAATTGACAACCACATGTGCAAAGCAGTTGTCAATATTTGACGACCATTCACAGCAATTTTGTATTTGTACATGGTTATTTCTATTTAGAATACGAGGAGAAGAACTTGACACCGTCCATATACGATCCGGATAACTTTTGATTGACAACCATAATCGCTAACTGTTACGCAAATACTGTTGGTTAAATACTGTTCTTGGTACTGTTGGTTAAATACTGTTCTTGGTACTGTTGGTTAAATACTGTTCTTGGTACTGTTGGTTAAATACTGTTCTTGGTACTGTTGGTTAAATAGGATTTTTACATATCTACTGTATTAAGGGGGTCCGATACCCAAAATTCGCAAAAAAAGTCATTTTTTTTTATATTTAAAAAATAATATTCAAACTTATCTTAATAACTCACAAAAAACTGCTTCAAAAAATTCCTATTACTTTTTTAGTTATGAATGTTTTAATTATGTGTTCCTGTAACATAGTTGTATCATATGTAAACTTTAAAAGCAAATATCTCTGTTCGTGGTTTTGAAATTTAATGAACACTAAAAATGCTAAGGCTTTTTTACTATTATACTTAAAATCATAATTTTTGTGTGTATAGCAAGATAAATATATTTTAAATAGATGTATGCATTCAGATTTCCTATTTTTACCATAATTTGTTTTTTAAAACCACTTAAAATGGAATTTTATTTTTTTTCGTCACTTTTTTTCTCCAAAATTTCTAATATATTTTATTTTTTTAAAGTGATGTATCTGAATCAAAATTTGAATGCATACATCTATTTACATATTATTCAAGATCTTAAATAAAAAAAATTGCTTCAAAATATTGAAAAACAAAAAAGGAGTAGGAATTTTAAAATTGTTAAAAAAATTACTAAAATGTTAATTTAAAAATAAATGTGCAATTTAAAAAAAATTGAGCGTCTTAAAATGGTTTTTTATGCATATTTAGAAAGAGAAAAAAAATCGGATTGTACAAGTATAAAAATAAAGAAAAAAATCTCGAAGGTATCGGACCCCCTTAATATGATTATTGCAAAGATATTTCAATTTTTTTTTAATTATTTTGGTGCGGAAATGGAGTCAAATATGAGAACTTAGTTAATTATAAAGATAAAATATTGTGTAAATTAAAAAATTATTCTTATTAATATCTATTCATTTAACATGAAATTATTTTTTATTTTATTATTTAAATTTTATTATATATATATATATACTAGCAAATGTACCCGTTCTTCGCACGGAGATAAATAAAATAACGACAAATAACTGAAAATATATATATTTCCTTTCCGCCCTGGGATAATTGCATATACCATTTTAGAATTCATCTTTAAAAAGTGATAAACTTTTTTTATAATTTAAAATATTTGTATGTTTAATAAATTAGAAGTTAAAAAAGTAAACATATCTCTATACTACTTTGTTGCTAATACACCGATAAAAATCCAATAATCAATCTCGCTATTGAAATGTTCTGAAGAGCATATGGAACTCAAAAAGGCAGCAAAAACAAACAGATTTTTTTTAAGATGACCAAATTGAGAAATTTGATCATGAACTCTCATGATTTAACTTTCAAAACATTCCGAATTTCCCTTTTCCCAGTATTGTAATTTTCATTTGACTATTTCCAAATGCCCGTTCCAATGTACAGTTCAGGCTACGTCTTTGCAATATCTTCGACCAACAATTTGTATATCTAATTAGTAGTTTGTATTTTTAACCTCAGTAATGCAGAACATAAAAATGTAAACTACAGCCAGAATAAGCCTAAACTTTTTTTCCGAATAAACTGCCTCAAATTCTTAATATAAGTGAGAATAAAATTAGCAGCCTGCCATAAATACTCAACCAAAAATAGCATGTTTTGAAAAACTACACAACTTTCTTTTACTATGTCCAAATGCCCATGTTTTAAAGAATGTCCATGAATACTATTATTACAGAAGAATAACCACATATTTTAATTTTAAGAACATTTTTTTTCCCGTATCAATGTATTAAAATTTCGGTATTTACCCATTTTGTTAAACCATTTTTCCTAAAATACTTATTTTGTGATACTATTGTTATTGCATTCACATCGAAAATTACCCGTCATATAAATATTTAGTAAGTTTCCCCAGCAAATTAAAGCCAAGACGCACTTTATCCAAATAATAAATTGTTATAATTTGGCGATAGTTTAGCAAACGGTGCAGCATATTATAATCTCACCATGTACTTTCAATCATTCAGAATAATAAAGCAGAACATTTCATTCTAAGTGATCACCATTTAATATTTTAAAAGGAAATATTCATTGGCACAGTAAATAAAATATTTATTTTCTCAATTATCATTTGGTATCTGTGGAATTTTATTCTTAAAGAACATTAAAAAGTCTTATAGAGTTAAAAATTCACACTGAAAATAATCTTCGTACAATTAAAAAAAAATACTTGCATAAAATATTTTTCAAATAAATAAAATGGACGCTCATACACAAATTACTCGCAATTTGATAGAATTGTTCTAAAAGTTCGATCTAAGATAATTAAATATAGTTACAATTAACCTGTATACAAACAAAACAAAACAAAAGAGATATTACATTTATAACATTTTAAAACAATTCTAAACCATTTCCCTAATATAAAATTCTGGTTGTTTTAATTTTTGAATGGTTCCGTATTGTAGCAAAAAGTCCAATGTGCAGACGTTTTTCAATAATTATTAAATCAAACAAAACCTATGACGTATTTTAATAGTGTCGATAACGAAAAAATTTATTTTAAATTTCATACGATATGTTCATCCATGTTAAGTCAATGGAATACATTAAAATAGTTATAACATACGAATGGGATATCGTACAAACTTAAAAATTATCACAAAAAATTTCTAATTTTTCAAGTAAAGTACTCTGTAAATTTTATAAAGCTACGCTTTGTATTTATGGAGTATTCCGTGTAAATATCGGCATTCTAATTGGTTTATAATTTTGTTATATTATATTTTTGCTTTTCTCCGTTGATTTTAACTGATTTTACTGTTGCCACTTCGTGAAACTTTGTTGACGTACGCTAAAAAATTTCATAACATTCGAATGGAACATCGTAGAGACTTGAAAATAGTCGCGTTAAAATTCTTATTTTTTGAACTAACTATTCTGTGAATTTCAAAGCTCTGCGTTGTGTAGTTACGGAACGTATAATATACTGACAAACCAACAAACAAACCAACAAACAAACACACATCCGGACAGATTTTGGAGATTTCTGCTTTATATATTAGATAACATAAAATTATAACAAAACAAATATATTCTTAAAGTAACAAAGAAAAATATATTTTCTTTGTAATTTTAAGAATTCTTTTTGTATTCGAACATGATTATTTATATTTTATTTTAGAATATGATAATGAGAACTTGACATCGTCAGATATTAACCGAATACCTTTATAATGACAACCAAATATGCAAAACCGTTGTCAATGCTTGACGACCATTGACAAAAATTTTGCATTCGTAAATGGTTATTTCTACTAAATTTTAGAAAACTATAAGAAGAACTTGACACCGTCCAGATACGAACCTGGTATCTTTCGTTAGACAACCACTTGTTCTCACCGTTAGGCTACTGGGACTATTGGTTATATAGGTTTATTAAATAAATGGTGTGTTAATATGATTATTGCGAAGATTCTGAATTCTGAAAACCGTTGTATTTGCTTGACGACCATTGACAACAATTTTGCATTTGTACATGGTTATTTCTACAAAATTTTATAATACTATGAGAAAAACTAAACACCGTCCAGATACGAACCGTGTATCTTTAGAATGACAACCACATGTCCTCACCGTTAGGCCATTGGGACTGTTGGTTTATACAGGATTATTATATAATTTGTGTGTTATACGATTTGTGTGTAATATGATTATTGCAAATATTATTTAAAAAAAATATTTGTGGGCGGAAATGGCGTTATATATGAACACTTATTTAATTATAAAAATGAAATATTATATATAATAAAAAATTAAGCTTATAAATACATATTTATTTAAATTAAATTATTTTTTAACCGACTGCCCAGCGCGCCCACCAAAACTCCAAAATAAAACCGCCAGTAATTTAAACCGCCAAATCGCGACAAGTCGAGAGGTTACAGATTCGACCTATATGTATTTTTTTTTTTTTTTTTTTTTTTTTTTTTATGTATGTGCGCGGGATTTCGATTCTACTTCAGATATTTGGACAATTTTTTTTTTGTTGGATAGCGGATGTTTCAAAGGGGAGCAATTTGAAAAAAATATCCGGTTATCCGGTATTTAACTATCCGGATTTCTCAATCAACCGGACCGTTTAAAAAAAAATTTCGTCCGATTTCGAAAATTATTTTTTTGTTGGATAGAGAAAAATCCACTTAGGCAAAATCTTCAAAATAATAATAGGTTATCCGGCTGTTATATATCCGGAAATGTCGATTAACCGAATTTTTTTAAACAATCTATATGATTTCAAAATATTTTCATTGTTTAACGGAAGTTGTACAACAATGACATTTCGTTTAACATGCATTTATTGGCTTTGTTAGGAACTGTTTTAAAATATACATTGTTCAGCACAAGTTGCTACTAGAATTTTTTGGTGAATAGGGGGCGAAGCCCCCTTCTAAATTAAAAACTAAAAAGGGAAAAATAAAATAATCTTTCTAAAAAAAAGGGAAACCGACTTTAAGAAAAATGCGCTAAAAAGTAAAAAATAATTTTTAATTTTACGAATGAGTTGAAAAAATTGAATTATTGAATATCAATTTTATATGTAGTACAACTTTTGGAAGTTGCTGCCAATTTACAAAAATCATACCTAAATTTTGGCGCCGATTTCAAAAAGTTGTACTACGTATAAAATTGATATTCAATAATTCAATTTTTTCAACTCATTCGTAAAATTAAAAATTATTTTTTACTTTTTAGCGCATTTTTCTTAAAGTCGGTTTCCCTTTTTTTTAGAAAGATTATTTTATTATTTCATTATTTCAATTCATTATAAATAAAATATAAAATTATAAATAAAAATATTTTATTAAAGTAACAAAGAAAAATATATTTTCTTTGTTATGTTAAGAATACTTTTTGTATTTGAACGTGAATATTTATATTTTATTTTAAAATATGATAATAAGAACTTGACACTGCCAGATATTAACGGAGTATCTTTTAATTGACAACCACATTTGCAAAATCGTTGTCAATGGTTGACGACCATTGACAATTTTGTATTTCTACATGGTTATTTCTATTTGATTTTAGAATATCAGGAGAAGAACTTGACTCTGTCCAGATACGAACCCAGAACGTTTTGATTGACAACCGCATGTGCAAAAATGTTGTCAATGCTTGACGACCATTGACAACAATTTTGCATTTGTACACGGTTATTTTTACTAAATTTTAGAATATTATGAGAAGAACTTGACACCGTCCAGATACGAACCTGGTATAGGCATCATATTTGAGAAGTTATTAGTGCACGATTTTGAAGGTTTTGGTTGGTTGTCTCTGGTCCAAATGACTAACTCCCTTTTGCCCATCTTTTAAACTCATACTAAACTAAGTTTGTAAGATTTTAAAGGTAATTTTTACGTTTTGTGTTATTGTTAATATTTCAAATAAACCATTGTTTTTTGTATAGGTTTTATAATTTGTAATGTTGTAACTTTAACTATAACTGCAAAAAATTAATCTGAACTGTTGATAAAGTATCATAACGATTTTTTTAAAAATCTTTAATTATTTGCTTAGGTTGATGGAAAATAATAGTGTATGTTGATTTGATACATGTGAGCTCCATTTCAAATCCGAAAAAATATATTGTATATATGTGAACTTTATTTAAATTGCGTTTTGTATACATTAACAGCTGGAGTACTAATAATATGCCACAATTTAAAAAAATGATCCAACCAAAATTATTTTTAAAATCGTATATTTCATCTTCCACTAGTGATAATGAAAATATAACCGTAATTAATCATTCATAAATAATCCATTTTTTTTAAACTAATAATTACATTCACATACTTTTACCGCGTTTTTTTAAATCTTCTTTTTTTTTAGAAAAAGGTGAGATTTGCAAAAAGTATTTGAGCTACTAAAAATACAGAGTAAATATTGGTGTAAAAAGATTATAAGTTTTTTTATATATTAATTAATCATTTGATATAAGTTTTTTCAAAAGCAGCTAAATTATTTCTAGTTGAAAATAAATGCAAATTATAAATTATTATCGTAGTTTCGTTTTTAAAAGCGAGATCTCTTGGTATTAAACTTTTTAATCCCCTACAGGTGTTCATTTTCCAGAAAACATTTTATAATCAGTACATCTTGATAATGGGATAAAACAGGGATTATTTATTGTTTCGATTAGAGATATATTTTGATTGGGATTAGAGAAATATATTTTTGATATTGCTGCTATGTTAATATGCGACGGAGAATAATAAACAAAGTTGTAATATGATAGATAAAAAAATAATTATTTCAATAAAAGCTTAAAGAAAATTTAACGAACGGTACATGATGACATTTTGTGAACTACAAAGCGTTTTTATAAAGTATCCTATAATCACATGTGCCTATGGAACATAAATTAGAGTGTTTATTTCAATTTCTCAGCCGAATCTATTAGTGAATATTAAAATTGCTATTTGCAAATATACATTTATTTACAATTTCATGTTTATTTACAATTTCATATTTATTTACAATTTTTTTTTTTTGGAAATTATTTTTTTACAATGTTATTTTTTAAATGTAAGTTTATTTAATACTTTTACACTAATCATATTTCAGTAGAAAGATCAGATAATACACTATTAACATTTTACAAATTGTACTAACACTATACCATATTAAGCTTGATACTTTTAAAGCCCCTTTATAGATTAAGTTATATTTAAATTCCTAAAAATTTTCTGAACATTTTTGAATAACAACGTTTTAAGAAAATGTAATTTTTCCTAAACATAAGATTTAATTTTCTTCACAACATATTATACGCAATTGTGCAATTTCTTGAAAATTGTGAATTATGTTTAAATATTAGTTATCTGAGAGTTTGCGAGGTCCCTTTTTTATCTCGTCATTTCAGCATTTCTTCTGTTATCCTTAAACTTGTTTGTTCGTTTGTTATGCATTTGAGACTATGGCATAGTTGCGCGATTTAAAACTTAGTCGAGTGGGTTTTAATATCATTAATGAAAACGATCCGTCAAAATACACTTTAAAGTACAGCCAGTAGTCAACTAAGATTTTCACATTCTAACGCACCATGCCAAATCTTCTTTTCAAGACGTTCTGACAATTTCAAAAACAAGAAGAGTACGCAGACATATGCTTTTATAGCATGAGTCCCGGTTTATTTCTGAATCCGACATATCTCCATAGTTATCCGCAATATCAGCTTTCGGCGGACATCCAGTCAAGTCTTTATAGCGATCAAACATATAGTTCGATTTTCTTCAAATTTGACATGAATGTTGTTTGAAATCATTAAAATCGATTTTTAAGTTTTTTTTGTCTCAATGTCTATTTTACCCAGAGCTACTAGTTTTAATGCAAAACTCTGAGATTTCATTCTAAGAGAAAGTTTTTTTAAAATAAGTCTTTCCAAAGGAATTTCAATTCCCTAGACATATTTTCATTTCTCTCGTAATGCATTTTTATTCTTTAATAAAAAATCCGAATTCCTCCACTACTCTTAATTAATTTTTTTCCTGCTTTGTCATGTATTTTGATATAATAAAATTATACATAATACGTTTTGGAATTAAATTTAAGTACATGAAAATCTTACTCTTGTACAAAGGTCTCGTGTTTTCTTTAAAGATTTTTTTTTAAATTACATTTATTTAATACTTTTTATATAATTGTGTAAAATAATAATAATATTTCAATTGAAATATCAGACAATTTACCATCAACATTTTACAAATTGTACTAACTATAAACTGACTATATAAATCATAATTATTTTAAAGCCTCTTAGTGTTTAAATTTTATTTTATTTGATAATAACATAGTAAACAGTTTTTGTTGTCCTGGCTGTGGGCTAATTCCAAAAACGGTGGAAAGTAGGGAGAGGGGATTAATTTTTGCTTTGGGAGGCATGAAAAGGGGTTTTCAAAGCTTTGTGGAAGGACGACTTGTCTTACAATAAGAGGCGTGTAACTGTCAAATGGAGGGATCGTTAATAACCATTCTTAAAACCACGCAAAATTGTAGGTCAATTCAGGTGTCAAAATAAGGAAAAGCGCAACCGAAGACGATCTGCAGAAACCATTAGCGAATCGTCACCTGTTCGAATAAATGTAATTACCTGTTAAGCTGCAAATATCATAAGGTAGATGTTCACGCGCGTTTCGAAATTTTTTCCCCCACATCATGGATCAAAAGTGTCCCAAGCCCACTACTAGACCACTATTCCCTATGAGACACATGTTGTCTCAAATGGTATAGATGTCTAGAGGTCAAACACAGACCAAACATAAAGGTTACCATGAAAATAGATCTACAAATATAAAATGATTGTAACTAGATAGCATAAACATCAAATAAGCGATTTATTAAATTACCAATATATCCGTAACATATCAAAACTAAAATACATATTAAATGTGTTTTCTTTTTAAATCAAATTTTGAAATTCGAAACTATATTGCCGAAAAAACAAATATGCGATATCAATGATTTCTTAAAATTAATTAAAAATGTTTTTAATAAGTTATTTTTATTATTTGTTTACAAAAAAATGTTTAGAATTAATCAAAAAGTAACATGTATGCTCATTTAGAATTTTTTATCACAATATTGATTGTTTAAGATGTTTATGCTTTCGTATGTTTTAAAAACTGTTTTGAGAAAATTATACTTATTTATGCAAAAGGGAAATGAGTAGCACTTAAATTGAGTAGAATTGCCTTCCTAACAATAAAGATAAATACAAATAACGTTATATGTGTTGTTCAATATAATATAAATACTTTTATGAAAAATATGGAGTCGGTATTCCCTATTTCGTACTTTTCAAAAGTCCCTCAGTCCATACTTTTTTTTGTAATTTAATCAGAGTTATCATAAAATGATATGAAATATACAAAGATAAAGATATGAAGCTATTGTTATCAAAACATGACATGCCCAAACAACAAGGAAATACACTTTGTTCTTTAAATGTTGAGGCAGAAGACAAGCACAAAGAGTTTTCCTACATTTTAAAATTTTTGATATTTGTTTTATTATTCATATTGATATTTAAATTATGATTAAATGTTGAGTAAGGATAGTTGCGCACGAGCAACATTTGCGCAACTTTTAATCAACTAAGAAACAAAAAAAAATCACACACCAATTAAGGGTCCTAGGTTTCTTCAAATTTGGGCTACTACGCTCAAATTTCGCAATCGCCAAAGAGAAGGTAAAAAACAGTCAATATCATATTACTGCAATTCATGCATTACATGCAAAAACTTCAATTTGTCGATTGTTTACCAAAGCTGTTAACGCGGTATCGAGCGAACGGATATTTTCAGCAATTAAAAGTTATTCAGTGAGCAGATACACTATAAAAAAATTTTACTTAAAAATGAGTACCTCAACCTGCTTAGTTTTCTTTCAGTACAATTGCATCGTAAATGAGCGATGACGTGCTCAAATTTAAGTAACCGTACTTTCCCAAAAACGAGCAGTGTGATTTAATTTTGTTAATATCAGCTTTCGTTCAAGCCATCTTAACAAAGCGACCTGACAAAGTTAAAATAATTGTTCAGAAGATGGTTTTCCACATTATTTCATGTTGATTGCTTAAATGGAAACTGAGTTATTACAACTAAATTAATTTACTTTCCATTCTTTTGGCACACCTGTTTAACATTTCTTATGTTTATAAATTCTTCACATCGCCTTGGTGGGATATGGCAACGGACAACGGATATGGCATTGGGCAGCGATAACCGGGGACCTGGGTTCGATTCCCGGTAAGTCTTAGTTGTAATTGTCGATATTTATTGAAAGTACTTTATGAAGGCAGCCTATGTAGGCTAGCATCTGCTCTTATTTAATAATTTGTATCCATTGTACTTATTTTTGAGTACATGTCTTTTTAAAAATTGAAACTTATGTATTCGGAGCTATGATAGGCATGGGATATATTTATAAATGAGTAAATTTCATTTTGAGTACCTAGTTTTAACAGTGAACAATCTAATATTTTTCTAGTTCCTTCTACTAAATAGTTTAGTTCAATGCCCGATGGTTGCCTGTGTGAAGCTAGCCAAAAAATTAGTCGTGCGAAAAAAAAACAAGTTAAAGAAATTTGAATTCCGAGTTTAAAACAAATCGATGTCGAAGTTTTAGTGAAATCGATGTCAAAGTTTTGGGTGAAATCGATGAAACGGTTATAGGAAGTAGAGTTGCTTACTTGATATGTTAAAAAAAGTTATGTTAAAAATAAAACATTTAAAAGTAATATAAACGAAAAATCACCCACAAAATTTTCTACCACAACAAAATCTAATTCATTTCTAAATGTTATTGCATGCATAAAAACTATTAATGCCCATCATTTCAGTTCTCATCATTTCCAATAAGTTTTTGACAGCAGCTATCTCACTTCCAAGACATAAAGTGCAATGGCGGAATATGGTTTGCACAGCCATTGCCTAGCAACGCCATATCATACCCTTCAGCAGCGATAGGTCTAGGGGTCGACGAAACAATTTAAGATCCATGGAAAAAGCAGGGAAACTTTTGATTGCAGCTGGAAACGTCTCGTTTGATTTCTGCAGTCAGGGTGAAGCCACACCGTCTTAAAATGTTTAAATTGAAATAAGTTTTTTTTCCCTTCAACGATGGATATATTTTTATGTATGTCAAGGTATCTAGGGAATGACTGGTGGGTATGAAATATTTATTTCTGGTTTAAAACAGAAGTTAAAAAATATGCAGATGGGTATACAACGATACACAAGCAAATAACGATAATAGTATTTTTTTCTAAACAATTTATTTAGTACCAAGATTAAAATTACGATAAAGTTGATGATCGAGATGCATATTAGTACCCAATATTCTAATGTTTTTAGTTAATGGCACAAATTCGTGTTATATTATATACCTATATATTTGTGTAAATCTTAAATTTACAAACCTATTTTCAATACTGTAACCTTGCGAGTACACTGACTTCCAAAAGTTCAGCACCATAGCACTAAATTCGACATAAATTCAAAAGATCCGATCCAACTGGCTCCACATTTCTTATAAAAGCGTTGAAATATGTTATTTATTAATTAATGTAATAAAATAGTTTAAAAAAACATGTGTTTTTAAAGGTATTTATATATGTACATCACATTTTGTAAATTCAAAAAAATACTTTATAAACTGTACAACTACACAAAATGCATCTTAATACGGGGTTATATAAATTCTATGTTTTAAATAAGCAAGGCAGCGGCCCTTCAACGAACGTTTTCCGCTTTTAATTACGTGATCGAGCGCTCATGAAGGTTAAAACTTTCTTTAATAAGGCAGTTGGAAAATATTTAATAGTTGATGAAGAAGGTATTAAAAGGGCATACACAGTACATCCTAAACAATACCAAAGATTTTCGAGTGGAATGAATTCGCGCGATTTTGCTGTCCAATTCATGAGAGCAGTAAATTCCCTCGTAATGCATTCGCCAAACAGATTTCACCTTGGCGACTCGAAATTTAGCCCAAAAAACAATTAAATGCTGGGCCCACTTCTGAAACCAACATTCTCACAGAAGGATCAATAATATATATATATATATATATATATATATATATATATATATATATATATATATATATATATATATATATATATATATATATATATATATATATATATATATATATATATATATATATACAAGGTATGTAAATTAAGTTATGAGACCGATTTTTTCTAATTTTTTTATTGAAATAAAATTACAATTCACATTCTCTCCTTCAAAGTAACTAACTACTTTGGGAAGCCACACAGTGCTGGAGACGATTCTTCCATTCCTCATATATTCCTCCATTGAATATTCTCCAATGTCCCAAAATGACGCCCCTTGAGGTGATTTTTCAATCTAGGGAACATGAAAAAGTCACATGGACTCGAGTCGGGTGAATAAGGCGGCTGAGGAGTCACAGGAATGTTTTCACTGGCCAAAAACTCATGAAATCGCGGTGTGGCAAGGAGCATTGTCGTGATGCAACATCCACATGTTTTTGATGGCTGGTCGAAGTCTCCCGTGAACTTCTCGGTAAAAATGTTGATTAACGCACGAGATCGCGGATTCTGACAACATTTTCATTGGTTCTTGAAGATGAAGGCCTTCCGCTGCGAGGTTCGTCTTCAGTTGATCCTCTTCCTTCTGAAAATGACTTAAACCACCTAAAAACCTGGTCTCTCGACAAAACACTGTCTCCATAAGTGTGACGCTGTTTTTAAAATATTTTCGTTGCACTGTATCCACGTCTGCAGCAGAACGTGATAGCACAACGTTGTTCGAAATTGATGTCACTGATTTTTAGAACGCCCTAAAAAAAACCTTTCTCACAAAAAAAAAAATTCACTACGGACAGGGCAACAACTCTAGCGTGTTCAAACTTGTACTGGACATGTATCAGATGTTCACCTGCCTACGTGCGCGTCCCCAGTGTTGTCAGATCTAACACTAGAAAATCAGTTTCATTACTTACTTTACACACTTTGTATATATATATATATACATATATGGACCTTTTGAACGGTTGCAGATATCCAAATGAAACAAAGTGTGGATTTTAAGTTGAGAAATATTGTTAAATTGGTGCACGTTTCATAAAATTCCGTAAAAATTTTAATGTGATTACGAATGAATCAGTGTATCCTAATTCATGCAAAAAACACAAATCGTTCGACTGTACAGGTAGACACTCTATTTTTATATATTCTTGTATCGATATATTAAGTTAACAACGAAAATTATCATTTCCACAAATTTGAACATGTATTTGAAAGAATAAAAAATCAAAATATGCGAACCAAAAAAAAAAGCGAAGGGGAGGGGGGATGGCGAAGGGTAAGAGTCTCCTTTTTTTTCTTCAGGTATTGGATATGTGTAAACAACATTCGACGTTGTTCCCCCTTTGAGCACCGGTAAACAAAGCCCATTCAAAGGGACAACCCTTCCAAAACAACTTAACCTTACTTCCCACACAATGGCATAAAACACAATGTTTGCATATCACAGTTGCGTGATCTGGGATTCCCTTCTCTCGAGTATCTGCCATGGGTCAATAATTCTTGGTAAACATCAAAATAGGGTAAATTCTGATAAAATAATGTGTTCTCTGGGAGCTGGGAGATAAATCAAGTGGCGTTTCTTCCTGCTTGTCTCCTCAACGGAGAAGAAAACTGACTTCGGAAGATAAGGAAAAAAATGTGTTTTTTGTTTGCAATTTATGCAAAGATTTATTGTTGGTGGTATCGGAGTAAAAAGGATATGGATGCGAGTTTAAAAGATATTGTTTGGTGTGTGTATTCGCATATGAATTTCAAAAGATTTTTTACTTCTTTTAAAATTGATAGATAGAAAAGAAAACTGCTACAATGTCCAGGAATTTTAACCAACTGCCGTAAAGTTACTTACTGTTACATTTATATATAGTTTTCTAACAAAATCCCCCATACATTACATTTGGAACAATATTTATTTAGCGTTGTATTTTATTGTACTGCTTAAACCTTCAGTGGTCATAACATAAATGTCAGCGGGTGGCCGTGCGGTAGAGTATTCGACTCATTAACGGAGGATTGTAGGTTCGAATAATTACAATAAGAGTGCTGTGAGCTTTTGATCGAAGAGTTGCAGGTTTCGTTCCTCTTTGATCACGAAAAACATCCGGTGCACGCTAAATCCCCGGTTGCCCGTAGGTCATCACGCCTATGTGAGGTGTGTGGAGTACCAGCTCAGGTGTAGTCCGCGTAATCTGGTTCAAAATTATGAGATTATTTTTCAGGGTTTCTTTTCTAAATAGCTCACTATTTGTCGCCAATAACCTATTGTGCAACTTTATTGCAATTAATTCATTTAATTAACCATTAGAATTAAAAATAAAATAATTATTTTCTTGAATTCTAAGCAAAACTCTTAATTATAATTTGCAAGTTTTAAGACACATGCAAGAGATAATTCATTGTTTATCTGTAAAGTGTTTATCTGTAAATTAACTAAGTTCTTCAATATATACAGGTTATTATATAAATAAACTATGAAACTGTTTGGTATCAAACATCTAAAAGACAAGAACAGAAACTAAATACACATGAAGAAAAAAATGATACTGAATATATTCTGTGAGGAAATTTCCAAGTTCACCAGAATACTTTGAAATAGTTTTGTTTGGTGCATTTTCTGCTGAGTAGAGCATGAGTCTTGTAAAAAAAAAGGCGAAACAAAGATCACCAGGGAACAGATGTGGCTTTTTCTGTGACATGTCCAAGTTTTACCATAGTTTGTTTACTGTTTCTGTATAGTCAGAAGTATTGTATCATAATAAAAAGTGATGTAAAAAGTATTGTATATTTCATGGATTTACTATTGAGTTATAAATCATTCAACGGTGCATTGTTTCATCAGTACAGTATACCAGTTTTGAGATCATAGTAGTACCTTGCTTTTAATTAAAGATTGTAAAGATATTTCTTATTGTTATTCTGTATAAAGGGGGTATTGGACGCATTTTATTTTTTTCTTTAATTTTACATATATCTATATTTTTTTCCGTATTTATGTGCAAATAATATTAACTTCAATTACATAGTCAAACATTTAAAAAAATTATAATTTCTTTTTTAAAAATAAAAAAATTGCCAAAAAAGTGACGTTTTTTATTTTTGATATACGTAAAAAAAATATGTTCGGAAAAACTATAATTTAGCATTTTTATAAACAAAAGAATGTGGTTAAAAAAATGCCTTTACAGATTTTTATTATTTCTAGAAATTTGTTTTTGGAAAAAATAATTGAAAAATTCTCTAACTTCATAGTTTAAACTATTTAAAATAATTTACAAAAACAAATATCATCTATATTTTACTAATCCCTAAACATAAATTAAAAAATATGGTTGAAAATACACTGTAGCAAATTCGGAGCATTTTCTTCAAATAGTACTGAACTTACATCAATTCAAACTTCATCAAACATGAAAAAAGTCATCAATGAGAAACAAGAGTTCAAAGTTACATATTCAGATAAAATTGTACCAAAGTTTAATATTGATTTGCGAAAACTAATTAATTGTACTTAACGTAGAAATATAATTTTGGTGTCGCTAGATTTAACATTAATTGATATATGTTTTAAAGCAATAAAATAATTTTGGTTATTTTTGATGATTTGGTGTGATATACCCACTTAAAGATATTTTTTTATTGTTTTATTACTTTCTATTTAACAATACGTTTGACATAATCTTTCAGTGTAGGTTCTCAGTAATGTTAATCTTAACTAATTATTAAGCACAATATCCAGATTTATTAGTAGTATTTAATATTTATAAACTAACTATAAATTATGAGAAATAGATAATCAGAAAAAAACGATCAAATGCATTTAATAACAAAGTGAATCGTAATAAAACCTTTTTTAATTCATATATAATATAACATTTAATTTAATAACAAATAGTATTAAATTAACAATACGTTTGAAATAATCTTTCAGTGTAGTACCACTCATTTTATCCAATATTTCAGCGGACAGACTGGCTACTAATAATCTCCCCCATCACATTCGAGCATGCACTGGCCTATTTAACCGCTGTAACTTCATTTCTAATACACGGATCGTAGGAAATGTATGCTCAAATTGAAGACATTCCACATTTCTATTTGACTAGTTGAATGTTTAACCCTTTTGTGTGAAAATTGTATAAAATGGAAAATCACTATTTGTCGAAGATTTCTCTAGCCATTTGACACTAAAGTTGAATTATATAGAGGTATATGGAACGTATAGGGTGAATAAAGAGTTCAAAAAATTGTTAAACAAGTTTAAAAATGTGCTAAGTGAAGAGATATTTAGAGTTTACCGAAAATGCAAAAATGGCCAGGCCCATCGACGCAAGTACAAAGTATACACGAACCAACCATTGCGATACAGAGAGGACTGTATCGGCCAGATTTTTAAAGTTGTGTTGTAAAAGTGTGTTTATACACAAATATGCTTTAAAACAATTATCGAATAGCAAAATTATTATTAATACTATTATATAATTTAAATATTTAAAGTATTAAAAAAATTAATGTAAGTAGTTTGGTAGCCTATAGAAATTGCTACGTAATATTTTTTCCTTCTAAAACCTCATCTAGTTCGACTTTCTAGAACGATTATGATAATTAAGGAATCGATATAAAGCCAAAAGCTCGCGTAAGTAGAACCTAAAACCAAATGTCTTTTTAAATTGGTCTAATAACTATCACATCCATGTAACTAAATGTCACAATTCACGATCATTCTATTCTTCCAAGTAATTGAACCAAGTAAACCCCGCAGGAAATTCAATTTTGTGTATCTTCAACGAACTTCGGGCGTTCTTTCAGGAAGTAAAGCAATCGATTTTAAAATAGAATAAAGTCACGTAGATTTAAATTCAATTAAGAACCTTTTGTTGTAAGACGCTTTTGTGTGCCAAAGTGGTTATCGGAACAATGATTTCAGTGTTCTTGGAAGGAATGTTAAAAAGCATTAGGTTAAAACTAATTTAATTTAAGTTGGTAGCTCTTGATCAATAGCTTCTCCCAAGCCAAAAGTTAGTTTAAATAAATTTATGATTTGTAATGGACATTCATTTTTATATTATAAAAAAAGAGAACTTGTTATTGAATTACATTCATATATCTATAAAAATAAATTAAATGGATTACTGTTATTAGATTACATAGAATATAGGAATTACTAGATTACATAGAAGTAGCTAAAATACATGGAATTTCATATTAAAAAGAATGTTTGTTAGTTCCATCGTGATTGAAATACAAGCTATAAGCAAATTAATTGGAAAATAGGCAAATTATCAAACCCTTTCTAATTTTTTAACTGTTGTTTTGGGTTCTAAGCATATTTGAAATTAATAAACATGCGAAGAGAAATTTCCAAGAAAATATTTCATATACGTTTCCATGATACGTATTATGGTTTAAAATATTGTCTTCTAGGTTCTAGATTTTAAAGGATAATAACTATAATTAATCATAAAATTACAATTTAATTTTAAAGTTATTTTGTTTTAAATTTAAAATGTGTCATTACATTTGAAATTTAGGTAGTAAAAAATGCAAAAACCAATTAAACAATATGTACTATATTGCAAAAATATGTATTATTAACCACCTAATTTATAAGTGCATGTATATACGTTTTTTTATCTCCAGTTTTTCCAGTAGTATACATAAAATAAAAATATATTAAGAATCTGTACTTTGAAATATTTTTTTTTAATTTAAGGGGACAGAGTACCGTAAAAATAATCAAAACATCGATTTTTTTATTAGCTTAAATTACCTTTCCAATATTTCTAAACATGTATGAACATTTTCAGTGTTTAATTTAAAATATTTAAGAAGTTATTTGCATTTATATTGGGTGACAGCAGGCTAAATGTGCTTTTAAAGCTGGTGGATTTTTTTTAAAAACTTTTAAATGGTGAGTTCTTAAATGTACTTTCATGTAAACGAATAGAAAACTCCAAAATTAAACAGAAAGAGCTTGTACTTATGGAGTTATATACATTTTAATGTTATATTGAAAAATGCATTGAAATTTAAGTTGAAAGGCAGTTCTCCCAAAAGTAAAAAAAATGACCAAATATAAAAGTATTTGTTAATAAATATACTTATATTGATGCAAAGTATGATATATTTTGATAACAGTATGATATATTTAACATAAATACCTTTTTTTTACATTTGAAAACTTTAAATCACTTTTTCTCAGTGTTCATTTTTAACGCATTTTACTGCATATGAAATGCTAAGGCGTTTTTTGTAATAGAGATAGAGATTCAATTTTTTTAATGAATATTATCAGATATGTGTTTGACATAATTGGGTATGGAATAAGCCCTAGGACATATAGTTTTATTTTTAAAAATAATTTAAAACGAAAATTTTAGATTTTTCAGTGTTTTTTGGCTTTTGAGAAGCAAAAAATTTATATAAAATCTAATTTTAGTACTATTTAATATTCAATACCCAGTTTTGTTTAATATATTTCAAGAAATACAAAATCAAAATTTAGTGATAAAAAATTAAAAACTAAAAAAGAAGTTGGAAATTTAATAAACAGTAAAATATTTTTTAAAAAATTAATTCTGAATTTATTAAAAAACTTTTATGAATTTTTTTTAACAATTTTGTCATTATTATAATACATAATTATAATACATAAATATAATACATCAATTATAATACATAAAAAAAATATTGAAAATAAAAAAAAATGTGAAAGGGTACCGTGTCTCCTTAAAGCTTTGATAGAACTTTTAAAATCCTTTTCTAATGAAATAATTTTTAAAAAAACATACGAGTTGGAAAAAAATAATTTATCCTGCAATGAAATCAAACCAACAGATTTGGTATCTTCTTCAGCCGTTAGTGGATTAATAAAATATACATTTTTATAAATTGCTAATAGTTCAATAACAATAATTATTATTATTTTGTGTCGCGTTGATGTCCCTTTGCATAAACTACCTTAATTTTAGCTTTTTTAAAATTTCAATACTTTGATTCTAATAGCAGTTAGAGTTACTAAAGGTAGATTTAGGTATCATAAATATACGTGAAAATATTTATACGAGGTGCAATTTAGTCTATAGGACATTGGATATGCCCACTATTTCTCCATAGTTGCGATTTATAATGCACTGCCACAGGATTAATGCTGCACAATTATATTTTCAGAATTGTGAATGCTTTATAATCCAATTACTGAAAAATAAAAGAGCAGGCCCGAAATTGCACAGAATTAAAGTGCGTGTAATAGGGTGGATGGTAATTAACTCTTTGTAATAAGATTTTTATTTCGACACTAATTCTGCATTCGTGATAATGATCCTCTTTCCATTGCATTGAACCTTCAGGGAATAGCAACAGTTAGAAGTCATCAAAGAGAAGCCAAATTGCATTTTCTTTCAATTTAAGCTTCTAAGGATTCCTAAATTGCTGCTTGCATACAGATATCACGGGGAAGATGGCATAAGAAGATGGAAAGATAGTATAATTATTTTTTTGCACGAAATTGAAAAGTTAGTTGGTTGAAAAAACGTCGAGCTGGAACTGCACATAGGGTTATAGTGACATTTCAGGGTATATGTCGAAGGAAAGACCCGCGAACACTACACCTTAATTTTGGATCATAGTCAGATGACGAGGACATAACCAGAGATAGAACATCATGCACTTTTGTATTCGCGAGGGAATGTAAACCACGTGGACCATTTCGTTATACATAAAAAAATATTTTTTGGCGGGAGTAGGGACTAATCTGGCCAAACTACCAATTGCGAGATAGCTATACTAACTTTATTATTTTTTTGCTTAAAAATATAACTTTTTTATAGCTTTCAAGAATGTACATATAACATATTTTTTTAAAAGTTAAGCTTTCTTTTTATAGTTCCATACTAAGTAAATAGATTGTTCTACAAACGTTATATACATATATTCCCGTTTGCAAAGATAGTTCTATTTTGGGAGAATTGTAACGTTGTTTTTTTCCTGTACGTTATGTAAAATATAAAATTACGATAAAGCTAGTTAATATATATGTACTTTAAATATTCCACTTACACTTAATATAAGTTTTATGGATTGTATATTTTCCCCAATCGTTTTGAAATGTTGTATGCCAAAACATTTTAGTGGTTTGTATTGGCTGTGAATTCTCAACTTAAAACAAGGACCATAATTAATATTCTTCAATGGGAATAACTTTATTAAGGGGGTCCGATACCCAAAATTCGCAAAAAAAGTCATTTTTTTTTTATATTTAAAAAATAATATTCAAACTTATCTTTATAACTCACAAAAAACTGCTTCAAAAAATTCCTATTACTTTTTTAGTTATGAATGTTTTAATGATGTGTTCCTATAACATAGTTGTATCATATGTAAACTTTAGAAGCAAATATCTCTGTTCGTGGTTTTGAAATTTAATGAACACTAAAAATGCTAAGGCTTTTTTACTATTATACTTAAAATCATAATTTTTGTGTGTATAGCAAGATAAATATATTTTAAATAGATGTATGCATTCAGATTTCCTATTTTTACAATAATATGTTTTTTAAAACCACTTAAAATGGAATTTAATTTTTTTTCGTCAATTTTTTTTCCAAAATTTCTAATATATTTTATTTTTTTAAAGTGATGTATCTGAATCAAAATTTGAATGCATACATCTATTTACATATTATACGAGATCTCAAATAAAAAAAATTGCTTCAAAATATTGAAACACAAAAAAGGAGTAGGAATTTTAAAATTGTTAAAAAATTTACTAAAATTTTAATTTAAAAATAAATGTGCAATTTAAAAAAAAAAATTGAGCGTCTTAAAATGGTTTTTTATGCATATTTAGAAAGAGAAAAAAAATTGGATTGTACAAGTATAAAAATAAAGAAAAAAATGTCGAAGGTATCGGACCCCCTTAAAATTGTCTTACTTGTGCATATGTACATATAAAAAATGTATGCATACACACATACATACTGGATACGGAATTTTTCCTTTTACGAGGGGATTTACTCTAACCAATATTTAAAAAAAAATCATGAATCGGCCGTGGTAAAAAAGGTATTAAGTTTTCCCAAATTAAAGAGAAAAAAAAATGGGATGGGGCCCATTTTTTCAAGATACCGAGGGGACCACAAGTGTTTTAAATCCGGCCCTGTTTATATATTTCTGAAAGAAACATTTTTTAAAAATATTTCTATTTACTAATATTTACTAATCTATATAGAAAACTTAATTTACCCAGACATGATAATTGCTCTCTTTTTTTTCTTCGCAGCCTTCGGACAAGGTTTCCACTTGAAAGGTAAAAAGAAATACGATTTCAGATGTACAAAAAATATCTTTATTTCAAGTAGCAGCTGCGAGTGGCAGAGTAACCAAAGGATTTATTTTTATCCAGTATTTCTCCACAAATTGTGGCATCGATTTAGTCAAGAAGCAAAAGGAGCGTATTCCTTTCTGTGCAACAAAGATTGCATGGAAGCAGATGGGGAATCTTTTGTGGGCAAGTTCCAATTGTTAACGGACGTTCCTGTTTGTTTCAATATACTGCTATATCGTGTTATGTAGGTATGGATTTGTTTTCTATGCTCTAACTGTAAAAAAATAGTGTAGCTGTGACGGATCACGGTTAGAAGAATTTACAAGATACTTCATTTCAGCTGATTATTGAAATAGATGTTGATCGACAAAGGAAACCACGCCAGCAGTTAGAAGTTAAGCAAGCTGTTACGTTGCACCATCCACTTCTGCTTTAATCCAGGCTAAGATTTATTTCAAAATTTTATGGTTAGTCGAACCCCGTTATAACGAATCCTCAACGGACTGATTCAGAAGTTCGCTATAGACGATTTTTCAAATATTGGCAATATGAAACTTCTTAAAGTCCTTGAACACGTTTCTTTGCTAAACAAATTAATTATACTGAATTACAATAGGAATGTGGTTGGGGCGAGAAAAAAATTCCGTGAAAAACCTGACACGCAAGTTTGAAAGCGCGAATGTTAGTTCGCTATATCCGAATTCCTTACTTTTGAAGATCGTTATAAACATTTGAAAATATATTAGTGACATAGGAGTTTTGTTGGGACCAATTGAAAAGTTCGTTACAACCGAGGGATCGCTATATCCAGGGTTCGTTATACCGAGGTTCGACTGTATGCGCATAATTTATTATTAAATAAGACCGAGGATTTCCCTTAAAGCGTAACATAGTATTTCTATCCTGATATCTCCTTTACCTTATTTTAAACACGTTTCACATACAAGTTTTAGATTTTACGTTTCTTCATGCTCAACGATTTATAGATTACGTCAAAATTAATTACTATATAAAAACTGTTTTTTTAGATTTTAGAAAGACCATCAGTTGTCGTAAATAGACCATAAAGTAACTTCATAGTGCCAAATTAATTCAACTAATAAAACAGAAAGCTTTCTTGGTTTATGATTTTCATTATTTAGAGGGTCCCAAGTTCAATTCCTTGTAAGCCCAACTAAAAGTTCAAAGTGCTAATGACACCAACTGCTAATAAGCTAATGTCCAATAATTTGTTGTTGCAAAAACAAATCATCAAGTCCATTGTACTCTTGTTAACAGCAAACGTTATATCGTCAATTCTACATAATTTTTCAAATACAAATAAAACGTATTATTATTTATATATTTAATAGGAGAGTCGTTAGTTTATGACAGTCACACCCCCTAAACTATATAATTATTTTTTATTATCAAGGTGTCAATTGAAAGGAAAGGGGATGTAGATGTGACAAAACTTACAAATATTAAGCAATTAAATAATTATAAGGCAATTAAAATTTATCGACGGGGCGCCATCTACATCTAAAAATCTGAACTGAATGTGGTGCATTTTAAAACTGATGAGCGTGTCTTCACAAAAAATGTTCCATAAAAAGAACTTTGGTAAATTTTTGAGATCTTTGACTAATGCTCTCTCTAATAATTTTAATAGAAAACAAATATGCTAAGAAAATGGTAGTTTTTTTTGGTATAAAGCAGTGTCGTTGTTTTGCTGATAAGTAAAAATAGTGTTTTTGTTTAATATTAAATGTCCTCTAGATATAAAGGCTACCCATAATAGAATTATACCACCATATTTTGAAAGTACAGCAATTCATACTTTGGTGGCATTAATGCTCGCAAAGCAGCGTTAGGGAGATGGCGAGCGTCAGCGAGCAAGAGATAAAACCTCTAATTAAATTTAATTCTTAATACATTTATAACAGGTACCCAGGGACAAAGTTTGATTTTTTTTATAATAATAACATTAAATTATTATAATTCTATATATTTAAATTTTTTTCATAAACTGACATTTGTTAAACGTTTTAGTCAGACATAAAATAAAAATTATAATTTTAACTAGTATTTTTAGCAGCATTTTTATTTTTAACATTTAAAATTTTTATTTAGTGGAAACACAGGAGATTGACATTTTGCCCAAAGAAAATATTTAAAAAAAATTATATTTCTGAAATTGATTTTTGTGTTATAGCATCTTTAGTTAAGGAGGTGTATTTACAAGTTTACTAAAGTTTTATTTTCCGTTCAATCATTTGTTTCTTGCCATACCCGTCATGGGAGAAGAAAATCGCATTTAAGAGATAATGACACATACATGTTCATTCAATATTTAATAACATACTGTTGAAATGGAATAGAAAAACTAAAAGATCAGTAATGCATTTTTTCATATCTACAACACAAAATTATTTTATAGAAATTCGTCCATTAGCACACAAAAGTTATAGACCTTTGTCTATTTGCATATTTGAACATAACATTTCGAATTGTTAAAATTCCAATGTTAAACATTAGACTTACAAATATAAATACAAGATTAACGGCATTTAATAGAAAAAAGTTTTGTAATTGGTAGTAGTAGAAACAACATACATTTAAGTTCTAGAAAAAAAAAATCAAACTACATTAAATCCAATATTAGAAAGTTGCTGCGGGTAATCCTCTTAGAATGTAGGGCAATGGCCCTGAACTGTACTTAAAAACATTTCTAACTAAGTATTTCATGTGGATTTTACAGTTTTAAGATAATCCGAGAAAAATTATTTGGACATATTTGTTATTTTATGTGAATGTAAATTGCTGATTCTTTTATAACCAAAAACTTGATTACGAGTGATCTTGGGATAAAAAAATACGAAACGCCAAATGCTGGTCTTGCAATTTGATTATACACAAGCTAATTAATTTTCTAATTTACTTTTTAAATGGTATTAGGAATATATTTTAAAAATATCAAAACTATCTGTTTGGCCACGTGAACATGCTAGCAAAAAAAAAAAAAAAATTGAGTTGCCCCCGCCAGGAATGGATCCCCTCGATCTATTACTCCAATGTCCAGTGCGCTACCAAAAACAGTGCGATGACGTTTCTTAATGAATAACGTTTTAAAATGTTTCTTAATTCAATAATTCTTTTAAACGCATTTTTTAAAACAATTCGTTGATATTTATGAGACGCACGTACGATTCGTCAATGTTCCGGGAAATTATCTTTTTTGATATCTCATTTGTTAAGATTCGTGGCGTTTAAGAGGCGTAAAAGGGATCTATACTATAAAAATAATATATACTTTTTCTCGCGTTTTTTTTTATTGTGCTTTGATTTATACACTGACGAGATATGAAGGGTGCACTGTAAAAATAGATATTCATTTTTGAGGAAAATTTAGCCATTTTTGACAAAACAGTAGTTTGCGAAATGCTCAGATTAAATATTTCGTCAATTTACAAAAAAATATTTCAATTTTTAATATATATATATTAAATTTAATTTGTAAATTAGGACAATTTCATATCACAATCGACGGTACAGTTTGAACAAGGTAAGTCTTGCTCCGAATTCGCGCGCCCTATATAACCATTACAGCTCGTTTTAGAGTGTGGTAATAAACATATAAGAGACTTGACGATAGCAAATTGCTTAAAAATGAAAATATGTATAGTATGTAATAAGTATGTATAATATGTAATAAGTATGTATAGTATGTAATAAGTATGTATAGTACGTAATAAGTATGTATAATTTGTAATAAGTTTGTATAGTATGTAATAAGTATGCATAGTTCCTATATTTATTTATAGTTATTGTACATACTTTTAACATATGTTGTTGTTATAATGTTGTAAACATTTCGGTTTGAAAATGCCTTACTAGAAAACATTTTTTCTCATATATTCTGTTCTTTCATTTATTGATCTTGTTGTACACTATTCTAATTAGGATGGTGTTTAACACCCTTTATTAAAATGTTATTCTAAATATGTATTAGTGAAACTTACCCTTTCTATAAATTCCTATACGCTTACCTGACTCAACTGGCATTTTTTTTATCAATACAATTTAGGAATTAAAACACACAATAAAAAAATTATTTATAATTAAATAATATTGAATAACTTGTCAATATAATAAAGCAATATTTGTTGCAGTATATTATTACTGATTTTATGAAATAAACAATATTTACAAAAATAGAAGTTGTATCTCTGTATCTCAATATGTTTAACGATACGTTTAAAAACATAACTAAGTTTACGACATAAAACAATTATACTCTAGGGTTAAAATACGTCGTTGTACGCTGCAACCGTGCAATCCCATGGTAATACATTTATGTTTTAAGTATAAGTTAATGTACAACATTATACGTATTCAAACTGAAAAAAAAAACCTGCTTTCTAGGAAAACACAAAATCAAATTAATTTTTATTACTAACAAAGAAGCAGTTAGCCGTTTCAGAATCTTTAAATATAAATGTCGAGTCCCGCGATTTAATCATACGTTTTGTTTATTTAAAAATATATATAATTGTTCTACACATATATTTTTCATTGTGATGTCTCGTTTTATTGTTACTCACATACCTTCCTTGTGATTGTTTCCTTTAAGAGATTCGGCAATTTATTACAGTTCTCAAAGCTTATTAATATTAGCCAGGAGCAAATTGCATTGTCTTATTTTTTTTGTTGTCGTGGAAATTACCCCAGAGGGATACTTTTTGATTTTCTATTTTATAAATTGCGTTATTTTGTTGCGCTGAGAATAAAATAAATACAATGTGTTTCGTTTCTGTTAAGTTTTCAAGAATATTGAATAAGTAGTTTTAAAAAACAAGTATTCTGTTATATTTTATTTGAGCGTAAGTAACGTATTTATTATTTTACTTTTCACTACATGGTGGTTCTTAGAAAACTTAAATCCAAATATGCTGTGTGTGTGTGTGTGTGTTAACCACTCACTACATGGTGGTTCACTACATGGTCTAACTATCTTACGTGGTCATCAAAAAACGCTGTAACATCCCGTGGGTTGGCAACACTAATTTTAACATGCGTTATTGGGCAAATAAACAACTTAGCGCTTTACCTTAGGACATCAAAACACTTTAATACATTGGCGAATACCACTTTTGATTATGGTAGATTAAATTAGAAGAAAATAAGTGTTATTATTTATTTTCGAAAGTCTTATAAAGCGCAACAAGTATCCCTTTAGCAGACAATAAATTGAGGTGGCTCCAACTGTTAACAGTTTGGCGAACTACTTCCGAATATAAACTCTGTTATCCATACGGAGGGATTATGACGCCACCTCTCAGTAGTTTAAATTATTCTGGTAGGCAAGAGCATCCCCTAATTACAACTTAGATACCATAAATAATGTTAAAACGCAGGAAATGTTATAACGCAGTATATGCTAACGTTACAAAGCAGGAAAAGCATGCAATTTATGTGAAAAAATAATTATGCCAGTAGAACTATTGTTTTCTATATACTATTGAGGTATTATTGTCAAATAAAATTCATTTGATGCAAAAAATTACGCAATATCTTGAGACCAAATCCCCTTTTGGAGTCATACGGGTCAATTTAGTTGTCAAATATTTTTAAAAAAAATATTTTTTCAAGTCCCTGGAATGCATTTTGCGAGCGCACATTTTTTTTGGAAGAAAATAATAAAAAAAATCATGTGCAGTGTAGCGGTTAAAATATATTCAGTCGAAATGTAATGCTATTACATATATCTTTTTCCCAAATACTTTGATAGCAAAATTAATTATGGATTTATAACCCACTGGTTGTAATCGGTTCATAAAATATATACTGTACATCTTCAGTATAAAGCGCTTTAACTGCCAGTCCACTTGATGAATATCACGCGCATTGATGCTATTGGGGTTCTTTTTCCAATTATCTGTAACACACCTCCAATATATGAATTTGCGATTGCCTATTTCGAGAATATTATTAGCCATTTTTAATTTATGGATTTCTAAATTTAATTACGACTGCTCCATTAAGGCGACACCGTACCCCCAAATTCATTCAATATTTTTAAATTGTAATTTTTTTGTTATTAAACTCGTGCTATGTTTCCAAATTCTACGACTTTAAAACGATTATTTTTTTGCAATTTAAAAAACATCATATTAAGATATTTCTGTGGAGCAATTTCTATTTTGTTTAATTCTTGCCTTACAAGTATAAAACTTGTTATACAATGTTCCCTTATATCAGCAATATTCTGTATAAAATAATTGTCCTTACTTCTATTTTTTTTAAGAATTTAAATTTAAAAAAAATTATATATATATTTTTAAAATTGAAGTTACAGATTTGATTTTTTTTTGTTTTGAAAGAATATATCGTTGTCAAAAAAAATTTGTGAGGTTTTTTAATAATAGTTTAAATTTTTGACAAAAAATATTTGTGCGAATATTTTGCAAAAACTTATGTATTTTTTTATTTAAAAGTATTTAAAAAACTGTTTGACTAGTTACTAAAACAAAACAAGATATTTTGTTTAGCTGATTATTAAAAGTGCATTACTAAAAAGAAATAATATAATTAATTATTAGGATTTTACATATGTGACTAACCTGAAAAAAATAATATTCAGATATATGCAGTTAACGCCCTAAATATGTCAAAAACCAAAAAAAAATATTAAACATTTAACTTAATTTCTTAAATATGTATAATACACTATTCATTGATAGTAATTTAATTATAAAATTTTCCAATGTTTTGCGAATTTTTCTCAATATTAAAAATGCTTTAACAGTAAAAAATATTGACAAATTGTATAATTAAATTAATAAATATGAATAAGTACTGTAGTATGCATATGTAAAAACTGTTTAATTTAAATATTTAAAATTGCTCGTTTGGTTTTGTCATATATTATCTTTAAATGCATATATCTAAAAATTTATTTTTTTCGAATCCTTCACAAAGGATTTTTTAAAATAGACTTTAAATCAAACGTTTTTTGTAATGCTCTTACAATAGTCTGCTAAAAAATAGCATCAGTATTTTCAAATAAACAGTCTAACATATTATTTAAAAAAAAAAATACGAAATTAGAAAAAGCAATATTCTTTGCAAAATGTTGTTAATGACACGCACACGCGCGCGCACACAGACACACACGATATTTTTTTGTCAATAATATACTCTTACTAAATAAAAATTTCGAAAGCTGTAACTTTTAAAATTAAAAAAAAAATAATTAAAAAAAAATATTTTTTAAAAAATACCATTATAAATTTCTTTAACCGAATATTATTAATATTTTGGTACTGTTTAATAGGTTTAACATTTATAATATAATAAATAAAAATAGTTGAAAATGCCTTATAGTGTCCTTATAAGTAAGTACCTTATAAGTAATCTTATGACAAGCCCATTTACAGCGCCCCTTAGCAGCATTCTCAGGAGTTAGCGTACATACATCTAAAATAATACGATACACGGAGCTCAACAGTTGGTGCAACATTTGATTGGAAAAAAAATGATTTTTTTTAACATTTACATAACTACTATAAATAATAATTAAAAATATAATGTATTCAAATTTAACCAAATTAATTGGTATTAGCCGTGTGGGATTTTTAATTGTGCTTCAAACTTTCCTTCTTTCAATTTCCAAATAAACTGATGAAGGATTGAATGCCTATAACCAGGTGTTAAAGTTAAAAAATATTTTTTTTTCTAAAACTTTTACATTTTTCTTGGTGACATATAGTCATTAATTAAATTATTTTGTAAAGGGAACTTATATTTTAACATTCACACAAGATGTTTGTCTAAAAAAAAGTTTCATTTAGATTTCCTTTGCTTAATGTCGTGGCGCCATCTCTTGGTGAAACTTTTAAAGTATCTTAAAAGTATGTCTACATATAATATTCAAATCAAATTTGAAAATACATTCATTTAGAGTCTTATTATTTTGCAAACTGCAAAGAACCACTTTTCCAGGATATTTTTTGTTCGTATTCAGGTAAGAGTGTGATTCACAATATTTATAAAATGATATAAAATTACAATACGTGATAAATTATAAAATGTTTTTTTATAAAGCAACACATATTTGCCACATCAGCTATGTATATAAGAAAATGCTGGGATATCCTCTAGTTCTCAAAATCCTTCCTCTAACTCTTCAAGTTCTCAATTTTAAACCCTCCCTTAAGTTCTTAAGGCGCTTGACCCACAGATGCTCAACCCTAGTAGCACATAAACATCGTACGACCACCACGCGATATCGCTACGAGACAGTACGATGTTCGTGTGCTACTAGGGAAGCGATTTTTGAAATTGTAAAGTTATTTTTACGGCTTGGATAAATTAAATACAATTTAAAATAGTTTTAAATTAATTACAAATGAATATCTTGTAAGACTTACTCGACCCTTTATATTAATAATAACAAAAACTGAAAGATTAAATTAATATATGAAGTTAAAAATTTGGTGTATTGCTAGAAAAACTGGAGATCCCATGAGCGGCAAGACTTATACTTTATAATTAATAATATGATTTGTAGGGTGTTGTGTCGGTTGTCCGTGAGCGTCACATTTGAAACTTACATAATTTTTTTTAACAAAGCAGTCAATCGTTTCTATATAGCTAAACGATGTCCCTTGAAGAATTTCGAAAAAAATATACTTGTATCGACACAACACCTTACACATCATATAATAAATTATAAAGTAAAATTGTTTTTTTTTTCAATTGCTTTAGCAATTTCCGATCCATCATTGTTGTTTCTGTCCAAACACCATTGCTGCAGAACAATAAAGTTAACATTTTATGTCGTGATGGGCAGGGACCGACTTACAAGTTTAGGGGCCAAGGGCAAATGAACATTCGGGGGCCCTCGACGTACTTTAAAATAAAACATTCTAGAATGCGATTCGAAACATGACATACATCAAGAACACGCAGGAAATATGAAAGCAATTTAATTGAATAAAATAGAAGAAGTTTTTTAAAAAATAGAAATATTTATTAAAAAAATTCATTAGTTTAGTAAATTTATTTTCTTCAAATTTTTTTAGCCTTATAGGCATTTTTAGGGGGCCCCTTAAAAATGGTTGGCCCTGGGCAAGTGTCCCGAATGCCCTCCCGTAAATCAGTCTCTGGTGATGGGTGCAATTCGAAAACTTGTCTTGTACAAAATTATAATAATCCGAGAAAAATTCAATTTAACTATTCCAAAAAAAATTTAATTCAATAAATATATTCTTAGTTCTATAACTTGTTGTATGTTATTACAATTGAAAGTATTAGTTGTCATTTCCAAATTTTGTCCATATTTTTTTTAAAAACTGCTGTTTTCCTATGTTATATGGTAGTTTGAATACTTGTATAATTAAGTATGTAACCATTATATAGGAACATTTGTGATTTCAAATCTGTCAATTAAAAAATATCTAGAGTGAGAGAAATGACGGACAAATGTCAACATGGGTCACATGTGAACAGTGTTAATTTCACCTAAGGAACATTAAATGTTTTTTTTTTATAAACGTTACCAATAACTGATAATCATAGTTCGATATATCGGCCAAGCTTACAAATCAATCTGATACTTTTATTGTCTGCAAGTGTTCTATATGTTTAATAAAGAACGTGACTTAAATATATTTCAATAAAAATATTATTTATGCAAAGTACAGTGGATTTATTAATTTAAGTTTATGAAAGTTATTGTTTCTTGCCATGGTTAAAGTATTTTTTTTTCAAATTACAAATTAATAGTTCAAAGCGATACTTGTGAATATACTGTATGGTATGGGGCAAACGCGAACTGTTCACTTGTGTCCTATTTCATTATTTATATTTCGTAAATATCACACTTATTTGTATTTAAAAACTAATTACGTTACACATCATTGCATAGTAACATTAAATGACCAAGTTTCAGACGCAAAAACTTGTCTTATCCAAAATAATAATAAACCTACTGATTTCTAAAAAACAACTGACACGGACAATGCACGTTCTAAAACTGTACGGCTTCCTTTTTATTTCACCATTTATTTTTTCTAAAAGTAATCAAGGATACCAGATAACACTTCCAAGAGCTCCACAACTTATTGGCCAACTCTCCACTCAGGATGTCATTATTGTTTAACGTCGCCAAGTCAACTTGCCAATCTCAATCAACGCCAACAGCACCCCATAGGTGCAGCCAGAAACCGCTGCAGACAGCGTGTCGGCCATATCCGGCATGTCTTCCTCGTGTCACCCCAGACATCCGCGAAAAGGTACTTCGATCTTTTCGAAAAAGAGGGGCGGTAGTGGCGTTATCGTCTGCAGGGGGGGACCGAGCACCCCTCTCGTCTGGTGTATTTTTATCGTAGGCTGATTTTCGCCGATAAAATAGAACTCCTTGACCTTGGACAAAGGTGACGAGACACTCTTTACCTGGATGGATCGTTTCCAAGACACGGGTGTGCTGCTCCCCGCTAGACAATTGCCAGATCCGCGTGGCGTTGCAGACGATACCTAATTTGGAGAATGCGGACGATTTTGGTCTGCTGCAAGTAACCTAATGAAACTAATGCAAACATTGAAAGTGGGCATTCGTCGCTTCAAAAATTGTATTTATAATAATACAGTGTGTATTGATTATTGGTAATATTATAATGTGTAGTGATTAACTGTTTTATTAAATAGCAATATCTATACAGTAGGAATGCTAAAAGTGTCAAAAAAACGCTGGATAAATTTTGAACATGCGGAAATGAAAACAAAATATTTGTTTGATTTAATTAGTAATTTTGTTTAATTAAAAATTAAATTAAGATTTAAAACGTCCTTCAATTCAAACTTCTGTCAATTTAAAAATGTGGTTACCCTCTTCTTCTTCTTTGGAAAAGAACATTCTTTAACTGCTACTGTTTAAAATTGAAGAATGTGATAGGAGTATAATTTTAAACTAAAAGAAATTCCATAATTTTAGCTAACTGCTAAATAATAAGTTTAAAAAAAAAAACAGGGGTCCCATTGAACCGTAAAGTTTGGTTCGTAAATACTATGGACGTGCGCCAGATCGGCCATTACTTCTGCTTGCGCCTGCGGCTCTTCCTATGTGCCATCATCGAACTTTAATATGATATTTTAGTTTAACAATACAAAGTTCAACAAATCGTCAGTTTTCGCTTTACACCATTTTTTCAAAAATAGTTTCAACTCTCAACGAGTTAAATGGAATTTTTGAACTCGTCGTTCTCTTCCTTTCGGAACGAACCAGCCACGACCCTTTCGATTAGAACTGAAGTTACAGTGGATAAACAGATCAACAAAAACCAGAAATGTGACTCATTTCCCTCACTACGAAGAAGAAAAGTTAGAGTGGAGAGTTGACTAGTGGCCGACCTGTTCCGCACGACTGATATTCCTCTACATGATGGTAGATCATTTATCTTTACAAGTTGATTTCGCCTGAAGTTATGGAACTTTAAGACATTAACACTTTTTATGTCGCGCAAGTTTTTGTCAATGACCGCTGCACCCGAACCGATTTAATCCCCCACTTTTCAAATAGGATCTAGCTGTGTATTTTTTTTTTAGATTTCACATTTTCCAGTTTCTTACAGCTTCTAACTAAGACATACCAATACTTGCAATTTTTTGTACACATTTACAATCTGTTTTTGTAATTTTTTGTAAATTTTGTTGTACAAAGGATTTAAAGAAGTAACTAGATGGCAGCAGAGCCTTATTAGTTATTATTAGAGCATTGTTAATAACTGTTAACATTATTTTAAGTAATAGAGCCCAAAAATTAGATATATACTGGAGTGCGCATAGAGAGTTAACGTGTTAAAGACGTATGCACATCAAAAACTGAGCTCTCAAAAAATATTAAAAGTGAAAAAAAAATGAAAAACGAACAAAATATGAGAAATTATTTTGTATATCAAACGCACCTCCTCTAGCGTTTTTGGAAAACAAGAATTTGTCATAAAATCCCATCTTCAGAAAAATAAGCAACATGTTTTTTTATATCAAAATATTTTGATTTAACGTTCGGATACGATAAGGAGTATATTTCCAAATAATGTTGATTTGGTGGGAAATATTACAAGACTTTTTTAATACAATTTACGTCAATACAAGTGGAAAGCCGGGATCGAAAGCAAGTGAATAACAAGAATATCTACGTTGTAACTAACAAGTTTGACAGATTTGTTACGTGTTTCTTTCGTTGAGGGATGCATTTTATAAACATGGTTGGAGTAATTGTTTTTCATTTTAATCTACAGAAGAAATATGTTTGTATTTTATGGAAAACTCACGGACTTAATACGAAAAATAGTAAGGACATTCAGTTTATATTTATTGCGTAGTTTTAAAGATGATAGTTGATAGATTATCAAATATCATATTAAGAAAAATATTTGTATGACTATATTTCGTAAGAAAACATATTAAGTAATTTGAAAATTACTGAGAAATATTATTAAAAATGACTAATGAGTATTAATTTATGAACTTTACAACAATTTTAATAAAAGAGCGCTTCCGGCAGAAAGCGTAATACATCGCAACCAAAACGTGTGCTGTGACCGGATTGTGTATTCGTGGCCGTGTGTGTATTCGGATCTGCAATTTAAAAGGCGCACCACCGCACTATCATATTTATAATTTGTTTATTTTTACTTCGTCCAACTACTTCCTCATTGAAGCCATTGTTTTTGATCTGGCACGTAGGTAAGGGGGTGGTTCAGGGGGTTCAAACCCCTCCCATTGAAGGCCAAGAAGAAAAAAAAATCAAAAATCGAATTACTGTAAAAATAGTTTAAAAAAAATAGAAAATTTTTACTTTCTCGTACTATACTTCTTGTAAAGTTGATATTTTTCGGGGGTCCTGCCCCAGAAAACAGATTTCAAAATGCTTCAAAAATATGTTTTGAGGCAATTTTTATCTCAAACTAAGCTTCACATGACATAATCTGGTTCATTTTCCAGCATTTGGATTTTGGCGACAAAGGGAAAAGATCGTATTTCTGTTTACTTAAAAAGAATTGATAAGTTTAAAGAAAAAAAAAGTGTGAGGGGGGACTCTTGTTCAAGGAGGGGGGGGGGGGGGAGTAACCTAAAGAAATCTGTTGCTCAGTCACTGAACCCCTCCCATGAAAAATGTATACCTACATGCCTGCTTTTGATTAACTTTTTAATGGTAATTTGAAAGTATTAAATTAATTTTGAAAAAAAAAAACGAAACTGAAAATGAACGTGGATTGATTTCTGCTTGATAAATTTATATCAACAATTAAGAATAGTAAATATTTCAAATTCGTTCACATGCTTCCTCCCTCCCTCACGTCCTCTACGCCAGTGGTCCCCAATTAGCAAAAGACCTCACCCCTAGCTAAAGCTAAAACAGACCTGGGGACCCCCTTTTTTCATGTATTCTCATGAAAGTCTTCCGCTTTCCGGGCAGGTATACGTTTCAATTTTGTTCAAGATGGAACGAAGAGAAAAAAAAATATGAACTTAATTCCATAATTTTTCTAAAATTTCCACAACTTTTAATACGTATTATGAATACAAATTTGCCTAATAAAAACACAGGAAAAATAACTTTATGACCCAGCTGACCCCCTAACATCTTCTCGCGAACCCCCGGGGGTCTGCAGATTACCTTTTGGGTACCAATGCTCTACACAGATTTAATTAAATTTATTTTGCAGTACTTACAAACGTACTTTTTATATTTTTTGGCGGATGTTAAAGATGATAACTGAAATTGCAGTTGTTTCAGTTATTATTACATTACATAGAATGGGAAACTTACGATTTTAATATTAGAGGAGGTGTCCGATTACAATAAATGTTGCCGATATACGACATTTGCATTCTCGAAAAATGAACCATTTCTAAGCATGGCCTTAGTTTTTATTTTAAATTGCCTTCAGAGGACATCCAACTGCAATTATTAAAATCTCACTCTTTCACTTTTCAATATAAACAAAATCGTGGAATCTGGAAGAATTTAAGGCATTTCCGAATTTTTGTGTTTAACCCAACAATTTTCGCTAATAGCAAGAAACCGTAAAGACAAGTAATTGTTCGTACACGCCACCTTATTTTTTGGTTGGGAGTGAGACGGGGGTCTTCCTCGATCCCCCTCCCCCCTTTCCTTAACGTCTCCCTCTTTTCTTCCATTCTGCCTGTAAAATGGTAAAAGCGGATGTTAGGGTGTGAGAGAGTATTAATAATTGTCTAGACTGACTTCTTCCATTGCCGATATTGTCATTTAAATTTTAGGTATCGCTTACGGAAAAAGGTTTTATTTGCTATTTTATTGTTTGAATTACAATTTATGTGAAACCTATGTTTTATTAATTGAAGGTATGAATGCATCAGCTACTGACCTTTTGGAGAAAATACTTAAAACTTAGGGTCAATCAAAAGTTTTTAAAAGTTTCTTCGATCAATGTGATTGAAAGGATTTTAAAATTAAGGGATATTTCATTTTACTCTAATGTGAGTTCACTGGTCGAAAATTGGTCAAAAATTGGTCTTAAGTGATCGAAAATTGGTCTTAACTGGTCGGAAATTGGTCTTAAGTTGTCGAAAAATGGTCTTAAGTGGTCGAAAATTGGTCTTAACTGGTCGGAAATTGATATATTCACCCTAATTTGATAATTATTGTAATTTCTCATAATTTATTTTCGATTATCGTTAACTTGTATAATAGGGTGACACAAACGGAATTTTGTCTTTATAGGTCGAAAATAGTTTAACAATATATTTTTCAAAAGAATAAGTAACGAAAACACAATGTGAATTTTATAAAGTCATTTATTAGAAAGATTTGCATTGTAAGTTTAATTATATTATGTTAGTCAAAATAGCTGAATGACAAAATTATACCTTAGTTCTGAATATGTTTATTAAAGAAAACTCCTTATCTATACATTAAAAAATGTGAGAATAAATATAAATTGCAAACTAAATATATCCACATTAGTAATAAAAGTTTTTTTTTATACTTTAATGTAAAAACATGTATTTTGGTATTTGAAAAAAAATTCTGTTAAAAAAATATTTAATATATTTCTAATTTACCACAAAAAGTAACCCGGTTGTTTCAAAATTGAAGTTGTGCGACTACTTTTACATATAATAACATATTAAACATACATAAACAGAGTCTAAAAGTAACCATTTTTATTGCTTTGACACTCCCGGTATAGTAGTGTAGGTTAAATTTTAATGTAATAAATAATATTTTATTAATATTAAAATTAGAGCCACATATAACGTTATGAAATAGCCTGTAAATACGGACTGTAGTTTTACGAACTCTATGTTAAGAGTTATTAAAATATAAATTTTGATAATTTGAAAATTTTAATTAAATACTTTTTTATTATATTTAAAAAAAAATTGCCTATAAGGTGAACTTACATTCGGGTAGACCTGTAATTATAGTACGTGCCATGTAAATCGTAAGACCTTTTCAGAATTAAAATATGTTTCATTATTGCAAGTATCCAAATATCTTAGGATGGTATGTTGGTCTAAATTATTTATACCTTAAGGGTTTGATAAATAAAATTGCCTTAATATTGTACTTTTATAGAATATAAACACATGACTATCATAGACGTAATTATATTGTTTTTTTTGTGACGAAAGTTAAATATTTTGTGAGATAGAACTAATATCTTAAAAATGCTAATTTGAAAATATTTATAACTCTTCTTGGACTCGCAACAATTTTTTTTTTCCATGTTGTCATATCAAAATTTATTGTGTGATTCGTAAATAGAAGGTTGGTTGATTCAAAATAACGCTGCACTAGCCATACACATTGGGCTATTAGCGACTCAAAAATAGGACATTACATTTTTTTTAAAGGTGAATCTCATTAAAACTGCTTATTTGAAAGTTTGCAACGTTTTATAATTTACAATGGTTGGTTCGATGTATATAAGAATTTTTTATATAATATTGTCCTGCATATATTTTTTTATTTATAAATTATTTTGATTAGTATCAGACTTCATGATACTAATCATACTAAATTTCAGGTAATATTTCATAAATACATTAATTAAAAACAAAACATTATTAAAAGTAAAGGTCAGGGCTACAATGCAATTATTTAAATGTAAAATCAATTTATTTTTGAGAATCAAGTTGCTATGTTATGTAAATTTCCTTATACATTTTTCAGTATATTTTAATATGTAATATTGATTTATTTATGAATTCTTGCATAAGGTAGATTACCTCATACGAGAAAAGCTATTTCATATTTTGATAACTTTAAAAAAATCAAAAATGCAATAGCTTTATATAGACTCCAAAATCGTATGTATCTCATACAAAGTTAACCTACTGACTGACAAGGGTTGACTTTGCTGTAACCCGAATGAAATTTATGACTCAATGATATATTTATGACTCTTTTTTCACAATGTCATAAAAATTTGGAAATAAAAAAATAAAAGAATAACACATTCTGATTATCTTAATCAAATCAGTTGTATGAATTGTTATTATTAAAACCAGTTTTATGACTTCCCATTTCAAATTTGCGACTAGATATTTTTAATTTATGAGTGCTCAACTAAGTCCCGACAGCCTTTTGGAATATGTTCTCCCAGAAAATAAAATCCCCCTAACACCTTTATTCAAAATTGTGAAATTGGAGATTTTATAAAAGAATTTGAAACAAAAAACTATAGTTATTTTTTTCAAGTTTTTAATTTTCCAGCATAAAATCTTTAAGAAATCTACATTTCCTTCAAAATTTTCAATGATTCAAATTTGGATTTATTTTCTGCATGTTTTTCGAATATTTTTTACATGTTTTATAAAGAAAATTAAAATTTAATTTTACAGATCTTTAATTTAAAAGATCTTCAAGCTAACAATAGTTTTTTTTCCGGCATAAAGTCTTCAATTTCACAATTTTCTGGAAGTTTTTTTTTTTGTATACTTTATTTTCTGGGCTGTTCCATCTCCATCTACCCCGTATGAAAGCGTTCCTTCGATACAATACTTCCTCTCTCGTGAGCCCCGTGTGAAGGCTTCCTTAATCTGTGAACGCCGACAATCAACACACTTCATTTAATGATAAAACCCACCCAATGTTGTCTGCCCCACGCTTTTCTGAATGAAAGTCCAGACAACGGCTCGTTCGTTATCTGCCCTCTATCGCTTCCCTCCCCTCCTTTGTAATGTAGTAAACAAACATTTGTAAGAAGCTCTCGTCAGCAGCCAACTGATAGGACCTTTCCATTAACGGCCTGCCCTCGTGCTTTATCTATCGGCTGCCCTTCCGACTTTTGCTGGACTAAACAGCACGCCCGCTGCCGCCACCTGTTTTGGCGGGTAAATATTTTGAACGGTTTTTTTTAAGAGGGGAGGGGGAGTGACAGTTCTGCTAAAGAGGAGATTCCAGAAAATATGCCTCGAAGAAGATTCGCGAAGATTAAAATTTGAAATAGAATTAGCAAAAATCTAATTTATTAGGGCTATTTTTAATAGTAAATGTTTTGATAATTATCCATGACCTACTTTTTTATGGTTTATGAGTTACTAACTCTTTACAAAAAAATAAAATTATGATTTATTTTTATAACAAAAATAAAAGTATAATTTATTTTAATATTATTTATAAACGTTTTCATATATTTCGTTTTACTAGGAGTCTCCGCTCCTGCTCCGCTGACCCCGTGAGGATTACTACGCAATTCTCCTAGATTTGTTTCGCAAACCAATTCTCTCTATAAGGTAGGACACGATAACAATGTGCTGTAGTAACAATATTTTTTTAATTTATATTACTGAAAACTTTAAAAGTTGAAACTGAAAATTTAAATTATAATTCGTCTTGGCATCAATACTTTTTTTCGCCATGTAAATCTATATAAAATTATTTAAAGTAAAACTTTAAAAAAAAATGGAAAACAATGGCCCCATTGACATGCCTACCATTATTTATTATTTTCCATTTTATTTTCGTGCCCTTCTTGCGTTTTAGCTCAATTTAAAACATTATTCGTAGTTTGTTATGGATATAATTGTAGTTAAGCTTATCATAATCTTGCCTATCAGAAATGCTTAATATAATGGCTAATGACGTCAGACAGATGGAGTTCGTGGGAATCTAGTTAGCAAAGCTGCCAACAGATGGCAGCACTTTCGACTTAGCAGTTTGCAGTTTGCATACGTTTGAAAAAACTTATTTTTTGTTAATATCATATGGCTTATATTCTTCCTAATTTAAGCTGACATCATCAAAAGAATTATTCGTCAATAAATTTAAGGGGTTAATCGTCAAAATGGCTTATAGAATGGTAAAATACAATTGCAGACGCAACAGATTTTTGTAACTGATGTTGCCATTCTGCGTAGAGAAAATCACCGTTTTTTAATCACCGCCTAAGAGAATTATATATAGAAATATGTACGATACTAAATTCTAGTTCACGAAAGTATAATTGAAAATATAATACCTAAAATATTCGTTATTGTATTCTGTTTTAAATTAATTTTGTAATTATTTTCTATGTCTTTATAGCTTGTGCCCAAAATGTTGGGCTTTTAACAAAAAAATGTAGATGCTTTTTTAGTTATTATGGTGTGCATTTATGGTATTATATGATATGTACTTTGTGGAATAGAAGAAAAAGTTGAAACGGAATATTTTGGCTATTGAATCAAGTCAATGTTAAATAATAATGATTGTAACATGATTAAAAAAAACCTGTTAAGGTACGTAAACTTAATAAATTAGCTGCGGAAACTACGACGTATATGAATCATGCATTTTATTTTTATAATTCCATATTGTACTTTAGTTATAAAAAAATTACATACTAACTAAATTCGTAATTTTGTATTTATATTTATAACCATACTTGAGATATATTGAATTTTGGTACGGAGGAATAATGAAATGTAATTGTCTTCTATAAAGTAAAATAAGTAAATGCTAAGCTTTAAAACTAACGCAAAATGGTCCTTTGAAGCAATGACTCTATATTCCATAATGTTGTTATACATAATTATTTCAACCGTTTTGTAAAAAATATTAAAACTTAATGTAATCATTGAATTGAATAAATCAATGTAAGTAGTCGTAATGAGGTAGTTATTCATCGTACAAAATAAATTTTTGTATTTATATTTATAACCGTACTTGAGATATATTGAATTTTGGTACGGAGGAGTAATGAAATCTAATTGTCTCCTATAAAGTTGAAATGATGTATATGTTTCAGAATTACGATATGTAAAAAATCGTGAGGCAATATAAAACGATAATATGCTTTTCGACTTTTAATTGCAATAAATACGCGCAAAATAATCGTTCATGATCTTGTTAATTGACTTTCTGTTTTACATCTTGTGATATAAAAACGTTTTACAATAAAAAAAATTACACTTTCTGTTAAGGTAATTCGAAGTCTACAGAAAATATTAAAGGAAAATGCTCCGTCATCTTTTCTATAAAACGAATATTTTATTTTTTTATCCGATTTGATGCTTTTCGTTTATTGACCTGATGTCTTGAAAGTCTAGAAGGACTTTAACCAGAGGATTTTGTTTTCCATCCATGCCGCCGCATGACGTAAGAGTCAGCATCACATACCGTGATATTTTCTATCTGATTCCTCGTATCATTGCTTTATCTTATTTTTGTAAAATTGGTCTCTTTATCATTCATTTCACGAAAAAAAACTTTTAATAAACACATTCTTTATTTTTTTTTCCCATTGACCTTCACGTTATTTTTTTAGTCTTGTCTAGTGTGTAGTTTTAGGTGTTAACTAGTTAAGCAAATTTCCGTTGCGTTGTTATTTCCAAAAATATATTAAGACAATGCTTGAGCGACGTTGACATTTCGCAATGCATCGTCAGTTTAACGTCGATATTTCTCGAAATATCGATATTTTTACTATGGTAATTTAGATCGAAATTATCACAGATCTAAATTAAAATTTTAAGCAAATTGTAATTATATATATGCGAACAGATATCTCAACTGTCCCACAACCAATTGTTCGAATGCAATTCGCAAAACCTGTCTGCAACACTCTTGGATATGTAAAGGCTATTTCAACAGAAATATATTAAATAATCCGTGTAACCGTAAATTCTGATATATATTCGACACGTAAAAAATAAGATATCGGTACCGAGATGTTGATTTCATTGCGGTATATCGAAAGTTTATATTTTTCAAATTTTATTTTTTTAACGGAACATTGCTAAATATACATGCTCACATTTGACGAAACTTTGGTCATTTTTACGAAACAGACGCCTGCTATATTTTAGGATTAAATATTTCGTGAAACTGAGGGAATTAATTTTGTTGTGCTATTAATGAAATTTATTTTGTCAAAAATGAAAAAGTTTTCAAATGAACAGAGATGGGTCTTCTAGAACCACATCCACTTCAGAGTCCAATAACATTCTATTCATTTGGCCAAAAAAGGTTAGCTTGAAATCTGACAATATAAGAATAAGTACCATAAATGATCTGATGTCCCTGAAAAGGAATCCGAGTAAATTACTTTCTTTAAAAAATTGAGGATTATTTTTTCGTCAAAAGTCACGTGATTCAATGACCAAACGATTGTCAAATCTGACGAAAGTAATCAAGAAAATGGTAGTGATATTTCTGAAATTGAATAATAGCATGTACGTGAAAAGTTGCATAAGAAATATATTAAAATATTAAAAATATATATTAAAATGTTTTAATATATCGTGCAAGGTGTCAAATACATGTATAATTTGATGCACATATTAACTACGTATTGGGTAATATAATTGTTGTCAATATTGAAATCAATTTCAACCATCGTGTTCCTCAGTCTACAAAAAGACTGGTGACCACAAAATAAAGACACAAAACCGAATATCATAAAAAAAAAAGGAAAACCGATTTTTATTATTTTTTTGTTTCAGATTAGCTGCTACAATGATAAATAACAATTATAACTTTGTAAATGAAAATAACTTTATTTTATTTTCTCATAATAAGTCTTTACGTAAAACATAAATATTTCAAAACTGGAGTTTCGATTTTCGATGTACTTTTCTCAGAAACTGTAGCATCTAAAATAAAAATTTAAACGTTTACATTTTCTCTAATTATTGATGCTTACTTTAAATTAAGTTTAAAAAAAATTCTTCTCCTAATAAAAAAAGTATTTACCTGTTAATGTAAAGACATAGGGTTTATTGTAACTATTTTTGTTATTTGGTAAAAAAAAATCTAGACATCTAGATTACATATTTGAAAAGGATCATGTAAAACAAATAACAAATGTTTGATTTACCATTATAAAAAGTAAAACAAATAACAAATGTTTGATTTACCATAATAAAAAGTCAAACAAATAACAAATGTTTTATTTACCATTATAAAAAAATCAGGTTACTGATTTCTCAGAAAATGTACACTTAAAAATCTATAAAATAGCATTGGAGCCTGATAAAACTAGTCCCATGGAGCTCTGATAACAAATAATTAAAATCGATATCAACTACAATATAAAAATTTCACATGTTTGCGAAAACAGATTTGTTTAAATTTACTCGGTAATTATATGAACCTCATATTTTCCTAGTAAAATATCATTCAGTGGTTCGCAACCCGTGGTCCGTAGACTATTGATGGTACTTGAAGAGGGTTTATAGTGGTCCAGTGGAACTGCTGTTCAATCTAAATTATTTTCGTTTTCATATAAAACATGTGCCATTTAAAATTAACTTGTTGTATATGAATAATAAATCTAAATAAGAATTAAAAATCCCTTAACTATATTAGTGAAAATATTTTAAGTTTTTGAAATTTCATTAAATTTTCTATTTAACTGAATGATGAATAGTATTTAACCTGCAGTTTTATATATTTCCTAAAAAGGTAACTTTTATGTCTGGTGGTGCCATTTCCAGTCAGCTCCGACTTCAATATATTGCACATTAAAAATGTATACTTAACATGAACCTATTTAAAAGGATCCTGATATTTCAGTTTTGATGAGATCTTGACTTAATTACTGCGGTCGTTTTTAAATATACTACTATACACAATAGTATCAAAATTATTGAACAATATGCAAACTAAAATGATTATGAGAATTTTCAGTAATTTGAAATACCATTGTAATTAATAAGATAAATTACTTTAAAACAATATTTTATTACTGAATATACTTAGAGAAGAATAAACACATTTATCGACATATATTTGTATTTAAATTGTATTCCGTATCTAAATTTCGTTAAATTTTTTTAAATGGTGATGGTTGGCGGCTAGTCCAATTTTAAACTTAGTGGTCGGCGACCATCCAAAAATTAGGAAACACTGATCTGGATAACGACGGCATTTTAGCAGAAGTTACCACCCATTGCCTAAGAGCTTACTTGTCATCAGTGAACAACAAAATCAAGTTTTGACGCCTAAAATGCAATACTATTGGCAATCTTTGGACCCACTATTGGCAATCTTTGGACCCACTATTCGCTTGTTTCTTGTTTATGTTTTATCAGGTAATGATTTATAGTGTTATTAATTATAGTTGAGTAGGAAAAGTAAATAAAATTATTTTATTTCAGATTTCTAGTAGCAAAAAAAAACTGAAAGCGAACTTTCGTCAACATTAATAAATAATATGGGATGCAGTAAACTTTAATGACAATTCAGATTATCCATTATACTTCAACCCTACTAACCTCATAGTACGTAACTCGCTTAAAATGTCTTATTTGTCGGCGAGTGGCATTCGCTATCCACAGTAGCTCATGGACGTATATATACGTCCAGGGATATCCAGTTTTTTCCCAACAAAGCATCTAATTTTTAAATTCTAAAAAATGCTTTAATTATACAATTTTTTTTAATATAATAGTTTGAGGTAAAACTTAAAATCTGTCTTTTTACAATTAATCAAAAAAGTTATTAAAACTATGCAAAAAAAACCTACTCGGGAAAAAATATTGAAACAATAAAAATGTGAAACCTGCTTAACAATTGCAAACATTGCATGAGCGACAGTGGGTTAAACCACAAATATGTATGAACGCAAAAGCGTAAACGAAACCTAATGACGAACCAAGGATATTGAAGCGAAGTATATATGCTAAAACTGAAAATTGATATTTTTTATTTGATTATATCTGACATGAGAAATAAAATTATTTATTATTTTTTGTAGTTTGCTGTTAATTTCTTAATCCTCGTATTAAAAACAAGTATTTTTGTTATCTGGGCCTTTATACACTGACGCTATTTACGCACGTTGGCTTTTGCAGATGGCTGTGCAGTTGTCGGATACAAACTACGTGGATTATATTCATCAATTTCAGAGCTAACTGAAAAAGCAAACGTTAATTACATCCGTGTAGAATGGGATACATTATTTACGCGTATTAGAGTCTCTGTGATTGGCGAATACAAACAACGTGGTTTCTAAATACCGATTTTATAGCCACCTGAAGTTAACACGCATTATTAACGTCCGTATTGAGTGGGCCTAAAATAATGTGGTTTGAAAAGCGGCATATATAACAAACTATGTGCATGGCCATGCATACATATACAGGAATAGATCATTATTCGTAACTCTTTTAGTTCTGAAATTTAACAGAACACTTTCCGTTTTGGTATATTTATTAATGATATAGCTTAAAAAAACAAATAAATGTACCTTATTATAGACATGTTTTTCTAAAAGTCAATTGTTATTTTCAGAAGCAATTTCAAATGTACAATTGAAATAATAGTGCCAATAACAGAATTGTAAGAAAATAAGAAAGAAAAATATTTTTTTTGCACAAATCTCATGTGTCGAAGATCAATTTATACAAAAGTCTATATTCGATCACTGAACTAAAATAATATAAACACTGGAGTGAGGACTCCCATTGAGCGACAATGTACTTTACCGTGCCGCGTGGATGCTTTACAATTCGAAAGAGAAGGCTGAGAAAAATTCCACCTCGTATATTGCACAGCGAGTCGTGTTGCGTCGTTCTTGAGTATTTTATCAATACTTATATATAAGAATGGAGTGTCTGTCAGTGGAATAGAACAAAACCCATAATTTTGAGTTTTCTCCACGAATTAGGATACACTGATTCCGAAAATCACATGAAATTTTTTTTTGTCTGTCTGTCTGTTTGTCCGGATTTAACTCAAAAAATACTGCACGGATTTTTATGAAACTTGCACCATGTGAACAAACTTTTCTTAGTTTAAAATCTGCACTTTGTTTCATGTGGATATCTGCAACCATTCAAAAGTTATAGAACTTTTTCCATTTTCTCTAACATTACGCCTATGGGAAATTTACATCTCGATCTTCCCTCATAACATTATTGTTAAAAATCTCCTTAGCGACCAAAAATATTACGATTTATTTTGATTGGCTGATGAGTAAATGTCGCAAAAAGGAATTAAAAATGTCGCCAAACGAATTAAAAATGTCGCCAAATATTGCCAAATGAATTAAAAATGTCGCCAAATGTTGCAAAATATTTTTTTTAATGTCGCCAAATTAATAATAAATGTCGCAAAATTAATTTAAAATGTCGCCAAACGGATTAAACATGTCGCCAAATATTGCCAAATGAATTAAAAATGTCGCCGAATGAATTAAAAATGTCGCTAAATGAATTAAAAATTTCTCCAAATCAATAAAAATGTTGCCAAATGAGCTAAAATAGAGGTCTTATATTTAAAAATATCATCACAATGACGAAATTAGTGTCCAAATAACAAAATTAACGTCGTTAACAAAAACCTCGCTAACCGAAGAAGGAAGATAAACCAGTTCTTTTGACTGACGCCATGTGTATTCATGTTTTGAACAACTTAACTTTTATGACAATAGTGCTTTTTGTTACGGAGGTTGTTAAGTTGTTGAAATGGGCCACCCTAAAAGTTTAATTTAAGGTTTTCTATATGTATACCTCCATGTAGCTTATTTTTAAATTTTTACCTCAAAAACATATTATTGGAATTCAAAAATGAATATTTTATAATTAATTTTTATAAGAAATATTGTTCGTAAATATTGACCCTTATGAAATTATGTTGAAAGTCGGATATATAGACTCCGGTCACCAATTGGCACAAAAAAAAATCACCAAAGACGATACATTATTTCGATTTGGAACAATGCAATATTTTTTCTTTGATATATTATTGCGTCGCCAATATTAAAACTAATGAATGTGAAATTTTTCTACAAAGGTTTATTGTTACTAAATGGTTAATTTTTATACCAAAAATATGCAATTAAAAAAAAATTTGCAGTTTTTATTTTAAAAAATAAACATTTTACAAAAACATCAGTTTAAACAGTACTCGCAATATCATGTAAAGTCCTACATAAAAATAGATTTAGGTATCTCAAATACTTAAAATAATTCTGGGTAATAGTCAAAGTAAATCTGGATTTTGATAAAGTTTATTTTTCACAGTGCACAGAAAGTGAAATGCGATGGCTATGCTGACAAGACAAAATCGTGCAGCTCTTACTGTGCAAAGTGACCACAAGCAACGCCGGGCCATATTGCTAGTTAATTAATAAATATTTGTATCTTCTTTTTCTTGTAAGTATGGAAAAACATTAAATGTATTTTTGAAAGCCAGAAATATGTTTTTAAATCTACGAAAACTTATATGCCAAAGGACTATTATTTCTACCTTGGCTAAAAAAGGTATAAAGTGGTCGCGCAAGCTTAGTCCTCACTCCAGTATCTATAGTATTTTAGTTTAAATGTATGCGAAACCTATTTAAAAAAGGTAGTTTTTCTTGTAAAACTATAACTTACAAACGATCTTTAATAAATAACTTTGATATTGTATTGCTTCGTACTTATTTTGTTTTTCTCGTAGAGTTGAGATAGGTCAGTCCGACGATAATTTCACGTGAATCTTCTGGTATGTAAAAACCACCAGGATTTAAATCCATATGGCATCTATCAACAGACTCGAGGTATTCCAGAGTAAGTCAATGAACCATCGCTTAACGTTTTCCAGACTGGAATTTTTACGTTTGGGCATTTCTCTACTACATCCATCATAGTTTTTGAGTAGAAAGATATCATGAATGAAGTGGTCTCAGGAGTCCACTTAATTTGATACACAGTCATAGATTTCTGAGCGTCTACGTGATCTGATCCACATATCCCTTGTGTGCGGTCACATTGCATTCTACAATGGAAGTTGTCTTTTTTTCTTAAGCAGAAAACTGTGTAACTTTGAAAATCTGGATTGTACATCCAGCATTTTGTCTCTGTATAATCCGTCTATTTTGATTACTTATATTGTGTCTTTGAATTATCATCGTCCAAACAAATATATATGTGCATAGGGGGATGTTACACATTAAATCTGCCGTAGTCAAAATATCCTTACGTTGATATTAGTGTAAAAGTTTTGAGAGTATGGGCTCAGGCGATGTCTTCGTAATCTGACAATAGTTCAACATTCTGATAGTTCCGAAAGTCGTATAGACCAATTCCGATAGTTCTCGAACCGTAATCAATATACTGTAACTATAGTGATACTTTAACCATCTGACGGAGCTGAACGACTTAAGTCGTCCATGGATTTATAGTTTTTCTAGCATCACACATAAACTTTCAATTTATAAGAATAATCAATGTTGCACATATCTAAAGCATTGGGGTGTATCTTGTAATACATATGTATATCGAAATAGTATAAATGAAAATATGTAAATAAAATATACACGCATTGGAAGTATTAAGTAAAACATTTTTTGGGAAAAAAACTTTAAAGTTAAAGAAAATGCCAAAATTGTAAAGGGTTAAAAATCAATCAAGTAAACTGCCAATAATTTTTTAAAAATAACCCTAAACCGGAAAATTAATGAACGTGTGAATGTCTGTTACATGTTTTCTTAATGGTAAATTAGTAAGTTATAGAGTACACAATCTTTACTTGTATTTTAAAATATATAGATATGAAAATATTATAAAACTTTTACAGTTTATGCATATAATAAGCACTTTTTTTACTATCTATGTAAGACTACTTTATTTTCCGTTGTTCATTATTTTGTAGACTTGGAAAACTATTTAATCATCCTATTTAATTTCGATGATTTTAGCTTTTGAAATTAACACATCTTTGCGAACTTATTTAGCTGCATATTATCGGTCATTTAAAAATTAAACTCAAAATCTAATAATTCCTAAATATTCCTTTTATTGAAATAGTATAAAATAAATCCGATTCCAACTATAGGAATCTAATCCAATGGACTTTTCTTGTAAGATTAGATGTATAAAGAATCGTAATCTCTACTTGTCTGGGTCAATTACTAAAGTAAATTGCACAAAAATGAGCCTATCAGTAGTAGTCTCTCAGTGACATAGATAATGGAGACATAATGAGTGACTGAGATTTCAGTGGGTTGCAAGACAATCATTTCGACATATTTTGTTTGTTTTTTTGGACTCCAATTCGGATTCTTGGAGAAATCCCTTCCGTTAAAAGGTTCGTAAAGTCAGCAAAGCAGAGTAATTGATATAATCTCTGCTTGCTTAAAAATAATCATTTGCATTGCTTTTATTTTCGTATCCACAAACAATTAACTTTGTAATTCAGTTTATTTATTCCCCTGTACTTATTGAATGTATTTATAAATTTATTTTCTTTTATGTGTTTGTACTTTTGACATAAGCTACCTTACATATAACAATTGATATATTATATACTGCCGTTGTAAGAAAGAAAGCCGCTTATCTTGAAATAACAAAACATTTGCAGGAAACAAGAATTAAATTTTTTTTCACTTGCTTTAAAGTTTGGATACTCTAAAAGACTTTTATTGTCTAAAAGTACTTGTTTGCATGTATAAAATTTTATTTTGGTTATAGTTATATTTTCTTTTACCATGTTTTTCTATGTACAAATCTCCATGGATTATGGGCATTTTAGTATTTATTTGTCACATAGGGTATTTTATCGAAAACCGTCTCGAACAGGAGATAAAGTCAATATAAGTTTCACTATAACTTACCATTATATTTATTTCGGGGATTTTAAATGTCATAAAAAAATATTTTTAAATACAAATCGGAGAAACTAAAATATGAATTTTGTAAATTTTGGATGTAGGGCTTTTTAACTTATGACTGTAGTGCAGCTATCGCACTATGCGTCTGGGCTCATATACCGAACAAGGCTTGATTGTTGATTTTTGTAAGCGACTGTAGCTAGTTAATACGGCACTGTACAGCAAGATGCTACCATTTCCTTCGGCGTTTTATGAGTTGTTAATGAGATTTTTGCCGTTCCAAATTTTTCCCCTTGCTGGCACACAATAGTTAGCTCCAACCAATTTAAATAATTTTTGTTCTTTGGCGACACTCATTTCTGGATTAATTCTCATTCTGTTATGCACATAGACTGTTTGTTTTTTCTTCCTACAGATGGATACAGATTTAACCTTCCGAAAATCTTTGTATAGATTTTGATGTATTTTATTACGTATTTTTGCGTTGAAGTATACGCATTTTTTTTTTCACAGCACAATGTCCATATGGCGTTTTAATTTTTCTAAGATTTTCATTGGGAAAAAATGACACGTAGTGCGTCCCACACGTCATGTTAAACGTCACATATGTCACGGTATTATTTATTTTATAATATCCTAATTATTGCTATCTTATATTTCTAATATCACTATTTTTGGAATAACTATATATATGCATTGAAGTTAATAAATTTATTTCAGTAAATGTAAAAATAATTCAGAGAAATAATCAAATTCATATAGAAGAGTGAAAAAATCGCCTGCAAAGTTGTTACATATGTCACGTAAAATTAAAATTTATATCTCTGTATTTTTGCAATGTAAATTAATTATATCTCAAGACATTAATGACAGATTACAATTTATATTTTTCAAAATTGCATATGGATAAAATATTGAAATTTTCAAAACTTTGACTGCGATGCGCAAGGGGGTCAAACGTTGTCCAATTTTTTTTTTGCATTTGACTTCTAATGACTAAAGGGAAGTTTTCTGCATTGTTACATTTTTATTTGAAAACTTTTTCTTTTCTTGGCCTACCCTAAAATGCATGTCCATCATATTTTCTATTACCCTAAAAAAACTTAACAACCAAGAATCGTTCGATTGCGGTTTTAAAAACGCAACTTCAAACTCGAATTTTCCCCAAAACTCCGAAAACAATCACGATGGTTGCCATACACAAGGAAAAAAGGACGTAAGCAGAAAAGTGAGGTTTTTGAGTAATGGCCCCTTCTGAAACTTTTATGTAAGCGCCACACATTTCTTATCGCAATTTAAACAAATATAATAATAATAATTAATAAACTACTATTTAATTAAAGGTATGTAAAATTAAAAATACATTAATGTCCTGAATTGAGTAATATTTAATGCGTGGGGCGCTCAACTTTATGAATTTCTAAAGCCGTTTATTGAGTGCTTTGTCATTAGTTAAATTCTTTAAATAGACAAATTTTGAAAACAACTCCAGGAACTGTTGAAGCATTTCCCAACTTTTTTTTTCGTGCTACAGTTTAAAAATTGTTATATCGGTTTAAGCTAACATTGCCATCTGATTTTTAGTATTTAGATGGTCAATATTTCCAAATCAAACTCTTTGAAAACAATTTACATTTTAATGACAGTTTTTTCGCTGTCGCAACATATATATTGTATTTACATTACCTAGTATCATTTAGAAGTGAAAACATTTTTCAGAAACCTGTGTATATATTTACATTACACAAAACACTTTTGTTATAAACGTAACAATAGCCATCGAGAGTTAAACCAAAATGTTTAGTCTCAGCGCTGCACGATATACTAACACACTTTTGTGAGATTGATATAATCTCAATCGTCGTAAACGTTTCTTAACAGTTACTGCACCTTTTTTCGAACTGTTATCTCCCTCTTTGCTTAGACACTATAAAAACCGCGGCAAAAAAAATCCTTCTATCTTCATCTTATTTTCTCAACATGTTTATGCGCACCTGTTTGGCGCAGGAAAAGGCGGGACATACAAACTTAGGCCACGCCCTCCTGGTATATGAGATATTGTGTGGTAAACAGCACGTCATATATCTTCCGAAGCGGTGAAGTCAAAGCGTCTCCTGAAGAAAATTTTGGTGTTTCTCCAAATCTCAAAGGTAAGAACGACGTAATTTTATTGTTTATATATATTTTTTATTTTTAAGATGCCGGTAATTTCTTCTTTTAAAATAAAAATAGGCGATAATTATTTAAAAAAAATATATGCCTTTTTTCCTAATGCTGAGTTGTGATTCATTGAAAAAATAACTTAACACTCTAGAAAAAGATATTTGCATTGAAATATATTTAATACTCGCAATATTAGTATTAGAAACTGTGTTATATATAACTTAATTAAGATAAATATAATTAAGAATATTACTTATTGATAATTTTTTTATATTATCATTTAAAAGAACACATTATACCACGGAATTTAAATTACAATCGTCGATTTAGTAACTGAAGAAAATTAATTTAATTAAAGTAATTCCTAATGTTTGTACTACTATTCTAAGCATGTGATTTATCGATACATTTTTATCTCAAACCTATTTTTTTTTTGTTGCAATAGACTTTCCATTACGTTATACAACGTTAAAAAAACTATTTAAAAAATACGAAACACAATTTGTTTAAACTATTATTATGATTGTTTATATTTAATGTCTTTTTAATTAATAATTACTAAATTGATAGAATACACAACCGTAATTAAAATTTAATTTACAATTTGTTATGAAAATTTCATATTTAAAAGGTTAGAGGTACAGGGTATGCTGAAATTTATTTTTCAATATGCATGTTAACCAATATTATGCCCAATTACAGCTGTTGCCAATATTATTGTAAAATATCTTCCTTGAAACTCTTCTACAATAAATCATATTTTGGAAAATTATGTCACTCAAATGGGCTAATTGAATTTTAAAATTATTCAAATGTATTAATTTAATATACTTTTTATTTCTGGTGATGAAAAATATTTTATAATTGACAAATATTTAGTGTAAATTAGTATTTTTCATTAAATTTTGAAAATTTTAATAAATGTCATCAAAGAGTTTTTAGTGCAATAGTTCATAATCTATAAATTAAAAGTTCTACGTTATAAAATTATTTCTTATAAAAATATCACATTTTGTAAACACTTCGTCAATAAATGCGTCGAGAAACGAGATTTTTATTGCATAATAATTCTTTTTAATTTGGAGAAGTGTTTTTTTTAAAATAAATTTACTTAATAATTTTAATTCTTAAAAAAACATAATGTTTTCTAATTTTTTATTTAAAATTTGAATTAAATATTGGAAATATATTATTATTATTTATTATTGTGATTATTTATATGTGAATATATTATTATTATTTATTATTGTTTCAAAATAATATTTTTATGAATATCTTCAGCTACTTATTTGTTTCAAACCGAACCTGTTGTTACATCTTACGTTTGTTAAATAACAAGTTCCGCAAAATATACTAGTATAATTTTATTACCTGTTATTATGCAGAACACTTCACATATTTTTGCTTCAATTACTTATTTTGTGAATAAACTAGATATTTTATCAAATATTTCAATAATACATATGCACAGGATTTTATATACGGCGCAATTGATGATGCAATATGAAAGTGCGCTTACAACAATCACCGCAGGCAAGAAACGTAATTACGGTGGATAATAATAGGCTCGAATTTTTGCAGATAAAAGGGATCGGGCGAGGCAAATACGAAACTAACAAATATAAACTTTTCGAAACGTTATGGCGAAATAGTTTAACCCACTGACTTTCTAATGAAATGTGGAACGGTACAATAGTTACAAATTTAAAAACATGGTGTTATTGATATATGAATGAAACCGGACTAGGTCTAATAGTCACGTTATTTTGATATCATCTCCTGGCATATTTTTTTCCAGAAATAAATCTTCAATTTATATTTATAAAAATTATTATGTTTTTACATTTAAATCTCTTAATTTGCAACATGCTTTAGAATTTATACCTTTACACAATATGATACTATTTTTAATTAAAAAAAAGGCCTGCTTTAGAATGTTTTTTTTTTAAACTTGAATTAAAATCTTTATTTGTCAATCGAATCGAACGAATCGCTCAAATCGAACTATATATATATATATATATATATATATATATATATATATATATATATATATATATATATATATATATATATATATATATATATATATATATATATATATATATATATATATATATATATATATATATATATATATATATATATATATATATATATATATATATATATATATATATATATATATATATATATATATATATATATATATATATATATATATATATATATATATATATATATATATTGTATATTTTCATTTCTTTATTAAAAGTTATACACAATATTATAGATAATGTTTTTTTAATTTTAATTTTAAAACTTAAAAACGTGTGTCAAGTTACATTTGTATATTTTAAGACAAACATATTTAGTTAGATTACCCGACCTTCATCCAAAAATTTAATATTTAAATTTCTTAACTTTTCGGAGAAGCGAAATTGAAAACTATTAATATGCTAACAATATATTTATGTCTTTACTTTCACTTTTATTTTAGCAATTACAGTGTGTATTTGCAAACACGGAACTCATTTGGATCGTATAAAAGAAAAATTTAATCCACCCCAAGGGTTCATACAATCCAAACAATTGATTCTGCAGAACCGTATTGAGGAATGGTGCTGCAAAGGAAGAGTCGAGATACAATGCTCCAACTGTGCGTGTACATCGCCAGTCTTCTGACTGTGACTGTACTGTCGGCCCCGGTCTCAGTGGACGAGGCACCTGGCAACTCCCTACCTGAAGCAATAAGGCGATCGGGATCTACTTTGGTGACGATCGTCAACGTGTCTTCCCCTGTGGACTTTGAAGACGAGGCCATTGCCAATGCTTCGTCGACGTTGTCCAATACGTCCTTTTCGGACATCGAGAATGATAATCTGACGCATATACTGCAGATGAGGTATAGGGAGAGGTGAGTGATGAATTCACATGCAATAAATCCATTTGGAAATATAATATTTTAAAAATAATTTTGTGTTCGTAATTAGATTGCCATACAAAACAAAGTCCAACGTTAACATCGTCAAAGTTATGTATCTTATATAAAAAAAGAAACATCTGTATTAATTACTGTCAAAAAATTTAATTATATTTTGTCCATAGTATAATATTTCCATATGTGTTCAATAAGTTTTATAGTATACATTTATATTGTTTTATAGTTTTCGTGTTTCATAATATTCCAATCAACTATTTTCCTTATTAGTCTATTTTTTTTATGGAATTTTCATTCAATCAAAATATACTTATTAATCTATTTATTTTTGTATGAGTATCGTTAAGGACATAAAAAAACGCCATAGTAATTTTAAGTGCAAAACGTTTGTCTCACAAAAATACAGATTTTCGCGGTTAAATACATTGTATGTAAGTTTCTTCAAAGTTATGACTTCCGTTAATCTTTTGTGTTTTCAATCAGTGACGTAACGGATGGGCCCAGAGTGACTACATTGCAGTGAGGCCAATGATATGAGGAGCCCACCGGGGGCCGATAAATAAACTGTTTGTATAATTGCCATTCCAAAAAGTTTATGAAATCAAGAGGTGGATCCTGTTAAAAAATCCAAAATACATTTTTAATATTAATACATTGAACTTAGTATCGACACCTCTATCATTTATGTTCCCCCATTAATCCAGTGGATAACGACGTTCGGTTAGTAATCAGAGGATCGCAAGTTCGAGCCCGACTGATGGACTTTACAAAGAAAAAAAAATTTAGTTATTTTTCGGTCGGAGGATTGTCAGATTTGCTACTAAAATACTAGGAAGTCGTCTAAAAATATCCAACAAATTATACTGGGGTGTATATGGGACTGGTGCACAATAATTCTGACCGAGGTCCAATGTTCTGATGCTTATTAAGGTTGCATAAGTAATGACTTTAGTTTTTTTAATGTAAGTTTCATAAGTAATGTCTTTAACCCGATCGGTGGAGTATTGGCGTTACAAGCACATATCCCAGTTCGTTTCCATGTGACACATAAACGCACAGCGCTACAAACTAATACACTTGAGTGCTGCTGGATTTCAAACAACCTAATTCAATTATGATTGTAAATATGCAATATAAGAAAAAAAATCATTTCAAGCATATCAAATCTGGAAAAGATTTCGCGCAAGGTTATTGCCTCATTTTAGAAGAATTGAGAGGGTGTTATAAAAGTTAAGTGAAATAAATGTAGGCCATTTAATCTTGTCTATAATTTAGCGAGGCAAAGCAAATCACCCATTAGTATTTTCACTAGAGCAGGTAAGAGCTCTTCCTCGAAGACCTTCTCTTTGGCACACCTCCAAGCAGACGGGAATTAAGAGTCTGGGAAGTCGAAGCCGGCCTCCAGAACACGTGTTTTTTAGGCGGGCCAGACGATTTTACGAGGGGCATTGAGAACGTAATCGCCTGCTCCCTCCCCTTGTTCGTTTTATTTTTACAACCACTTTTACGGGTTGTTGTGTCTGGCTCAGCACGAAGATCCGTTACACACTACTCTCTGCCTGAAGAAAAAAAAAACTTACGCAGCACTTTTTCTTTGTTTGCTTCATGTTCTTTACTCCTTGTTCCACGTTGTTTTGAAAAAGTTCTTCAGGTAGACTTTTTCAGTTTTCTCTTTCATTCTTTACTGCTTTACTCTATACGCGCCGTTCCTGCTCTGTGTGATGGAGCGAAACGCGTGGTGTGTTTTCTCTGTTCTTGGAAGGTGTGTCTGCCATGTGGGCAAACGTGTGAATGGCACACAGAGCGTAGAGATGGAACTTCTGTCGTAAACATCTCACTGGCAGTTTGGGTGGGATGCCAGATGGGTATTTCTGAAGACAAGAACGTATAATTTGCGCACATATTCTTAGGATCATTTTGGGTACATTCAGATGATTTTCTAAGGGTCCATTCTAAACAAAATATACGACTAACTATTTCTTTTCTATTTTCCAGCCCACTTAACAATTAGAAGCCTTATTGTTAATGTTATCTATATTGCAGTTATCCATACATATCTTCAATGACTTGAATTTACGACTGCCTATTTTTAATTCATTACTGTCATTTTTAATTTCCGTCTGTCTAAATTCACTTCACGGTTGTCTAATTAAGCTAGGTACTGAGTTGTTCACTTGCATTATTAATTTTGCCGAAAACAAAACTTTATGAGCGAAGAACCACAATTAACAACATTATTTTATGTATAAAAAACTGATATTTTATGTATAATAACATAAAATGCGCATTACAAACAATCTTGTATTTGAACTGTCCACTTAATTTTTAAAAATATCGCGTACATTGACTGAACTTCGCTAATTACTTATTAACCTTTAAACGGCAGGTGGCCGATAATTCAACCAAAATCCCGCCTACCCCCCTCCGCCTTCTAAAGGTTAAGTGTCCAAGAAAAAAACATCAAAAGTTAATTTTTTGCCGAGACCAATTTTTGACCGACTGCCCACCAAAACTCCAAAATCAAACCGCCAACGCGTGCCAAGTCGAAAGGTTATCAATTCGTCTGTTATGTATTTTTTTTTATGTATGTTCGCGCGGGATTTCGGTTCTACTTCAGATATTTGGACAATTTTTTTTGTTGGACAGACGATGTTTCACTAGGAAGCATATTAAACAAAAATATTCGGTTATGCGGCATTTAACTATCCAGAATTCTCAAATAACCGGACCGTTTAAAAAAATATATTGTTCGATTTCGAATTTTTTTTGTCGGATAAAGAAAAATCCACTTAAACAAAATCAGTAAAAAAAATCAGCTATTTAAAAATCAGGGTTTTTTAAACAATTTATCCGTTTCAAAATGTTTTCATTGTTTAACAGAAGTTGTACAACAATGACATTTCATTTACCTAGCATTTATTGCAGTGGATAGGGATTGTTTTACAATATACATTGTTGAGACGAAATGTAAGCACACGTTGTTACTTGAATTTCTTGGTGAATAAAAGCGGGGGGCGAAGCCCCCCGCTAAATTCAAAACTAAAAAGGGAAAAATAAAATAATCTTTCTAAAAAAAAGAAAAACCGACTTTAAGGAAAGTGCGCTAAAAAGTAAAAAAATAATTTTTAATTTTACGAACGAGTTGGAAAAAATTGAAAATATCAATTTTATACTTATTAGAACTTTTTGAAGCTGGTGCCAATTTACAAAAACCATATCTAAATTTTGGAGCCGATTTCAAAAAGCTTTAATAAGTATAAAATTGATATTAAATATTTAAATTTTTTCCAACTCGTTCGTAAAATTAAAAAATATTTTTTACTTTTTAGCGCATTTTCCTTAGTCGGTTTTCCTTTATTTTGAAAGATTATTTTATTTTTGTCTGTTGCATGGCTGTGTTTTTATTCTAATTTGTCGTAAACGAAAAGAGTCGTAAACATTTAAAAGATCAGCGTTGTTCATCTATAGAAAACGAGAAACTTTGTTTTCCGTTTGCTACACAACCATTCTGGATGAACGACCATCGTTCTTTTGCTGTGCCTTTAATATTTATTTTGACCTTTAATATTGGTACTTGTTAGAATTTGTTAAAGTTAGCTCCGAGGGGTAAAAGCCATTTTGATATGAAATGCTGCTTATTTGGGCGTATGTCTATTTTACAAGGCACAAAATATATTTGTGCAAAATAAATTATAAGTCACATGCAAAATTTGTGCAACCTGGGATTTGTAGATGCATTATAACACGCAAGAATATTTCGTTTTTTTAATTTTATGGAACGTTAATTTGAACACATTTTGGTTTTTTACAATTTCCCAAAAGTAATATGCATTCTATAAATGAAGAGATTAGTTCTATTTAAAAATGCAGATTATGGGTTGTAGGAAAGTTTAAAAAAAAGTGTTAGCCTAAATAATTGAAGTGTAGAAGGGAAAACCTCCGTCTTCCTATGTTTGATCGAAATTGAGCGGAAGGCGTGAAAAGAAATGAAAGTGCACTTACTTAAATATAACGTTTTGATATATTAAATTAGTTCAAAAAAAGGTTCGGACTTTGTGGTTTTGGTTAAGAAAAAATCCTTATCGATCTGTGCAAAGTTTTAGAATTCTTAGGGGAAGGGAAATAAAAAAAAATATTCCGGAAGATAAGAAGTAAATATTTTCTATAAGGTATTTTTGATTTGAATATAATTGTCATAGTGGGATAATCTACTACTAAGTCATTCGCGGCAGTTTTGGAGATATTTGGATTTTCTTAATACATTTCTATTGAAGACTGTACATTTAAATATATAACTCAGTGGTTCCCAAGCTGGTGGTCCGTAAGGGGGTCTTACGTCGCCCGTGAAAATTTTGTCTAATCAAGATGTTTTTATTTCGTTTTTTTTTTCAAAATAATCCAGCATTAATAGGGAATTTAGTCTTTTATATGCTAAAATTATTTAATAAGGTAAAAACAATTCTTTTCTATACAAATTGTTAAATTTATCGCATGGTACGTCATTTTTATACTTTCTCAAGATTATTATTTGCAATCAAATAAATCAGATCGATTTAATTATTTATTTCAAAAGCAACCTAATCTAATTAGAGTAAAAAAATAGGTTAACTAGTTTTATGTTTCAATTAATAAATTTATTGAAATAATAGTATATAAGATCTGAATTAAATTTAGTATCTAAATTTGCTATCTAAATAATAGTTTTATTGTTAATTGAAAGTGTTGTTCCGTATAATGTACATTTTTTAATTTGGTGGTCCGTGGCCATCTAAAGGTTAGAATCTATTAATCTAGACATAAATAAATTTAGGTATCATATTTATTTTTAATTGAATGACATATTTTTCTCTCAACACATTTAATTTTCCTTCTGACGTCACAATACAAATGTATAATTAAAAAAAAATTATTTCGTGAGTTATTTTAATAAATTTGTGTACGAAGTTTGCGTATGTCATACATTTACTTCAGTGCAATTTTCACTTTTCAAATATCAACTCATAATGTTTAATCAATATCTAGCTGTAGAAGCTCGTTAAGATTTGTTAGGAATATGACATACATATAACAATAGTTGACAATTGCAGATTTATAACGGTTCATGATCTCATATACTAACGCACTTTACTTAGCTAGAATCTAAATTGGCCAGATTTCGTGTGTGGGCAGGGTTTTGCTTTTTTTCAATTCCTAAATATCGTTAATGTCCCAGCTTACAGAACACAGCAAATTCCTTCCAGAAACACAGCTGTGGCCAACAATTTCTTTGAAATGTGTCTCTTGCATCGGGAAGATTGTCACATGACGTAAACACGTTCTGAGAACCGAGTGTATTTCTATCTGCAGAGCAACGCAGTCTGGCTAAAAACATCGCCAATCATGAGAAGTTCACCTTTTTTCTCCTTTAGGCACAAGAGTCTATAATTTCACGATGGGGAGGCATTAAATAGTGTTGCACTTCGGTCAAGAAAAGAGGGTCTAGGGTTAGTAGCTTACACATGAACTTTTCGCCAAACACATTCACTTTTCGCCAAACACATACAATCATCGCCAATATTTGAAGAAAAAAAATACTTTACTTAAAATTTTATAAATGGATCTTAATTTTTTTGTAACTAATAGTTAGTTTACGCATATAAAATACATTAAATTATTAAAATGTGCTCACAATATATGCTCAAATTAAATTTAAATGCTAAAAATCGCCAATTTGGCTACTTCATGCCAAATCTAGCCGCAGTGGTTGTAACCCAGCCCCACGGCCATTTGGCAAGTGACATAGACCGTTTTTTACGTGTTTTCGACAAGATCCGTGTGCGGCAAACAACAAGAGTAGACGTCGTTTTCTGGTGAGATATTGCGTCACTTTTCGTAAACGACAGAGAGGGGAAGGGCCAAAAAAAAGTAAGCTTTCCCCTTCCTCTTTTTTTTTTTGTAAAGTAATTATATCGTTCTTTAAACGGAGGCCAGGAACGTTTACAACTCCCGCCAAAAAGATCAAGTTTGAAAAACAAAAGGTTCGAATAACATTTCCGTACTTTTCAGAATGAAAAGTTTTTCTTTTTAGAGCTCAGTTTTTTCTCTTGCACCACTAATCGTCACGGCCAGACAGATTTTTTTCCTGATCCTTGGTAGTAGCTTTTGCTATTTTGGGACTTCAAAGGGGGCCGATCCTTGCATCAGACTTCTAGAAATTGTACTATAATTATAATCAGCATTTCGGGTGAAAGATGCAGTGGCGTAATGATTCAATTCAGGGTTCTTCGGCAAAAATTATAAAACGGCAGCATCCCGAAATGCTTATTTTACTCTCTCCCACAACAATATTAACAAATTGCCTCATTCCTTGGCTCTGTGAGTCTCTAGTCCCACAATGACTCCCCGCATTACAATCCCAAAGGGCCCGTCCGTTACGTCACTGGAAATATGTTATAATTAAGTATGACGTGTACAGTGATCCGTTCCTTATAAAGATCGCTAAGTAAATTGCTCATTCGTTGATTACTTTCAGAAGCAATAAGTTGTTTACTCATTGCAAAGTCATTTTTGTTAGAACGATAAATGTAATTAATCCGGAGGACGGTCGTAATATCGAGAATATACTACAGTAACAAAAAAAATGTAGGGAATAGTAATGGAATACGTCTATTTGATTTAAAGTTACTTTTATTTATTTCATTCCACAACTTGAAATCGAGTACAGAGCAAGACATGCTTAATCAATGCATAGTGAAACATAACAGAGCCCACATTTTGAATTACATATCTTCTTTTATTTGACACAACTATTAAAATAGCGTTCACTTATTCAACATATACATATCTCTGAATGACTCTTCTATGTACGGCTTTAACATCGAAGTATTTACTTTCAGAAAGAAGCAAGAGCGCATAACTCTGATCAGAAGTCAGATCCTTACTCGTCTTCACATGAATGGCCAGCCCAATATATCCGCCACCAAGTTCTCTGAAGACGACCAGCTGAAGATTGCTTCCATGATTGAGAGACTCCAGAATCAAAACGTCCTGGCAGACAGCGTACAATCGGGAAGCGTGCATTTAAACACCATTCAGTGGCTTCAGAGTTTCTACCCTTCTTGTAAGTACGCATATTGATACCAGACATGCATTGCGTAGGGTTCTGTAGTAATTTTTTTTGCGTGCTAGTATAACTTCAATTTACGCACGTTTTGCGTATATTTTCGTTTACTCAACTGAATTAGTTTCAATGGTTCATCTTGATTTACAAACTTATATATTTATAGTAAATAATATAAAATATTTGCGTTAAATATTCACTCACTGTATTAATACAAGCCTAAATTCGTATAGTATGGGCGAGTATCATGAAAATAGACAATGTTTTTCATCAAGTTAGTTTGTAGTTGCCTTCTCATAGTCTTCAAGTCAATGAAATAATATTATGTAATCGTGAATGCACTTTTATCACTTTTCTTTCTTATATAACAATTATTTTGTTTAAATAAAAAATATAATGTGATATCAAAATATGCCTGTTTTGCATCTGGCCTACCAAATAAGAAATGAATTTTGTCAATCACATGCGCCTTATCAGGAGCTCTCTTTATGCTTATATTCTTTATACCTTATATTATTTATACATTATATTCTTTATACCTTATATTCTTTATACCTTATATTCTTTATACCTTATATTCTTTATACCTTATATTCTTTATTATTTATACCTTATACTCTTTATACTTAGCTTAAGAAATCAGCATAAAACCTTCATGAAAGTCGTGAGAATTGTGGTTTGATGTTAAAAACAACACAATTCAGCGTTGAAATTTTAGAAAGAAAATGTAGTTTTTTTTTTAAATGTTTAATACAAATAACTTCAAAATGCATGTCGGTGTATAAAGGTATTTGGAATAACCTGCAAGTTCCATGAAGGTTTTATAAAGGATTTTTATAAAACTTTCTATAATATTTTTTTTATGTTGGTAGAAGGAAAATTTAATAGTCATTTATATCGCAGGTTTCATTCCCAATAATACCGACAAGTCCGTGTGGGAACAAGACGGCACCTTCAGGATTCTTTACGACGTACCCTTCAGCAAGTTCCCTGCCGACGTCACAATCATGATGGCCAAGCTGAGGCTCTACAAGATGACCGGGAACGTGGATCCCAACTTTGTGGGGTGGGACTCGAACAGGCCGCGGTTCAACGTGTTCGAGGGATTGGTCAACAGCAGAGCAGCTAACGGAATCAACGTGAACATATACCAGTACTTCAAGCCTTTGAGAACCAACAAACGGGGTAAGTAGTTTTAAGTCCTTTCCGAAACTTCCCTTAAAATATTCAAATCATAGCAGGATTCCGACTTGCAAATATATATATAGTTAATTAAAATAAGAACAAGTTATGTGGTCAACTAACCATACACACAAACTTCGTACCTTAATAAAATAAACATACACGGAACATGTAATTGAACAAATAATAATCCCAATAAGTGAAACGAAATTTAAATCATTTTGCTTGTTTATGATATGTTACTTGTATATGCTATGTAGGGTACATGGGATAAAAGCGCAACATCAAGCTTTTTTCAAAAAAGGAGATTCTTATACAATCTAGTAGGGGATATTAGGTATATATATTCTTATATATTCTTATATAAGGGAACTATTAAACTGTAGTTTCATCCAGGCAATAAATATGTGAGGTCAAGTGTAAATTACGGGACAAGGTTTCATACACTGAAGAAAAAGACGCATTGTTAAAATAAAACCCCTTTTTCTGAAAATATCATTTTAGTTGACATTGCGCCTTATGTTTGTACCCTTCATATAGTATCGTAAATCTAGAATGTCAAGAAAATACTGCGCAATAAAAGTTATTTGAAAAACCCTTTTAACTGATTAAAAAGGTTTGATAATTTCTATATAAAATTATCATACGCGGTGATCAAAAATCAAAAATCGCCTGTATTTCTCTTTGTGGAATGGCAACCTCAAGTTTGTTACAAAAATCTGTCATTATAAAAATTTATCATTATGGGGAGGGGGGGGGGGGGGTTGGCGGAGCGTCAGCTGTGCAGGGGGCGGATACACCTAGTATCACCCAAAACTTTTAATATTTATATTTTTCTTATAGAAAAGAAACGTCTGGTTGATTCTAGAACGGTGTCAGTCGACTACGAGGGATGGGTTGAGTTCAACATTGCTACGTCACTGAACTTTTGGTACCGACACATCAATAGGAATTACGGCATTGACGTTGAAGTTGAAGATGCTTTTGGGAACAAGCTGAACCCAAACATATATTTCCAAAACTTAAATTGCTCTTCCGATGTCCGTGAGTATTTCTATTATTTTCTGGGTATTATATTTAAAGTTTATTATATTTTAGTAGTTTGTTAAGTGTAATACACTGAATTTTCTTGTAATTTATTTGAAATTTACGAAAAACCTTCATAGAAAATAAGTTGTTACACAATATTAATGATTGTAGTGTTATCTAGGCCCGGGTTAATATGATAGTAAAACCACATCTTACCATTATAGAGAATTATTCATGAATGGTTGTTGGTTTATATAATGTACTAATTAAAAACCTGAACTGAAATATTTTTGATGATAGGTGAAGTTATATATGAAAGAGGGATAAAAATGTTAAACTTTCAAATCATTATCTAGGATATGATAGCGGTAAATTATATTCATAAAATTTATAAATGTGTGCCTATAAAATTAATACAATACAAATATGGTGAAGGTTAGGATTTTTGTTCTTTATTTGAAGTTAACCCTTTTTCTGAAACGAACTTCTCCTTAGAAATCAGTGTAACACATTGCTTTCAAACATTTTGAATTTGTTTTTATTAAAATGAATTAATGTAATTGATGCGAACAGAGCAACGTTAAGAGTCAGCTAGATGTTATTGTTATGGTTTAAAAAAATTACATAAAATTAGTGTAATCATGATAAATGTAATAACACTATCAATCAAAATTAGTGCTAGTGTTGATAAATCGTTGTGACGTTACTTTATTATCTTAAAATAATTTTTTTAGAACGTTGGTATATTGAGTTAGCGTCAATTGTTGAATGGACTACAATTTTAAGGGTTCAAAAAAGCTAAATGCAGAATTTTTATTTCCAACAAATCTGTATATTTATCATCAACGTCAACGTATATATATTAGACCAACGTCAAACTTGTCTGCCAACCCAAAATCACTTGGTTTGCTGTCTGGTGCTGCCATCTAGCCAAAACTTATCTAAAGAACTAATAATAGTGTTTTTCTATATTTGGGATTGACAACAATAGACGTCTAGAATGACCACGACTACGATAACGCGGCAGCCGGTTTTTAACTGGAATACTTGTAGCATGTTCTTCAAAAACTGCAAAAATATTGCAAAGCTCAAAGATATTTTCTTACAATAAGGTGTTAGAACCCAAATTAAACGTATTAAGTGTAAAATGTGAGCATACATAAATAACGTTAATGTTTGTTTACATGAATCAATGCTATCAAAAGTCCAGCAAACAAAATAAAACTCCGCCTCGTTTTAATCGCCCATTGAAATATATCAAAATTCAGTTTTTGACCTATAAATCCTTTTAAAATTCAATTCATCAATTAATTTGATTACATTTCTATAAATTACTCAATTCCCATAAATAAACAAAACTAATATTTAATAGTAATCATATCTTTTCAGCAGCTCGCGATACCCCCTTTCCCAACCTAATGGAACTGCACCGTGGCGAGATGGACAAGAACGAAACATCCCTCTTCGACAATGAGACCTACCCGACCCTGGACTTGAGGACTGCGCAGCTGCCCAGGACAATAGAGGAAATCAACGTACGAATAGAGGATGAGGTCAAAGATAGGATTGTGAGGAAGAGGTCAACAGAGAACAGCACTTGTAGGAAGGAGCTAGAATACGTATCGTTTGCAGGTAAGGAAGCATGAAGGCATTCGTAGTTTCAAAATCAGAATGGTAACAAAACAATACACTTTGTAGAGAGTGGAGTAAGCAAGGAGAGAAGGGGTTGAAGGATCTCAGAACCCCTCATATTAATCAACAAATAAGACATTTAGCACCTGCATAATCTAAAAATGTCAATTTATACTAAAAAAGTTGGACAGGAATAAGGCACAACCACATCTAACCTGTTATTAGCATTTTCGGTGTACGCTAAAGCATGTAGGTCTGATGTCATCTTTGTCAGAGTAGAAACCAGGTTACCTTAACTATTTTTTTAAATTTACACGTGTTTGAAATAAACAGTTGCTAAAACTGACTACCCGTAGATTCAAGTAGGAGAGCAATAAATATGACATTTGTTATTGTAAGTCGTAAAAATCAGTTTGTCCGACGGCAAAATTATTTTTTGCATTCGTATTCAAATTACCAAAGACAAGTTTTCAGCACTATTGCACATTTCAATTTATATATATATATATATATATATATATATATATATTCATTCAACTAAATATAGGTAAACAAAATTTAAATTTTTGAAACTTTGACCGCGATGTGCAATGGTCAAATACTGTCCAATGACGCATTTTTTTTGTTGCGTTCGGCTATTCTAATTGCCAAATACAAGTTTTCCGCACTATTACATTTCGAATTAAAAACTTTTTCAATTTTTCGGCCTAATCTATTAATGATAGATCGCAAAGTATTTAATTTACATGGAAAACTATAAATTTTAAATAAATTAAATTGCTGAGACAGAAGAAATACAAATTAAAAAAAAAAAAGTGTCTCTAAGTTGCCCTGGTCAACGGTTTTGCAACGTTATTTTAACCTTCACAAATATACAAGGGGCTATTGGTGATGTTTGAAGATTAATCATGATAAAACACTGTAGCTATATTGGTATTTTGTTTTAGATATCGGTCTGGATGAGTATATCATGTGGCCACAAGGAGTGCTGTGGACGTTCTGTGATGGAGGATGTGACCCGAATGAAATTACGGCAGAAAACAGAGAATACTTTTTCTCGTCGTGGTTACAGCGTTATCTCAAACTGAAACGAAGAACAGTAAGTTGAATCAAATACTAAGTTAATTATTGCGCGTTAAATTCGTCTTGACCAACACCTATGTAAATTTGCGTGGGGTGCCAACTCAGGTATTATTCTCGCTATCGGATCATAATTCAAAATTACGTAGCAGTGATTTGAAGTATTTTCTTCGAAATAGACCGCACTTTAGAACACCGCGTGTTATTGGTCTAAAAAGGGACGCGAAACTGTTTTTTGATGACAATCAAAGGATTGTGAGTTCGAATTGAAGCGGTCTTTCTCAAAGACAAGCTGTAGCGATATTGAGATAGTAAGGTTGCCAGATTCGTTCCTAAATTACAAAAGTCGTCCAAAAATATCCACCATTACCACTGGCATGTATACGGGATTAGTGCACATTAAATCCGATCGGAGTTCAATGTCATGATGTCTATTGTCATGACGCCATCGGGTGCCAGCTCATGTGCTATCCTCTTCATCCGAAAATGTTTCGAAAATACGAGGTAGTGTTCTTTAGTCTTTCCTTCGTAATAAACCCCGAGCCGTCTACAATAGTCCATTGTGTAGATCTAGTTCAACGTTCATTAACCAACCAATCGGACTAGACCCATAGTTTGGTGTTGTCCTAGTCATCTGCATAGAAAAGTAAAAAAGTAGTGATCTTGCGATCGGAGGGTTGCCAGCTTCGCTACAAAAATACTAGAAAGTCGTCCAAAATATCCAACAAATTATACTGGCGTGTATACGGGACTGGTGCACGATAAATCTGATCGGGGTCCAAAGTCCCGACGTCTATTGAAGGCGTTGGGTGCCAGTTCAGGTGTTTCCTCGTCATCTGACCATGGTTCTAAAATAACGAGGTGCATGTATGAATGTGTGTGTGAATGTGTATGTGTTCCCGGGTCTTTCCTTCGAGATTGACCCCGAACCGTCGCCAATAGCCCACTGTGCAGCTCTAGTGCGACGTTAATTAACAAAACCAAACCAAACCTATTCATCTGACCATGGTTCAAAAATACGAGGCATCGTTCCCGGGTCTTTCCTTCGAGATAGGCCCCGAACCGTCGCCAATAGCCCACTATGCAGCTCTAGTGCAACGTTGATTAAACAAACCAAACCAAAATCCATAGTTTGGTTTGGTTAATAAAGTCGCACTACAGCTGCACAGTGGGCTATTGGCGACTGTTCCGGGCTTATCTCGAAGGAAAGGCCCGGGAACGATGCCTCGTATTTTTAAACCATGGTCAGATGATGAGTCCAACACCTGAGCTGGCACCCAACGCCTTCAATAGACGTCGCGACTCCGATCAGATTTATCGTGCACCAGTCCCGTATACACGCCGTTAAATTTTTGTGGATGTTCTGGACGACTTTTCTAGTATTTTGGTAGGGAAGTTGGCAACCCTCCGATCGCAATATCACTACGTTTTACTATTCTTTAGTCTAGTCCATCGCAAGGTTTGAACCGGGGACCCTTGGATTCCCAGCTGACGCCTTAATCCACTCGGCCACGGAGGCTTTCTAGTCCTATATAAAAATAGCTCTATTAGGACGTTAGTTCAACCAACCAATTAATTTATTGTTTTTTTACTGATTGGTTGGCTTATTAAAAGAACGTCGCACTAGAGCTGCACAATACGTTATTGACGACGCTGCGGGATATGTGCATAAGGGTCTAACTTGGGACACTGCATGTTAACCATAGTCAAATGACAACAAAACACTTGAGGAGCTGGCACCCCACGCAACATGAATATGAATGGGGACGTTGGCTTTTTAACTAAGCTGTATGCTTTTCTCTATTTGTCTACTGGTAACATTAAGATTTTTTTTTCCAGACATCTGATTGCATGGTTACAAGAAGAGAATCACTTCCCGTAATACTATTTGATGGAGAAAACAAAGTGGTGGACACTATTTTGGAGGACTTTGTGCCCGTCAGCTGTGGCTGCCGAGCATCGTAGCAAGCCGTGCTTGTGCACATTCGCCTCGCCCCAACATACAGCCATGTGCACTCACTATCTACAGCCAAATGAGGCTGACATTTGAGACATCAGTATTCTGCGTGCGCATCGCATCTACCTCATCATACTCTCTATTTATGGGATTGTAGCATATTGGTATCATTTGGCGCCGGGCGTGTATTAAGGAATCGAGTTTTAATAGGCTTTTTTTAAAGGTACTGAAGTACATATAAATGGAATTGCATTTAATTCATAAACTAGTATAGTTGAATTAAATTATAAAATAAATATTCCTAACATGACATTATGTAAAAATCGAACAAAAGAATATTACGAAGTAATACTATATGAAGTAAATTAGCGCGGTAGTTTAGAGAACACATCATTAAAGGAACACCTTTTGTTCTAAAAATTAATTTCACAAACTTTTTATAGTGGGGATAGTTGGTGTCATGTTGCACACCATAATTAGTAATACAAATATTGACGAACAACAGTAGGCTCAAGGCCCAACAAGGTTGGTCCATCTAGTACCTAGCAATGAATATCTAATTTATAACTAATTGAGGTGATCCTCAATAAAAGCTTTTTATTTGTAAATACATATGGACAAATTGTTTTAAATTAATGTTTAAAAGTATGGAGCATTTGTTTTTAAATAATGCAAACAAACCAAGTCCATTTTTTCTGTTTTGAGGTATCGATGTATGTGGATATTGCTCGACGAGAGTAATACAAAGATACTTTGTGGCTATCAAACCCGGACACTATAACGTACATTATATTACAAATATACACATTCCCGATTTATGGGAAATTAAACAAAATTGAGGTGTTTCTCAAAAACAAACATGGTGGACATTGGTTTATTTGTATTCATCAGTGATTTCTCCATATGCAGTTCTGCTTTTAAATGTACTTTTATAAATTGTTAAATATTATCTGTACTAAAAACGTTTGATTAATGCAGCGTTCATATTTTCGATTCATATTTCCTCACATTAATTTTCCTATAGTTCGAATAAATGTTCAAATCTATCCCGGTATATCCAATAAATAATTGAAATTTAAGTTGCAAATATTTTTGTTTCGTAAATTTAAAAAAAAAGAGCATCTTTTTATCCAAAGTACATTTTGTAAATTCGAATGAACGTTTTTAACTTTGTTTTTTATTATTATAGTTGTATTGTAAAATTACAAAAAATTACAATTTATCTGTATTGTAAAATTACAAAAAATTACAATTTATCTGTATTGTAAAATTACAACTTATCTTGATCAATGTAATTTTACTCTTATTTATTACGGGTAATGAATGTTAGATGAGTTCAAATCATCGTTGTTTATATGTAAATTAGTCTCGTTTCATTATTTTAACTATTTTTACATTGATATATCTTAAAACCTTAAAATAAGATTTTTTTTAATTTAAACTTACTACTTAAAATCTAGTTAAAGTTAAGTTTTTATGACGAAATAAGTTTGAAAGATGGTTTAATAAGAGATTGCTCATTCGAATCGGTTATTGAAACTCATTAAGATATATTAATATAGATTGAATTGTTTTGCATTTAATGTATGGATTAACGTTTCCGAGTTGTTTTAAATTGGAGTATCGATTAAAAGCTTTTAACACAATTCAATTTTCTACCTGATTTCATATTTTGTGTTTTGCTTTATTTCGTGCATGCATATTTTTACCACAAAAAAATGAAAATTACTATTTTTTCTTATTTTATACCATTACACAACTATTTTACGAACCGGTTTTTGTTTTATTATTTTACAATATTTATTTTTAATTATATATCTTGTTTTGTGTATATAATATTTGTATTTTTTTTTCTTGAACATTGTTGTATATATTTCAATTAGAGTTGAAGGTTTGCGTTAAGTAGAAACGGAAGTTTTACTCTATATTTTAGTAATTTAGTGTTAACTTATAATGTATTATTTGACTTTGGATTTAACATGAAGTTAAGTATTTTCATTTTCAGCGGAAATGGGCCATCTTTAAAGAAATGTATTTTACAGTAAGGTTTTAATAAAATGTAAATAATATCTTTTTGATGTTTCTTGTATTAATTACTTAAAAAATTTGATTTATTAAGATCTGATATATTGATCATATAACACATAAATTACAATTTTTTTTATAAAATGTAACGATAATAAAACACAATACCATAGAAACTTTTATTTTTTTTTACTTTTTAATATTAAAATAATTTTTATAGTTTAATTTTATATAAAAGAACACCATTTAACACACAAATTAAATACTTATTTGTATTTTTTTCAAAATGTAAACTTTTCTATTTTTTAAATTAAAAAAAAAAGACTAAGGCTTTTTTAAATATTTTTGTCTCCATAACTTTTTCTCAGATCCATTGCACTATAAGATCATAAAAACTGGTATTAAAATTTTGGATTACATAAATTAAATTTTTATATTAATGGTTATTCATATTAAAATTTTTGACTTTATTAATTATAAAAATACTAATTCTTATAAAACTAATTTGCACATATACCAATTTATAATATACACTTATTTTATAGTATGCATAAAACTTATACATTAATCCACTAATAATGAAAAATGCCGCAGCGTTTCGAAAAAACTTAATATCTAGGAAAACCAAATACTGAGAAAAAACGATTTAAAAATTTCATTTATTGAATCATTCGGCATAAAATCCCAAATAACTCATCAAAAATCCTATATACTGTTCTTGAATTTTGCTGGCTTGTTTAGAATTCCAAAATTTAACATTAGCAAATTAAAAAAAATTATCGTTAATTTTAAAATGGGTACTGGCGTTCCTTTAACCAAGAAAATATATGTGAGGTGGGTATACCATTGTGTATCCCTCTCACTTCTTTTATGGTAGATATACCCAGTTTGTAGGGTGTTTAAAAAATGATATTTAATCTTTCTGTGAGTAAATACCCAAAATAAGGACGTTTAAAGTTAAACTTTTAAATTATTTTTAACTATTTTGATTCAGCAGTAATACTATAATGAATCTTATAAGAAATTAAAGTTCTTTTATAACTATTTGTGTATCGCCAGTTTTCACTGTATGGTTCTCCCCTAACATATTCTCTTAAACATTTATCTTCAGAAATTAAAAAAAATTACAACGAATTCCATTTAATTGAACTTTTTAGTCAATTAAATGAGTCGCCTATTTTTAAAACCATATAGATTAACATTTTTCGCAATATCGTTTAAAAAAAAATACAAGTTTTCAACGCACTACAAAGCGGTATTGATTGAAAGCATTAGAACACAGTCTAAAAATACATTCATATTCATGGCTTTAGATCCAAATGTACGCGGTTGTCAATCGTTTATGGTGTGTCCTGTAAAATTTATGAAAATGGATCTGTCTAGTTTTGAACCTAGATGGCTGGAATGTTTTATAACATATTTTTTCTCAATTTGAACAATTTTTTTCTATTTTGTTAACAAAAATATTAAAATTCAATCAGTTTCCAAAACGGTCTGGTGGATTAACACAATTTAGTTAAAAGTTCAGGATAATTAGGTTTACGATTATGAGAATGTGTTTAATTACAAATATGAACATATCATATATAACAAAAAAATAGTATTAATAACATTAGGTAAAATGAGACAATTTTTCGCGACTGTCTCAAAATAACTTTAAGTATATATATTTGATTTTACATTTGGGCTATTCACATAGTGTGAATTGAAAATCTATCTGCAAATCGTTTACAAATACTTTGAAGCCAAATTATATGTCTGTATTTCGTGCTGCCATCTACTGAGCAATTATTGATTTAAATTTCGTTTAACTGTGTTTTTTAAAAAATACACATAGCATTTATACTTTTTTTAAATGTTAATGCTTTATGTTTTCTATTAGTACTGGAATAATACGCAAATCTTATTACAAAAAGAGATGACTGAGGCACTTGCTATATTTTTTTAAATTCTGTGAAAAATAGCAAATTGTAGTGAATATTAATTTTCGTAAAGTTGGGGACTATTCCGATCATAGTCGCAAGCACAAGCAATAAACACATGCTAAGCAATAATTCTATACAAATGCTCTATTACATCTAAATTATGACGCGAACTAACTTTCGATAATTGTGAGATAATAATTATGATTTTTAAAATACAAGTACAACGTTACAATACGCAATAAAATACCATCCAAGGATTTTTATTGCGTATTTTAACGTTGTATTTGTATTTTAAAATACTTAACGCAATGTTTTATAAGATGAGTTTGTATCTTATAAGAAATATGAGATTAATAATGACATATAATAGTTTCACTGATCGTTTCATACATGACGGTATTTAAAAATTAAAGTATTTAGTGTTGCCATCTACTGAGTAAGTTTGGATTTAAACTTCATTTTAATGCTTTATGTTTACTTACTAGTACGTGAATAATACGTAAGGATTATTACAGAAATATATCAATTGGGGCGTTTTCTATATTTGAAGTTCTGTAAAAATTAGCAAATAATAGTACATTTCCATTTTCATAAAGTTGGGAATTATTTTGACCTGGTTAGTCACTTACAAGCAAAGGCAGTTAGAATATGCTAATCAATAATTCTATAAAAAAAATTTATAGCATCTAAATTATGACATCAGCTAACTTTTGTTAATTGTGAGATAATAATTATGTTATAAATAATGACATTTAATAATTAATATGGAAATGTATTTAAGGTATTTAAAAAAATGTAGTAAGTAGAGAGTTTTTAACCATACTTTGAAAACTAATATTGTGTGTGCCTGAAGTGAATTTGGTATATTGGGGTATTAAGAGTGCAATTCAAAACTTTAGAATATTATCGGATATCTATAATAACATTGTAAAATATTTCATTAAATGATACATTAACGTATATGTACTCCAATTTCGAAAACTGTTATTCCGAATTTACAAAATCGTAATGTGGTTTTTAAATAAATTTTAAATGATTCTGCATTAATGGCAATGAAAAGATGTTTTAGTATAAACTTTAATATTGTAAAAAAAATGTTTAAAATGAAAGGAATAAAAATAGTTACTTTCTACACAGAATGAAATATAAATTCAACAATATCCTAACTGTATCCAATCAATTAATAAAATTTATGTTAACACAATGTGTGGTCTATTACATTATGATTCTGTCTAATTTTAGAATGCGTAAAGAAAAACTTATGAAATATAAAGGATATTTACACTTGTATTAAGTTTTCTTCAGATTGTTTAATATTTCGAATGTATTGGAAAATAGACATAGTTTCAAACAATCATGTAACGACAAAATGAAGCACTGCTGTGGGTTTGTTAAAATGCATTAAGTTATAACATAAATCATTTTCTCTACAGTTACACCATATTTTCGATAAAACGACCTTAACGAGTTACAACACAGTATAGTTGTTATAACGAATTTCCGTTGTGACAAATTTAATTACATGTAAAATAATAAATGTATTAGGAATTTTATTGGGGGTTATATCAGGGATGGGGAGGGTAGTTCTAAGAACTATCTGGAGGATAATGTGGGGAAAAATCTAATATATGTCGAAAAGGACAATGTATTAGGCATTATTAATTTTGTTAAAAAATCATTCGAAAAGTTTAACACTAAACAATTCATTTCGCTATGTAAGGAAATGTGATGGTGCTGCCATCTACAGAAATATTTTGTAACTAAGATTTTATATTGATAGCGTCGATCTCTTAAATATTTAATAATGTTATAAAATTATTAAAAAAAAAAAACTTTTGCGTTTAAATGACTGTATATTTATGAAAAAAACCGCACGAGAGCTGATTTACTAATAAACTGTAATATGATTAAATTAAATTTGTAAATAGATATTTTTTCATTTTAGATAAAATAATTTTTTGAAATATAATGATTTTAAATAAAATCCCCACACACCTTCGTGAGTATTTTTGCATACTCCGTCTCCTTTAAATTAATGAGTATAACCAAATTTTCTGTGTCAAATAATAAACCATTATTTTTGTAGGTTATTTGAGCAGAAGTAATTAACCGAGCGATTAAAATAGAAATATATATTTAATGGAGAAGTATTAAATTACCCGACTGTTTTCATGGTCACAACTATTTAAAATTTAGTTTATCTTATCCAGTTTACCAGCAATAACTGATCCATTGTGAAAATAAAATACATAGTCCAGATAAAAGTTATAGTCTAGTTTGTTTACATTCTAAAACCAAGAAAGCTAATGTATACTTCAATATTTTTTATTAAACATGTAATTATATTACTGTTTTCTTTTAAGTACATCTGTAATTAAAGAATAGCTCATGTACAAAGCAGTCTGTACAGTTATTTTTTTAGTTTGTAATAATAACTGTCAAAGTTTTATTTTTAAGGCAAAACAATACACATCAGTGCACGTACGTTTTTCACTAATATAAGGTTTAGTGCTCATTCGAATCTTCAAATTATAAAGAATTTGCTACCTAATTGCGGTAAATGGAAAAACAAACAAAAAAAACAATTATTTCAATTCACAGAGACCCCTCATGATTGTAATTTTTCCTTCATTTTAATAACTTCATGTCGTATGGTTTTTCATACCATACGCCACTTGATTTTAAAACCCTATTTCTTTTTCATTTCCCATTTCGAATTTGTAACAGATCCACTCTTTAGCTATAAGCCTAGTTCAAAACGAGGTCATTCCGACTCGCTTCTTTTTCTACCCTGTATTTCGTAATTCGGCTGCGTTATTGCATTAGACGGAAACCCTTTTCGCGCGCTTTCTCGACTTACGTCAGTAGCTCCACCCACTTGGTGATGATCTCACATCCCATTTAAACTCGATTCGGATTTCCTGAGTGTGCCAATTGGCTTGTTTTCAGCTCGTAATGCTTTTAATTCCCTGGCTTATCCAGTTTTTCGACATGACTTTTACAGCTCACCGATTGTTTATTTAAACTCGGTCCGTTGGATTTCGTCATGCAGTCACTCTTAAAATTCCGCTAATATGTATCATTCATCTACGCTCGGTTCGCGAGCCATTTTTCGGAACATGCTGAGGCTTAAACTTAATTTTTATTCTTGTTGGCTTATTTTTATCTGACTGCATCACTAAATTAAATCTAAATATTTGGAATTTAAAATTGATAAATCGATAGGCTATTAAATAATAAATCATTTTCAAAGATTATTTTCTGCAAAATTGTCAACTGTTATTTGGAGTATCGTAAGTCTATTTACGAACATGTGCATTTTGTTTTTCGTTATGAAGCCCGTATCTGCATCGAATGATGGTGAATGTTTTTAGTAAAGTTCATCGTATTTTCCCGCTTCATTTTTCTATTGGATTCCGGCCGTTGCCGATGTTTATTTGAAAGTCTGAGTCTCACAGTTGGAGATTATCAGATGATGTTCGCGTTCATGTGTTCAAGCCCGTAGCTCCCGATGACTTCCAGTAACTGATCATTTCCCCGTCATCGACCATGGACAATACCCGACTCGACAATACAGAGTCATGGTTTTTACCTTGCTTGATTACTTTTATTGAAAAACATTGATTAAATATGCGAGATACATTAGATGCATTGAAATCGATGATGCGGGAATTACATGCGCATACGTAATGGAAATGCCAAGCTAAGCGTTTTGAATATTATTACATTAACGTTTATTGTTGGAAATTATTAACCTTTACGTGTGGGCTGGGAAAACAATTATCCCATATATTTTACATGTGCAGAGATGTTCTTGGGACAATTTTAACAACGAAAGTGAAAAAGGGAAGAATTTTTAAAGCATGTGATGTCTGAAGTATGCTGTTTGAAGCAGGACAGGTAATTACATGGTTTCGGATATGTGACGGAATGGTTCCTACAGGTCGCTTACAGTTTGGCTTTTCAGTCCTTCAATTAGTCAAGTGACCCCCTCATCTGTAAATCTACCTGTTTTGATGAAGAATTGTTCATGATCTGTCCGTCAGACAGTTACACGCCTCTTATTGTAAGGCAAGTCGCCATTCCACAATTCTTTTAGAACTCTTCTGCTGCCTCAATAGGAGACATTTCCCCCCACTTTTAGGAATTTAGACCACATGCAGGCTTCCTGTAACTTAGCCCACATGAAAAGGTTAATAACAACCGGTTCAATGTGATAAATTCGTATAAATTATTTACTTTAAGCAGTTTATTTGGTTATTATCAAAAATTGCCTGTAATTTTTAATAATAATACATCAACCGCACTGACCGTACCATTTGTATATTTCTTGGAAATAAATATATTAGTTTGTGTGTCAGAATTTTATTTCGTTATATCCTCGTCACCGGGAATCTATTGTATATGGGTAAAAAATAATAGCACTAGAAACCCGTGCGTAATAATTCGTTTACTTATTATACATGAGACACATAGTATTTTAAAGATTTAACTTTTTTTAAGAAGAGTTACAATAATTGATTCACGAAATTCGATATGTACCTAATTAAATTAGTTACTAAATATATTAAATGCCATTTAACTTTATATTTAGTTTCGTTAATAAAAATGTTATGTATTTGAAAGTGGTTTCCGAATAAAACATTAGATCACGAATTTTTCCTTTCCTTAACAAATTATACCATATATACATTTAAATTTATAATTTTGATTTATATAAGCGCAAAAAAGTGGTAATTAATTTACTGCATATATTTCAGATTAGTTTTCTGACGAACATTTCTTACGCATTTTTGTAATTAATGCATATTTGTAACTAATTTAAATTAGGATTTTATACTATTTATTGACTTTTATAATTATTTACTAATTTGTGTTAGTGAAAATGGGTAGAATAAAAGCAAAAAACGCCATTATAAAATTAGGGTCTTGTTATCGTTATTAAATTTAATATTTTGAGAATTAACCATCTGACGCTCATAGCCGTATATATACGTCCAGGGATTTCCAATTGCCTTTTCTGCACCGATTTGTTTTAATTCAAAAAAATATTCAATTTTACAATATATTTTTTATTTTAATGTTAGAAGTAAAACTTATAAGCTATATAGTTACAATTATTATTAAAACAATATATAAAATATCATGCCCAAAACATTTATTTAGACTCTCAAACAGTGAAAAAAAAAAAAAAAAAAAAAAAAAAATTGCAAATTTTTTAAGAGCGTCAGTGGGTTTTAACACAAAAATCAGAGACTTCAGTAATTTTAATTTATTCCTAATGATGGAGATATAAAATACATTTTTAAAATAAATAAAAACATTTTTTTTATTATATTAAATTTTCTGGAGAAACTTTAAACAATCAAACAAAATACGTTAATAAAAAATATAAATTCATATTTCCATACATTAATATCTTATATCGTTAAAAAATGAGCTAAATCACAAAACAAAATTACCAATGCAAAAAGTCAAAGGCAACATAAACTACCCATCCAATTTTATTCCGCACTTTCTGGCGGACATATTTGACTAATGCTCCTTTGATTAAGATAATGTAAAGGGAAAAATATGAATGAAATATACGACTTTTGGCATAATTGAAGCTTCCACACATTTTGGACACAAAAAAAAAACTTTTGAAGAAAGCAAAAACCCGACTAAATATTCAACAATGCCGCTGATTATGGTGATGAAAAGTTCCGTCAGGGCTAAAGCTCGGAACACATCGCTTTTTCATACTAATGAGAGACGGATTCTGTATTTGATAAAGCGCAACTCTGTGTAATTCAACATCGTGAAGTTAATGAGAGCAGCAGTGCATAATTTTACGCTTTTCAGCTGAAGAAATATGTTGATGGGCTTAAATATGCATTTCACATCTCGTAATTTGATGGTGGCCAGATACTAAATTCCGAGGATTAGCTGTAATTTGGGGGTTTATTCCTTTATCTTTCTTTCGGGTGTTTTCAAATAAAAAAAAATATTGGGGTAGATGATGTATGGCTGATATAGATGAAGGAAATAATATGCCAGAAAAGTAAAATAAAAGTTGTTCCATTGATTATTCTAATAAAAATTGAAAGGGTGTTAATTTTGGATTCATTGTTGCTTACTCTGTTTGACAATTTTTTTTTTTTATTGTGTGAAGGCAATTAGAGGAAATAATGTTTCACAACTAAATGAGATGCTGTCTGGACAAAAGTTGACTACTGTAATATAATATTTGACGTATCACTGACCGGGCGTTAGCGATGTTCTGTTTTAACTCGACCTTTCGGCACTTCGTCTGTTTGTCTGTATATTTGCTGGTTACACAATAATGTCCAGAATATTACGGTAAATGATATACGGCTAATTGTTTGATTTTCTTCAAAATTGACAGGAGTGTTCCTTTAAGTCTCTAAGATCGATGTGTATATATATATATATATATATATATATATTGTAGGGAGGTGTACTATTCCCAGAACTACTATTATAAATATTCAGTACTATTAAAATATCTCTGCTCAAATTATAACGAAAACACATACGTTTGCAAGTTTTTTTTTAGAAAAGTTTGTTAGTTAAAATTAAATTTCGTATGGCATATACACTAGATATCGTGTTTATTAATTAACCGACTTATATATGATATTAACGATTAAAACTGCAGGGAAAAAACTAAGGTTAAAAATAGAAATAATTCGTTTTGTTTATGCATATCTTTATTGTAATTTTATGTATTTAGTTTATATCACATTAATATAATAGAATATTACACATTTAAAAAAATATAATGATTAGGGCAGGCGAGTACTCAAACAATATGTACTGCTAACCGGGACTACCCAGTTAAAAATTTATGTTTACCGATGCACCATATCTTGGTGCAAAACAGAGGTCTGCCACAAATGACACCATATTATAGAGGAATCTAGATTAAACCAAAAATCCTTTATCGGAAAAAAGCGTAGGTTTCAACGATAATTGGTTTAACATTTTTAAATGCAACCGAAATTTTCGCTGTTTCTAGATCAACAAGCCGGGGAATCCAATCCAAAAAAGACAACGACGAACAATGGCATCCGTGACCCAGTGGATAAAGGGGTTCAGTAATATATCAAAGGATTCCTAGTTCGATATTTTTAAATAAAATAGCAATAATAAAAAAAATGAGCGGCAAAATCCAAAAAAAGTACAGGGATCAACCCCCCCCCCCCCCCCCCCCCCCCACGGCCCCATGAAGAGACATACAATGTTTGAGTAGAAGAAAAGAGCAACACTCAACCTTTACAATGATAACAATATCTCATTTGGACCATAAATTGCCATACGATTGATCTTTTAGCCCTCGATATATGAATTTAGTATTATATATTAGTAGTCCAAATTCAAAAGCCCTTGCCCAAATGCTTGAAATTCTTTGTTCAGTAAATTGCTGAAAACTGTCAAAACTTCTATCGTTAATACAATAATATTTTTTTGTAAAATTATGACACATATAAATTTTTTTTACTAAAATATGATTGTTTTCAGATTACTGAATAAGTTATGTTATAAATAATACATAACTTGTTTTGAAACTGGACGACTGCTTTTAACTAGTTTTTGATTAAGTTGCAAAATCCGCTATATACACATTCCAGCAGATCAAAAGTCAAATTGTTGCTGACGTCGTTCATGTTCAAGTTTGATGGATATAGCTACTTTTGCTTCTACCGACTTCTTTTTTGAGTTTTTATTAGTAAAATGCTTTTGCTCCTTTATTATATTTTAAAATTGACGCCAAAATTATTTAATACCTATTCTTACTAATATCTTAATTTTCGAATTTTTGGATAACTGCTTTTACATTTCAGCTACTTTTATAAAATAAACATTGAAAATATTATAATTAACATTAGAAAAATTGTATTGGAAGTGCTGCACTTAACATTACCATTGAAAGTATTGTACGTGTTTCATATTAGTAATTTAGTATTAAAATATATTCCCAAATTTATCACAGTATATGAAATACTTAAATAAAAGGAAATTTGGAAATATTATAATATGTTTTGGAAAACATATATATTTTTAATTTTCAGAACGTATGTTACAGTTTAGGCACTGATGCAGATTCCATTCAATAGATGGCGCTCTTGCAACTTTAGTATCCAAAACAGATTTGCACTTGTTTTTGTTTTTTAACACAACCCCAAACTCAATGGGTTTCTTTCATGCATATAAATTTATGATACCCGTTTTGAAATCCTCTGTCTGATGTATAGTACCTTTTCCGCAGTACACTATGTGAATTTATCGCACATTTGCTAGAATATGAAACTTCTGGATTCACTGGTAGCCGTTGGATAAACACTATAAATATGCGGATTTATTGCACAGGTGTAAATCAAGCCTGTATCAGATAAATTGAAATATGGTTATCCGCGTTTGGTTTTGGAGATTAGGTTTACGATTTCTGTTTGTGTATACGTTTCAGGGTGATTAAAGTGACTCTTACCCTGATATTTACGTTTCAGGGTGATTAAAGTGACTCTTAACCTGATATTTAGAGAAATCAATCTGCAAAATGATTATTATTTTAATTGTATTTTATTAAATAATGTAGTGATTAATAATTAAAAATGTATAATTAATAAACAGTATATGCTTAGTAAGGAAAACACTAATTTTCTTTCCCTTTAAAATTAGTAAAATGGGGAAACATCATCTGAGAAATGTTTTTAATGTTGATTTATTAAACAATAAAATTATTTAATAAATTGTTTATTCAAAACTTTTATTTTTGGGGTAAAATGTTTACTTTTATTAACATTTCTAGTAATTTTAATTTTAAATTTCTTGTCTAAGATTTTCTTTTTTGTGAGTTACAATCTTCGTTTTAACCTTATCCAACCTTTGCAAACTTCCAAACCAATAAAGTGTCACGTACTGTTTACTTAACGAAAAAAGTCTAATAATTGTTTTCCCATGCATGTAACTTTAAAACTTCAAAAAAATATCACATTTAGATCTATTTTTTAGAGTATAATTGATACTAACACATTTAATGAACATATCTTTAAACTTTTATTATATGAAATATATATTGCTTTATAAGAAAGTTCTTTATTTTTTAGAATTAAAAAAATATCACAAAAGCTTTGTTAGAATCTCAAAATTATTCGTGATGTTTTTGTCCCTTTTCTTTTTCCTATATATTTTCTTGAACTTTTACGACAAGTATTGATATTAGTTATAAATTGTAATTTAGAATGTGTGTGTATATCGCATGTAAACACATGCATATAAAGAATAACACAAAATAAATGCTACAATTGTTAGTTATATTTATTCAACTAATAAGACGAAGGATGGTCGGTCACATGCCACCATCTGATATATACTTTCGAATTGGACAGCTAAATGAAACAGCTTATCTAACTACTAAGTGAACCTGTAGCAGTTTAGAAAAATGTGCACAAGTGCACTAATTTTTTTAATAAAGTATTTGATGATTGAGACAAGTGATGTGACAACAATGTGATTTACCAAAAAAACGATCTCGAAAAAATTTAAGGTGTTATTAATTTATTTTTTTAAATGTAGTTACAATATTGTTTGGGGAAATACATATTATTTGAATCTGAACATAATTATATAATATTATATATTATTAAAATTTATTATAAATATCTTTATAAAAAAAACTATCGTAGGACACATTACGAAGCTTACAAATTAGCAAAAACACTAATAGACATATTTGAATCAATAAGAAGACAAATTGGTGCCTCTGTCGAAAAAATAAAGAAAATTTTAAACATTTTTTATAGATAAAATATTTAGAAACAAATCTATAAATTAAAAAAAATCTGAAAAATCTTTAGAATACAAAAAAAAAACTAATATATTACTATATAAGTAAAGTATGTGATAATATTTCTAAGAACATATTAAGGTATTTAATCATTTTCAGATTTCCCTGCATAGTATGAATATACTTTACATTATATGCGAACAAATTATAAGAGAACATAATGGATTTTAAAATAGAGAAACTATTGTGGGACTGCATTAGAAAAACTCAATAAGTCACAAAAGGCTGTTTTGAAATAACTAGTTTTGACGGATCCATTAGAAGCTGTTGATCTTAAAATTTAATATTGTTTTATTTCTTAGCCACACTAGTTTCTGGATTGGGTATATATGACTAACATTTTAATCTAGAATTTTGAAAGTTCATTAAAAAAGAAATAAGGCTTGTTATTTTTTCAACACAGCCGCCAATATATTGTGCTAATGGTAATAATAGATTGAAATATCACCATCTTACATACTGAATGTTGGCTAAACTTTGAAAAAAGAATATTAATGCTACTTTTAATAAGTTTTTAAGTAACATACTTTCTTTGCAATAGGGGCAATTATAAATTTACAATTTTAAATAAATTATATGTTTCAGGTGATGAAAAGTAAAAAAAAGCAAACATACCCCCTCCCCTCAACAAAAACAAAATTACAAAACAATTATGCATGGATACATTTAATAGAATTTATAATGCAAGAAAGTCAAAGGACATTTTCACATTTATAAATATTTTAGTTAAATTTAAGCAATCTAAAAATGAGCGGTTTTTTCAAAAACGGATCACTAAGCTTTTGAAGAAAAGAAGAAAAAAACAAGTACACAAGAAAAATTTCCGTAATGAATTACCTCGTCAAGAACAAAACTTTTTTTTTCTTCTTGAAAGATCATACTTTCAGAAAGTAGAACAGAAGCACCTGTGAGCATAAAAAAACAGAAGAAAGTCCCAGTATAAGAACCAGTACACACTTGGGACGATAAATTATTATCCTACCTCATATCACGGTTAGAAAAAAAAGTAGAAATATATGTTGAACATAAGAAAATGGCAGCCAATGCGTCTTACTAAATTAGAGAAGGGTTATTATGTCAGTAACTATGTTGCCGTAATTGTGGAATTAAAATGATTTAGGGTTTGTAGAGATATAACCTATTTTGTATTGTACGTACCCGTTTATTTTTACCAAGTGCAACTATCTTTTTCTTGGTACAATACCCTATATTTAATGAGATTCTATTTGTTTAACATTTAACATTTTTGGTTTAAAAATATATTTTAAGTGATGTTTAAAAAATGATAAATCCTTCATTAATATTTAAAAAATGTATAATTAAACATTAATAAATATTCCGATGTCATGATTTGTAAAATATATTTAAATATATGTTTTCAAAATATGTTATTTTAAATATTTTTCTTTTATCTTTTAACGATTGTAATGGTTACATGTATGCATTCCCCAAAACTACTCATCGTATTTAAATAAATACAAAAATACAAACTTTCTATTTTTAAACTTTTAACTATCGAAGCATATGGTGACATTTAAAAGACATCTGTAATAAAATAAGAATAACATTTTTTAAATAATAATGTTTGGAAATATGTATCAAACTATTTTGAATCAAATTTACAACTTCGATACTATTTCCACTTCTCATAACGAAAAATAAAAGATTCAGACTATTTAAATTCAATAGATTTCAAAAATAAGAATTTGGAAACATCACCTTCTTTTTGGTGATAAGTGAAAAGCATTTGCTGCATTAAAAATGTGAGTATTTTTGTAAACATATAGACTAGGGTAGGTCGATTTTAATCAATGTTTTAAATAGAACTCGCCTGTTTCAGGAAAAATGTGTATTTTTGTCGAACATTTCTACCAAAAATTATTGAAATCAAAATATATTTAGACCTCTTGCTGAGCCCTAAAAAATTTTAAATTTCAGTTAAAATATCAATTATATATATTATTTTCTTCTCCAATTTTTATTCTCTTGTACTGAAAATGATAGTACATTAATATCATTTGTTTGTAAAAAAATATATTTTAGTATCGCATAATATTCAAGCCCCCTCCCTCCTTAAGTCAATTGATTTTTTTAAATTTCGTTAAATATAAATGTTAATATAATTTTTGTAATTTTACTGATCAAATTTTTAATTGTCTGTACTGAAAATGGTTGCATATAAGACCCTACGTTTGAAAAAACATTTTAGCAAAGTATAACACATTTAATACAACTGATTTGCTGACACAACTGAAGGAAATTCACGAAAAGTGCCTATGTTTTTTAAAGAGTTATTTAAGATTCTATGTTGAACCGACAGGTATGTTTTAGTTTAAATTTAATTGCAATTTTTTTGGAAATTGGAGATTTGGTATCCGTTAAAATAAAAAAGTACATGTGTTGTAATAGATAAAAAAAATCGGGAAGAAAGAGAAAACACGTTATTAAATTAATATCCTAACAACGATAAACTCTACTTAGAACATGCATTTGAACTAGTATCCCAAACACTTGATAAAATAAAAAAATCTGGTTGCTTAATAATAAAGCATTGTTATTCTATCTTCGGTTACTTGGTACTCTACTTGGAAGAAATTCCGTCCATAGATACCCGTATGTGCTGATATAAAACAGAATAACTGAGTACGATAGAAAAATTCTAGTCAATTAATATACCGTCAACCGTGACAACTTTGCCAATTTTTTTCAAAAATATGTTTGGTGCCTTGCGCAGTTTCTGAACCAACAACCCGATGCACGAGTATGCATACCAAAACAGGTATACCAATATATGTAGGAACTTGGCAGGGCGCCAAACGGTACAAAAAACATATGACAGATTTAAACTGTAGTTATTTAATTAAAAAAATACTATGGATTTCAAGAATAAATAATTTTTATAAACATTTATACGCAAAAATTACAAAAAAAAACCAATATCATGACACAATCAGTTTTGACATCACTACATAACTCACTCCCAGTCAAACGAAATGTCTTATAGCACATTATATAAATCGCATCTACCCACGTGTGCTCACAGAAAACCGAACAAGGGAAGGGGGGGGGGGGGAAGGGGAGGAAACAGCGAGGCCATTTTTATCTTGTTTTCGTATAAGAAGTGTCGGCCCGGCGTAGTAACAGCCGCATTTAATGATCTCCAAAGCTGGCCATCGTCGGAAATGAAAGCAGCGGGCCAGCAGCGTGCCAGCAGCGTGCCGGCAGAGGGTCGAAGTAGAGGGACATTAGGCGGTAAACGAAGCATTTTGGGTTAAATCTCCCCCCGCATAAGCTTTGTTAGCAGAGGGATGGTTAATGAAATATATCGGCAAATGTTGCATGCTATTTTTGGTGTTTTAGTTGATAGGGGTTGGGTGGGTTTTCTGAGAAAGAAGGGGCTCGTTCTCTCTTAATAGGTAAAAAGATGTTTGGATGTATTAAGGGGAATGGGGTACCTAATGTCGGAAGCATTGTGTAAATAATCATTTTGCTTGTTTGGATTTAATGGTAACACATTGTGTTACCAGGTAAAGTTTAAAACTATTATGTAAAATGGTTAAAATTAAATTTGGTTGTGGTGTTTTAGCAAAGAAAGGGACACAAGAGGGTAGACATGACGTTATTGAAATATATTTAAACTTTAGGTTCAAGCTAAGATAATATTTAAAAAGGAACATTTAAATGGGTGCCTACGAGATTGACCCACTGGTACGACACAGGACTGATCACATGAAGATTTTTAACAAGAATGATAGGGTGTTGCCACCACTAACTTACAAGTTTATATGCATGGGTTGTTCTATTACAAACAAGCAGGGGTGATGGGAAAATGGGCATTGATATCCTACATTGGTTTTATTTCATTAAATGAAATTTCGTAAAATTAAAACAAAGTGTCAGTGTTTGGGATTTTGCATATTTGTATTTTTAGTTCAGAAACAAGCACATATTACAACAATTGTACTCAAACAACACTGGACAAGGATTTGGTGTCAAAAATTAAATCTCAAGATATTTTAAAATTATACTTGTCTAAAAATAACACCAAATCTTAATTGTACAAATATATAATTTTAATTACATATATATTATATACAATGAAATAAACTACACATTTTCTGCAGAATCTGATGTGTTAATGATGTTTTATTCTCAAATACATTTTAGTATTTACAAATATTTTGTAATATAAAAATATTATATTAGTATTAGCTTTAAAATAAAAAAAATAGCTCAAGCACTACGTCGAAAAGCTTAAGTAAAAAGTGCCACCCACAGAAAAGGAACAAAAATATGAAAATAGGTCAGGAATTACAAGGACGCGTATGCTTTTGTTCTTTGCGTGAAATCTAATATATATGCTAAACACTTTAAGTTGCGAACTTCTAGAAGTGGTATGTAAACGAAGTTTTTGTCTTTAAATATCTTATAGTACTCAAAAGAAGGCTATAAAATCCAATTTAAATTTGACAGTGCAGAAAAATCAGCTATTTATTTCTTTTGCCGTTATTTTTTACGTTATCTATTACTTGATAATATTATATTTGAATTAATGATATTTACGATTATTGATATACTGAAAATTATCCAGTAAATTTCATGCCTTTAAGTGAGTGATATATAATAAAATTATTCAAAATTAAAGATGTTTTCTTGATACTTAGTATTAATTTATTTCCCACTAATGTAGTTTATGTATACCGTTATATTTTTCTAATAAATCCAAATATTTTAAAACATTTTATGTATTTTTTATAAAATGAAATATAGATATTTTTAATGCATATAAATAAATAAAATATGGATACTTTTAAAAAAAATATATAGTTGTAACTTACTTATTGTAAAGTATTTACATACTTCAGCTTGATTACAAAAACATACGGAACAGATAAACTTCAATAAATATCATTTATAAAAAGTTCAAAATTTTCAAAAAATATTTTTTGATCAGTTTTTAATATTTTTTAAATATCCCATACTTAAATAATTTGTATGTAAAAATAATTCAAAATTAATATATATTTTAGAAGTGTTTTTCGTACATTGGGACTAATTTTAGTTTATGCATATGACTGAAAATTATATTGGTTTACTAATATATTTACCCTACTAAAATACAGTTAGAAGTAAACTTGTTCATTTGAGATTGATCATAATATTGACCTGCTAATAATGTTAAAAATAATTATATAATTGATGATTTTAATGCAAAATTTATCAGTTCGTATGTGCAGAAAACGTCTAAGTAACTCGTTTTTTTATTACTCATTGCATAACAGTTAAATCAGATGGCAGCTGTCAAAAACAGTTTACATTTTCTATACATTAAAAATATTTTGCATATATATATTCCTTCATAAGAAGGCTTAAAAGCACGTTTTAATTAATTTAAATAATATAGCTAAAATAAAACATTATTTTATTTAAATGGCTTATAAATTCCATTCAACAAATAAATAAATCAAAAATATTATATTTTTCTTGCATAGATTAGTTTATATTTAAAAAATCATATTAATTCGAAGATTAAAAAAAATATACACGCGTTTCACAAAAAATTAATTATTTGCTGGCTGATCAAATATATCTGATTAACCAACGAAACTGTACTGCATTTTTAAATTACACAATGGAGCATTTATTTGTCTGGATTAATCAGACAAAAAAAAAGCATTTTGTGGTATTCGAATCGAAATTGCAATGGTATCTTAATTTTTTTTATAATTATTAGTATCAAAGGAGGCATGATACTAACCATTATAAAAAATATTAATAGCATCACAAGTTTATTTATGGATTTAAATACATCAAATAGCTTTTATTTTATTTTGTGTTAAGTTTTAAATTCAATGAAGAAAAAAACTAATTCAGTTAAACCAATTTTGTTTTCACTTAAAGTAAATAAATATCCAAAACGGATAAGCACGCCTAATTAGATTCGTCTCCACGTTAATTGGTTATCGATGAATTTATTAACAAATTAAAATTAATTTCGACGCAATTCGTATTTTAATGTACTAACTCTTTTTAATTATATCCTCTCAAATCAGTCCCATGCGGCCTTTTTTTGAGTGCTTCCATATTTAAAAAAATTATTTTAATCGAACTACTACTATATTTGATATTTCCATTACTTTTAAAAATCAACAAAAAACAAACGGTTATCAATTCAATCAATTAACATCACAATTTAATCATAGCTCAGATTAAATAAAAATTTGTTTTGGTCAAATGAATAATATTCTAATGTCAATTAAACATTGAAAAATAAGATATTATTTCATGTCATAATAATTTTAAACACTAATATTTAAGAAATTACGAGGTACTGATTATGATTTATGGACTGAAAGATGTTTATCAATACTTTAATAAGATGAATTTTTTACTGCAATCCCAATTTTCAATTTATCCTTTTTTTAATATTTATAATTATTAAAACACAACTATTTCTTTATTTTGTTTATTTACTGAGAAAATATCAAATTTTGAAAAATAAAATACATGTTGGTAACACAAGATTCAAAATACCCACATATTTTTCAATTAAATGTTTGATATGATACAACCATATATTTAACCAAAACTTTATTTTATAAAATTTACATTTATATTTGTATAATAAAAAATGAATTATGCAAATTTTATATACAGGTTGGAAACATATAGTTGGACGATGATTATTGTATAACAGTTTTCTGTATTGGCTTAATAAAACATTTTATTTGCACGACTACGTCACTTACATTTAAAAAAAGTCGCCGTTTATTGGTTTACACGAAATAGTTAAACACCGTACAAAGAATGGTGTAATAATTGTAGTAATAAAGTCTAACAATGAATGCCGAATATTTTGTAACCAATCCGTATACTTTAGATAAGACAATTTTGTTAATTACATTGCTTAAACGTTCAATTTCTGTATTTCTTTCAGGGTATCATTAAAAAAAATGTTGCTCTATATGACATGCCCTACTTACAATAATTGTAATGTTTGATACTATTATTGACAATGAATTTTAAAGTAAAGTATCGATAAAGTTACTTAAAAAAATAAATCCTAAAATAATTTTTTGAGACTCATAAAATATTTGACATAACATATTTTTATGCAAGAAAAAAAACTCATGAACACATTTTAATAAAACTTCACATCATCCACTTGAAAAACCACCAAAAATATCCTCTAGTATTACAATACATTCAAGAAATCACCAGGCAGAAAGAACCAAGTTGGTCACACGCGAAAAAAAAACATACTAGCGAACAAAGATCGCCGGGGGAAAAAAAAATTAAGCCAAAGTAAAAAATCCGGACAAAATTCGCCAAAAAGTTGGTCGGGAGGAGAAAAAAAAAACTTTGAAATAACGTTTTTTTTACGTCTAAAAGACGTAGGATTCCTCTATTCCACATTTATCACAGCAGATTAATGCGATGGGGGGAAAAGGCTGGGGCGTTCAAAAAGAAAGGCTCGAGATAAACTCTGTCGTGAGTGAAAGGCGGGGATTGGGAGTGATAGCAGTGAGTGAAAGGCGCGACTGGAAAGGAGGGATTTGTTGCTCGTGAGCCTCGCAGATAAAACGAGTGAACTTAAAAAATAAGATGTTGTTCCTGCACGGGTGGAATGTAATTACTTCATTTTAAACTGGCTTGCTATCTCGGAGAGTCTTCTCAAAGAAAGCTATTGAGATAATTCTATGCACTTCCACTTGCGAAGAACTCGGGCGTGTGCTTTTAAGTAGGATTTGTTTCGAGACACCACTTTGGAGTAAATGCTGAGAGAGTTGCTTAGATGTGCTTTTCCCGAAAGAGAATGTGTAATATGTTTGTTTCTTTTGGATTTTTGTGTAATTTTAATGATTTAGTTTTGTACATAAAAGCTGTCGGGAGAATCTAGATCACTTCAAATATTTAACAAATGCAATTGAATAAACAATTAAAGTTTTTTTTTTTATTTACAACTTAATAAATCAAGTAATAAAAAGTATGAATTATACGAAATATAATGAAAGTATTTTCAAGTATATTGTATTTTTTTTTAATTGTTACAAACTCTAGTTATTTGTTGCATACATAAAACACATTAAAAATAGTATTATGACTATTTTTTTCTGTTGCATTATATATATTTTTTGGTTATTTTGTTTTTCTTATGACGGAAATTAATATACGGGAAGGTGGGAGGATTTGGGTAATGTTTTATTAAATTAAGTACTAAATTGCACTGTTAAACATATGTTTTGATCTCGTTATTTTTTAAAAAAAATTACTTCAGTTAATGGAGTACATTTGAGCAAATATTTACATTTCTGGGTAATTTAATTCAAGTTGAACAGACAAATTGCTTGAGTGTACAAAAAAACCCTTACGATTGCTTGAAACGCGAAAACTTGTGAATAAAACTAGAAAAGACCGTTTGTTTACCAATATTCATTGATATTGTATAAAAAAAGAAACCTTATAATAAATTATTTTAATTAAAAAAATTAGAAAATTTTTAAATTATGTAGTTATTTTTTTTCAATGTTGTGCAAAGTGGGATAGGTGTGTTTTCGATTTATTAATACTAACGCACAGGAAATTCGTAAAAATTTAACGATATTCGGCAAAACTATAATTATTCTAAAAAAAATGAGCTTTTAAATGACAAAAGTTAACAGGCATATATTCAACAATATGTTAATAACCGTGTTTAATATTAAGAAGTTACATACCAGTTTGTTTTCAAAAACACAATCAATAAAAAACACACATTTCAATTAAAAAAAACGAACGCATTTGCTTGATTAATTGAAGAAAAAAATAATGTTTAAAATGAAAAAAAATAATCGTCTAAGAAATAAATTAAAAATAAGGTAAATACATCATAAGTTGCTGAATAAAAACCAACCAATAATAATATTATAAAAAATGGTGGTTAGCACCATGCTTTTAGGACGAAAAATAATCCATTAATAATCCAAATGTATTGAGTTTTTAAAAATTGAAGATTGTTTTTTATGCAATTTTATTTAAGTTTCTAATTTGACTAAAATTGTTCTAATCATGCACTTTTATACTAAATATTTCATAATTAATTCCTCCCCCACTGGTGACCAAATTTACCCCACCTGTGATTCGTAGTATACTTTATAAAAATAATTTCTAAACATATTTTTAAACCACAAAATTAAATAAAAATATACGATTATGTGTCCATAAATAAGTGAAATTTTTTATAAAACCATTGTAATTAAAAAAAAATCATGAAATAAATTGGAATTCGAATGTCAAAAATCAAATTTATATCCAAATTACCCCACCTTACTCTATACGTTAGTAATTTAATAAAACATTAATGATGCAATAACCTTAAATGTTTTTGTTATGTATATTTTTATTCATGCAAATGAATAAATATAAGTAATGCATATTTAGTATGCTTATTCGGTAGGATTTGGTTCGACCTATTTTGGAGTTATTAATCAAAGATAGTTCTTTAGATTTGTTTTTTTGGAAGTAAATGTGTGATAATTATGTTATTATTATTGTTGTGAATTTATTGATATTGCCTACGGGAAGTAGCCATTGGCTTAAATTCTATTATTATAACAATAAGTATTTTCATTTAATGTAATCATAATTTATTTACAAATAAATATTGTTTTTTATTTAGTGTTAAATTTAATTTTTCTTATTGAGTTTATATTTCAACTTATTTTTAAAGATAGTTATGCAAGTAAACCAAAAAAAATATATTTTTTTGTTATCTAATTATTTCATTGAAGTAGTTGCTTTTTTTGGTAAGCAAAATATTTTACTTCTAAATTTCGTTCTGTTGCATCAATTATTTTAAAATATTTTTAAGTTATTAAATACATATTTATACGAATGGTTAATTAAAGGATAACTTTTGTAGCATCGATATTTTCATAAAAATGCCAGACAAATTTTTTATAGATATTTTTGTACATAAAACTTAAATATTATTATTTGATTATACAATTAAAGCAAACAACTGAAATATCTTTTTAATCAGATTTAAAATAGATGGAAACGTCCAATTGTTTATAAGTAAAAATATATTTATTCAAACAAAAATGTCCCTAAATATAATGAAAAAGCATTCTCTTGCAAATGTCGCACTTAAAATGCATCCATAATTCCTATAAGAAAGAAAGAAAAATCTTAAAAGGATTTGTCAAGAAAAAACAGTTCTATTTCTAAAGCAAATATAGGTAAGATGTACGTTTATAAAGTTTCGAACATTAATAATTTTGACCTACTTTTTGGTCGCCATATCGAATTAAAAACGGATTTCATCCTTGGAAATATTAATATACGAAACAAAGAAAAAATCGAGTCCATTAGAGATCTCGTGTCTCCAAAAATGTCGTTATTCTTTAATATCGCTGCTGAAGAAGAAAACACAGATTAATAAAAGTGCATAAGAATAATTCTGGAACATAGCCAACATGTTTAAGATTTTTTTCACCCTCGAAACAGTGTGCAATTGAAATTGGACACGAGATTTATTTGACATTTTTATACACATGAAATGTCTGTGGTTTTAAAAGTTATGTATTAATAATTACTGTATGTGCTATGGATACGAATTATGCTGTATAAATATATTTTAATTATATCTTACTAAATTAAAAAAAAGGTTTAGACAATTTGGTACTTAAATGTTAAAAATTTAACTCATATATATATATTTAAATAAGCTTTGCTTCGTATATTCTTCGCTTCAAATACATTTTTTTTACGAATATACAGACTTTTAAATAACAAATCCTATAATCTTTATGTTTGTTGAACACACTCGGGCTGTTGGTGACGGCCCAGGATCTGTATAATGTACATGTCCCATAGCCATGTCCTTGTAATTTGTTAACTTTAGTCAAATGACCAGGACAAAACTGTAAATGCCGTACTCATAACAAATTCGACACCGTGATCAACGCGGATCACCGTGTATGCGGACCACCATGTACGGGATGACATAAACCACGGCCTACCTGAAAACAAGCATACGAACTTTATATTTGGACAACCATAAATCGAACTAGAAACACTCTAATCTCGATTCCGAATCTAACACGAAAGCGTCCCAATCAGGAGCAATGCTGTGATAATATAGTCATGATAGTTTAATAAAGTTATTTGCTTATTTTTCGATTATAAAAAAATATACGTAATGATTCAATATGTACACTTCTTGGAATATAAGTTAGTATAAATAAAATCCGTTCTGGTAACATTATTCGAAAATACCGTTTAGGCATACTACATATTATTTTTGTAGTAAATATCCCTTTTTTTGCGGCTCTTGCACGCAACGGATCCTAACAAATTGTGTTTCAAATAAAAGAGAATTTCCCGGAGATGTGACAAATCACGCGTTCGTTTTATAAATATTTGTTTTTTAATATGTTTAAATGAAGTATTGCATAAAAAAGCATATAAAAAAATATTTGTAATATTTAGGTGGAACGTGCCTTTGTAGTGTGTGTAATCGGTAATAATCGGGGCAATACGTTCAAGTCCCAACTGGAGTCACTTATCATTTTTTATTGAATATACCTTAACCGGTTCCCCAGCAACGCAGGGCCAAACAGAATTGTTCATGCGAGATTTTTCGCACGGGTACGATAGTTATATATATTCATTGAGAATTGCAGCTGAATTAAAGGGACAGTGCAGTTACAAACCTTAAAAAAATCGGATTATCAATTTACAGGTTATGGGGTTTATAATGTCATTACTTATCATATTATACAAAGTTTTAAAAAAATCAAATATTAAGTTATACGAAATTCGAAATTAAAATTTAAACAAAAGAAAACGTACACCTTTTTAGAAGCAGTCACTATTTGGAAATTAAAAATAAATTAAAATAAAGCCGATATTTATTGTACTTACTGATGCTAAATAGTTGAGAAATATAGGCACGTGGATGCCAAAATATCAATTTAGAATCAAAACTGATTTTGCGTTTTACAGTTTTTTCCAGAAATGGTCTTTTTCCAGCGTTTGATGCACTTTTCTCAAAAAAGTATTATTCCAATCAAAACGAAATTTTATGTTCCATTATTTTAGTGTAAAATCTATATATGTTAAACCAATATTTTAGTTAATTTATTAGAATAATAAAATATATGGGCACAAATATTAGTGATAAAGTAAACAAAAATACTCTATTTTCAAAAAAATGAATGGTACTTTTTTTCTAGTCCAAAATTAAAATTAGGTTCAGTAGTTTAATTACAATGTATTCTACATAAAAACAAATTTTGATGATTGAAAATCGAAAACTGTTTTAGAAAAATGTACCTTAGAAACTTATTAACATAAAATCCTACAATTATAAAATAACTTTTTTCATAAAAAGTATACTAAATGTATTATATATCGCAATTGGATCTTGTTAAATATTGTTTTCCACAAATGTATACAAAATTTTACTATTATTGAATTGAATTAATAGTATTGTAGATGTACAAATTTTTATAAGCATAAAAAAATACCGAATTTTGATCATCGCAAACTGAACGGTGCCTTTGAAACAAAATGTATAACAAATGAGTGAAGAGATATTTGCATATCAGTATCCTATAATATATATAACATTTATATCCACTTTGTAGCTTAAAAGAATCTAATATAACTTAAAATCAACATTTCACATATGTATATCTATATTTCAATACACTTACCTACGATTAGAAATACAATTTATAATATTTTATTCATAGCTTTGGACGAAATATGTATTAAGCAATCCCCAGCCGTTAAAATATTTAGAAAGATGCAAGTTTACCATCAAAACTCGCGTATGAATTTTTCGAAAGCAAATTACCTAATAACAAACGCAATAGAACTTCAAATAAAATTGCGTTTTGAAATTCAATGTTTCAATGCAGCAATTTGAATAGATGCGGGTTTAACAAACTGCGACGCTATCTTAAGACGTTTTCTCCAGATTATGCGGGAATGCCAGACAATCAAAATATATGATTTTACATAAAGACTCCCAATTGCCGAGATATCATGAAATATTCATATAGTGTGTGCGCATCCCCCCCGTGGGAGTTTATAATATTTAACGGCTCCTTAATTTCCATACAAGTTACACTCCTGAAGTATTTGAGGTATCACGATTGCCGCAGTTTCTGTGTCTTTGTGCGAATTCCTAAATAAATTAAAATAATTATTTGTAAGTCAAGAAATTGTAATTGAAAAATAGGATGGCTACATTCATATTTTTTTTTTTTTTTTTTGGGACTTTGTATATCGGAAAAGACGTATGAAAACTTTCTGAAGTTTGTGTACAAATTTATGATTTTTTACACGCATTTACTACATCACCGTGTGTGTAGAGTAATAATATATATTACAATAATAGAAAGTATTAAATTAGCATGGCGAAAAATAAAATTTGGAATACATTTAAAATACAATTTTTAAGTTAAATACATTTAAAATACAATTTTTAAGTTAAATACATTTAAAATACAATTTTTAAGTTAAATACATTTAAAATACAATTTTTAAGTTAAATACATTTAAAATACAATTTTTAAGTTAAATACATTTAAAATACAATTTTTAAGTTAAATACATTTAAAATACAATTTTTAAGTTAAATACATTTAAAATACAATTTTTAAGTTAAATACATTTAAAATACAATTTTTAAGTTAAATACATTTAAAATACAATTTTTAAGTTAAATACATTTAAAATACAGTTTTTAAGTAAAATAAAAAAAAACAGTTTTTAAGAATAATATATAACTATAAAGCAAATCAATTCAAAAGTACTTCTTTTATTAAGTTAATTCACTTAATTTTAATGAACAAGTAAAAATATAAAAGCTATCGATATTTGTTAGTTCCTTTAAATTACCCTTTATATTATTATGAAAGTTCGATCATCTTTTTACAACTGAATTTATTTTACAAAGGATATTAGAAATGTGACATCGAATTTACCCAGAGTAGTTAAGAAACATTATTTTTTTAAAGAAAATATTCGGCAAATTAAAAAAAAATAGACATGACTTAAAGAAAATGTCTCTAAAGAAAATCATATGATGAAAAGGGATCCAGTGCTGCCCTTGGAGAATCGATACTTTTCTGTCTACTAAAGATTGATCTCTCTAAATTTCAGATTAATTGAATGCAGCTGCCGTCTGTATTAACTTTGTCCCCGCTAGAAACGTGACGGATCCGTGGAATGTGACGGGGCCTAATCGAAAGTGGCAACAAAGTAAAAATATAATAATATTTTCTTTCTTTAGATTATTGAAATTGTAACTTCGACCGCTTGGAGAGTGTTTTGCTGAAAAAAATATTTAACAAACTCTTTTTTTTTATTTAAGTACGTATAGAAGTTAGAGAGAAATTTAATCAAGAAGGATTTGCAATGACAAGTTGTTTCTTTTTCGATTTATATCACATAATTAAATTATATCCGAAAACATAAATCTGGGATAACATTATTTTCAGAATTTATTGTAAACAGAATTTATATAAATAATTTATTATTTCAATAACATTTCCATGATACAGTGTGATTGCATTTATAATTAATATTATTACTCTTCTAATACGATAAGTATACACATTCATTTCGTAACACATGATTAATGGTTCATTATTATTTCATTTATGATATTTAATTGTGCATTCTCAGGTTGCGAATATGGATTCAGATGGGAAAACGTATAAGCACTGTAAGTTTATTTACTTTTATGATTCAATATATATATATATATATATATATATATATATATATATATATATATATATATATATATATATATATATATATATATATATATATATATATATATATATATATATATTAAATTCTAAGCAAAATAATGAATGTATACTTGTATATTTAGCGAAATTGTAATTTTGTTTTCACTTTAAAAAATATGTATTTAATTTTCTGACAAATTTTGTTTTTAAATATAATTATTTTGTTAAAGATGGCTTTTAAAAAAGTCCCTTCAGTGCTTTAAATTTGAAATGTTTTTAAATATAAAATACTTATTCTTAAGAATTAAAAACTAATATGGAACTAAACTATTCCTGGAAGAATTGGCGATTAACTTAGAAAAATATAAGATATAAATATATTTATATCTTATTATTTCAGCGTAACTATTAATATTCTTTGAGCAAACCCTTTTTTTTTAAATATTGTATTAAAACTGTAAGACAAATTTCTAAAGGGGTTCCACCTTGAAATCCTTTTATTACGACAAATATCAATACATTCATTATGGTTTTTTCTTATCTTCACGATACAATTTTCAATAATGTATATTTTCCTCACGTGTAACTGTAAATAAACATGTACATAATTAACTTCGTAAACGTTAAATAAATACTACTAAAATGTAAACTATTTAATAATTCCCCTTTGTATAGCATTCAGCTAAAAGGGTGTAATATAATACAACTTTCTTCTACTAACTTACATATTCTTTTAGGCATTTATACTGATCAAAGGTACACGCCTTACGCAATAATAAGCATCGGTTACATTAATAAATAACACGGGATGCGACCTAATGCAATTCGTCAAGACGCATATGGATTCGTGTGTATACCACCACCTTTCTATGGAAAGCAATATTTATGTATCGTAGAGATGATCAAAGGAAACGTGTGTTGAGTGGATATGATGGTCATTTGTGGCTGAAAGATCAATTATTAATTCTTATGGGCTGCCACGGAAATGTATTTATTTTATGGGTATTGTGTTGTTACTAAGTTAAATAAATATACATGTGATTAAAGTAATGTCAAGAAAAGCTATTTAAATGTTAATTTTATTAATATTTATATTATCTTATTTATAGTTAAAAATATCGATGAGTTAATCAGTTAGTAACTTTTAAATACTTTTTTATAGTGGCATTTGGATCTGTGAGCATTTATAGTTAGGCAAAAGTTGTTTATTTTAAAAGAGGTTTATTTTAACATAAAATTCATTTTTTGGAACATGCAAAGTATCCTGTATTTCACAAAACGCAAATTATGTAACTTTAACTGACTTAATATTAATTATTTTTACCTTATATAAATTTAGATAAACAAAAAAGTAAACAGAAATAAACTTAATAATAATATATAACTTCAATATATATATTGTAGTTTACATCCTCTATTTTGTGGGTATAGAAGCCTCAAATTATACTTCGATTTAATACAAAATAACAAAATATATATCTAATAATAAGCATCCCTGTTATAAATAAATATGATAAATGAATCAAACTGGAAATAAGGACCGTCTATGTCTTCATGATAAATAATAGCTATTGTACGGATAAATAGTAGTATTTAAATGATAGCACACATACTGCTAATTGCTTTATATTTGAAAATACCAACATGTTGCAACTAAATATATATTAACACAAGTTATGTGTTTTATGTACCAAAATATATCATTGCGTTTTATGCCAAATATGTTTCAACCATTTTAACTACTGCAGAATGAAATTCGATAGTGGTTTTCTAAAAAAATTAAGTTTTGCTCCAGACTTAAGCTTTTAACGATATATTATCGATTTTATTGAAAGATCAACGACAAAACTGGTGGATGTTTTAATGCGTACCCGCTAACGCTAAAACGATTTTTTTGAATTTTTAAAGATGTTTTTGATGTTGTGAGATTATAATAATTTTACCAATAAAGGCTTTTTATATACAGGATGAATACAAATTAGCTGAACAATGGTCATTGTAGGGTTGAATACGTACGCATAATAAGCCATTGTTTGACTAACTAATTATGCCCACCCTGTATGCAGCCTAACATAATATATAATCGGTATAGGGGCAGCCTAACAATTGGGTTGGATTTTTTTTAATGTATACGTTTACAGCCAAATAACCCTAATTGAATAACTAATTTTTGTCTATCATGTATATTAGAAAATTACATAAATTAATAAAAACAATATTTTAAAAGCTTTCCTACAGCATTAAAGATATCGTAAAAGTAAGTATTTTTACTGTATAAATATTGTGGGTAATGCTGAAGATCTCTAGACGTGATATTTTGGCTGTAGCATTAGGAGATTAAATGAACTTAATACACGTTTTCAAGTAAATTAGAAAATCAATCAATTTAAACATTACAACTATTTAAGACGAGTTCATATAAACATGTGTCTTTTTAAAGGCACCATTACTATGTAATGTATATCCATTACAATTATCCGCTCCCCCCCTAATTTCATTCTCTTAAATTGTGCAATACGCAAGTAAACTCATTAAAGGAAATTTACTGTGTATACACCAGGTTAATATAAAATCCAATAAAGTTAATACACAATTTCAATTAAATTAGAAAACAAATACCTTCCAAACGTTAAAACTGCCCGAAACAAATTCCTAGACACCTGTGTCTCTTCAAAGCCATCATTACCCGGTAGTGTACCCACCACCCCTCTCCCAAAACCATTCTCTTAAATTGTACAAAACCCAATTGTACTCCCGGCGACTTGTCGAGGAAATTCCCACCATGAACTCGACTAAGGCCCTTAACTGCTGGGGAGGTCCATTATAACCGCTCAAGTGGTCCACTTACAGCAAAGAGCTTCTGGACCATTTTCCAAAAAAAGGACCAAAGAAAAAGGTATAATGAGCTGGCCCTTAAAGGTGCGCGCTTTTTCTCGACCATTGAGCATCGCGTTAGGCCGCGCGGGGGGGGCATTTAAGCACTCTCTCGGAAGCTCGGAATAGATTTTTGTGTTTTTCGGTTTCGCTATTCATCTATTTCTCGCCGTTGCGAGGGCGGAATTTGAATCGGATTTTTCTGGGCGATTGAAAAATTACTGTGATTTAGAAGGATAAGAAGGGGGGAAGGGGAAGAGGGGAATGTTGGGTGTAAAGAGGATTAACATGGGTTTAGTTTGTGTGTGTTTAGTTTGGAATGAAGAAAGTATGCAATTGAGTTACATTTAGTTGATTAAATATTAAAATATACTTATATTGTATACTTTGAACTTTTGGTTGGTCGAACAAAATATCGAAGTTATAATTTGCTTCACTGCAATATAGTTTGATGTTTGTTATCACATTTCTTTTCAAATATATGTTTTCATTATTTTAATAAAGTTGACACTTTAAAGTGTACTTCCGTTGCTTTAGAGTTACAATTTTTATGAAATAAAAAGTATGTTGGTTACAAATTTGGTGATATACGGACACATGTACAGGGTTGTCAAATATTTTTGAGTGATGGTCACTGTTTAGCTCGATCACATTTAGCTGTACTGGTATAATCATTTTTTTAACAAATATTTATTTTATATTTTACTCAAATCGCTTATCGTAATAGCACAAATAAAAACAAGTATAGTATAGTAAGAGTAAATATTTATTATACGTAGTTATATAGTAAAAAAATGGCCATCGCTCAACAATTTGTAACCATCCTGTGTACGTCAATATCTCTGGGGAAGGTTTTATATATGAAGCTCAATAAACCTGTATATATTTAACTAAAATTTGTGTGTTTATCTCTACACTTGAATAATATTACCTGTCTGTGTATTGTAGTATATATTTATTTATAGGATTTTATTAATCCTCGTGTATTCTATTAATGTCCTTAATTACTTGTGTGTCTAAACCTACAAGTTTTCATTCTGTTTTCAAACTACTACTTCTAGTCTTTAAAACTACACTATGTATAATGGAATTTACTTAGAAATACCTTAATGTAATTACTTTTTAATATTAAATTCAATAAATTAACTTAAAAGTATAAATTAGAGAAACCGTCTAGTTTTATAATTAAATTTATTTCTATGTGAGAAAAGTTACAGAAAATTCTTCGGACTTTTCTCGAACTCGCATTTTAATAAATATTAGATTTTTACAATGTGTACAAATAATTTACTGAACAAATAATCTCCAACCTACGTTCCCAGTTGGTTTGATCACGGTTACTTAGCATGTTTTAATCCCAATTTTTATCAAATCCCCTTAAAATAATTACAATAATAAGACAATCGTGCCAACAAATGAAGAAAAATCATAATATAAATTAACATCACTAATTTACTGTGCAAATAATTACTACTAATTCTCACTTGGCGAACGCCAAACTCTAATTGTATTCAAAGTTAGGACTTAAAGTCTCGCTTTCAAGTAATCCATGGTGTCATTACAGTTAAGCCCCCTTTCTTGCCACCTTCTCCCGGTGCAAACGTTGGTTTAAAATAGTGTCTTATTTAATTGGTTTTTCCCTTCAAAACACAGGGCCCGCCTTTCCTTCTTATTCTGGAATATTCCACCGCATAATTAAGGGAAGGGGGTGGGGGGGGAGAGATAAATAGAATATATTTTCTTATCTAGAGTGTTGTTTCTAATCCCAGGGTGTTTCTAATGCAGTCGGGATATGCAATTAGAATTTTGACTTCTAGAACATGTGTTGCAGATGAGGGGATCGAAGGATTGTGCTTTGGAATTTGTGAGTGTAATTTACATATTGCTGGATTTTTCTGGTTGAGGTTGGATGGTTTGTTTCAACTCTTAAATGAATTTAGTTGTTTCTCTTTTTATGCAAACTGTTAAATATAAATATGTTTTTAAATCTCATGTTCATTTAGTCGCTGCTGTTTTTCGTCCGTATTTATGCTTTTTAAATATAAATACGCCTTCTTGCGTCATACATTGTAACTGAAATTCTAATTGGCTTAATTTAAATATGTTGTGTAAGCAATTAAAAGGACCGTGTTGGCTTATTTGCTAGACATCAAAACAGTATTTGTTTTAGACTAAAATGACATCTGTGTTTTGTGCAAATTTTTCATTCCATATAATAAATTTCAACTGAAAAATATCTTTATTTCTTTTTGTGTTTAGAATAATTGAATACTAAAATCCTTATATTAACTCTCCAAGTGGCCAGTAATTTAGCGATATTATAGAACTAATATACCTTAAGAAGAGTTTATATTGTATTTGTTTAATAAATTCATTAATTTTTCTTTTAAAATTTTTGTTTATGTTTAAAGAGATGTCTTTTAATTTTTACTCTAACAAATATATTTATTTGAAACATATCGGAAAATTAAATATTTAAATTTTTTTTATACTTTGTGTATTGCAAGAAAAACTGGTGATCTCATGACAAAATATTCAAGGCCAGCCTATATGGTTAAATACCTCAGAGAAAAAGTGTAAAATAATTTTTATTTTAAATTTATATACGAATGATTAAAAATAATGATCACATTCTTATGTTCTAAAAATATCTTAATATGTTTAAATTTTTATTTGAATAATTTCAAAATTTTGAATCAATAAAAAATAGTTTTTTTGTTACTTTAATCCTAAAACGGTACTTATACGCCTGAGAGAAGTGTTGTATATTTTGAAATATAAAATGATTTCAAACAGTTTTTTTAAAATAAAACTGTTTAATATTAACAAATTAAAACTAAACTACCTTACAGTGACAGTAAATGTAAGTAAAATGATATAAATAATCTTAAAGTTGATTATTATACGATGCAAACTTAACACAATTAAACGAGGTTTTTTAAAAAAACATAAAAAATAAAAACATTATTAAGCATAAGTCGTTTAATAAATCACCATATATGCAAATAAACTAGAAACATATGCATCATGAAAAAGTTAAGCTCATCATAAATTAGAATTTTACACCACAGAAATACAAGTAACTTTACATGATACATTCAGTATTTATTTCTGTAATCTTAATGCATTAATTATTCTTTAAGACTTCGTGAATGTAAATATAGTTTTATAACAAAATTTGTGCAAATGAGATATTTAATACTAAAACTATTTATTATAAAACCATAATTAAAACTAACAAAACCATACTTCGGAATTTGGAGGGAGATTACAAACCTATATATTTTGTTTATGTTTGTATTTTTTAATAATTAATTACTATTAAGTAATCAGTTGAGGTAATTACTATTAAATTGTTATATATTTAAAATCATAAAGTTATGAAGACATAAGGGTAAATGTAATGATTTTTAAAATAAAATAATATAGACTTAGGACATATTTAAAGTAGCAGTAAAATATTTGTTTTATTGTATATTCTATGTTGCCAAATACTTATGCGTTGACTTTTGTATAATGCCTAGTACTAACATGCACACTGCAGTTATTTCTGAAATTTTAATACACTAAATATTCTTTAAGACGTTGCGTATGTAACTGTAATTTTATAACAAACAAGGTGTAAATGAGATATTTAATACGACAACTTGATCTTATAAAATCATAATTAAGACTAACAAAACCATACTCTGGAATTTAAAGGGGGATTTCAAACCTATATCTTAGCATAGGTTTAACAGTTATCTGCACTTATAAATTGCTATCACCTACGTCGTCGAAGCTTAGACCACCTAGGCATGAATTAGAGTAATCCTTTATGCTGGCTTTATCTGCCCATTAGCACTTGGATCTTCTCAGCCAAATTAGGAGTCCAATTATAACAAAGGATTTTACCGGTATCAGCCGTTTAGTGTGATTACTAAAGGTAATGCTTATCGAGTACGGGAGGATATCGAAATGAATAACTTGTTACGTTAAGATTCATTGTTTTGGTAAACGTGTGATAAAAGTAGGACTTATATAAGTTAGATACATATACTATAGATATATTTATATCGTACAAATAGTTTATTGCCACTATAATTCAATTAAAAAATAATTGTATCTAATATGATAACAGGCGAATTAAAACTTAATAACACTAAAGTTCGAGGTATTGAATGATATAATAAAGTTTTTTCTCTAATGTATTAAATTTTAAATTCATAAAAAATACTCAATTTTACCATAATTTTTAAAAAATACTAAACATGGTACAAATTTGCTACCAGTTATGTTAACCGCATTATTTACCTTCTGACCATTATAAACGTAGTTTTGCATACTTGTTTCTCTAATTATTCTAGCAGTACGCACCGTATTTAAATTCATAAAAATACTTTATTTAAAAAAAAAATCATTTTTTTATTCGGATAAAAGTTTTTAAATTCATAAAAAATACTACAATTTATTATAATTTAAAAAAATACTACCCAGGGTATAAATTTGCTAATAATTATGTTAACCACAGTAATAAAAATGAATATTGTTTTCTTAATGTGTTCTATGATGCTAAAATTGTTAAATTCTTAATTTTAATAGATTATAGCGTTTTATAAATTTAGTTTTTATTAAAAAGTTGACACAAAATGTTATGTTAAAAACTCTTTTAACAGTACATACTTACATTTACAGTCAAAGCAAAATAGTTCAGAATTACTTTTGTGTGAACACCAATTGTTTATAATTTTGACAACAAAATCATATAACATTTAAAGTTACGTATACCCAAGAGTAGGTCGTTTAAATTATATAAATTGGAAATTCCACATTTAAAATTACATTTTAAGTTTATTAAAAAAATAAATGTATACTCAAGTTTAATAAAAAAAAGTGAGACGGACATTTAATTAATTAATTTAATTTAGAATATAAATCGTCTAAAAAACACATTTTGTTAAAGTCACGTTTTGTAGCTCGGGTTTACTTTTTCAATTGAGATTAAATTTAAGCACTTAAGATGCTAATTGATCTTGAAGAATTAAACAGAAAACCTAAAAGAGATGTGACATGAATATCAATTAAGAAATCTGCCTCTGGCAAAGGGTCTTTTGAACAAGTTAGATGGGATTTGATTTTCAAAGTTTTGTTTAAACAGTTTGTCAGGGGGTTCATTTTTAAAGTGTTTATACTAAAAATGTTTTATAAAATAAGTATAGATGAAATGTTTGACTTCCTAAATTTAAAAACTTTCATCCAGTATTTTTTATATTTCTTAATTTTTTATACGTAGACCGGTTTTTGTATTTACTCAGTGGTTAGTAATTAAATGCCAATTTAAACTAACGTTATTTTGCTATAGTATAGTTAGGAATAGTTAGATTTTCGATTTTTAAATTTTATTTTTTGTTTGTCGAATTCCTAAGTATTACTAAGTGAATGAACAGATATAACTTGTTATCAAAAATCTTAATATCACACACAATTGTATAGTTTACAAACTATCAGGAATGCACTTTGTTGGTTGATTTTTTAAATTAAACCTATAAGTAGGTCAGTTAAATATTTATTACATTCATGTCGTGCTAATATGTATTGATTATATACATTTATAAGCTTTGGCAATTTTTAAGTAACTTGTTGTTTCACGAAATAGTTTATTCCCAACTTATTTTAATACTTTCTTCGTCGAACGAAACGAGTTGATATCTCTAAATCTCATAACTACAGGGTAATCAAAATATGGGAATAAATAACCCACCACCGTGTAGAAGAAGGAAGAACACGTCTACCCGGTTGGCCGTTAGTTCATTCCTCCATTTGACATTTTTACCGTGTAGTGTTGGAAATAAGCCACATTTCAAGCATACGATGACATGTTTAACCGCTGTAAATTTAGTTTTAACATACAAAATGAAGCAATTGCGTGCTTAAATTGAAGATAACTATGTATTCGAGAATGGATTTTGGCTAGTTGTTAGTTTAAACCATTTGGGTAAAAAAAATTTAAATATGTGGAATGCAAAATGGCGATTTGTCGCAGATTTCACCATTAAAACACAAAATATCATAATAAAGTTCAAATGCGGCTTAGAAAACAAGATAAACAAATTGAATGAATCAATAATATACCAATAAGTTTAAACATATGCCAATTTAAGAGATATATATATAAATAATTAAAGGGACAAATTATTCTTGAACCGAACATTACGGTACAGTGTGAGAATGCTTGATTTTTAATAAATATGTAGCCTATACATTTGGCACATATTAAAAAATAATGTTGTAACATCATACATAAACAATTACAAATATAAACACATTTTATTTTAATATTTTTATCCCGCCTATGCCATGACTTATTTTTATTCATTCCTACCACAAAGATACTTCAACTTTAAAACAGGAATAAATATTTTAAAACTCAGATCCCGGAATGTCTGTGCTTTTGTAAAATGAAACGTATTTTCTTTGCTCGTTGGGGGAAGTTCTTCTTTTCAGGAATTCCTTTGTGAACCCCATTGGGTTTGCAATTAAAACACGCTCCCTTTTGAGTTTACTTGGAGATTGTTGCTTCTTGAATTGCAAAACAGATGAAGGCGTATTCCTAACGGTTCCCCTCTGCGATTTTTGAATTATTAAGTCCTAGGAAAATACAGAATCCCGCGTAGGTGTAAGTAGATGGCGGGATATCGTAAAACAAATAATTTATTATGTAGATTTTTTTTGTTTAACTTCAAAGACTGTATATGAAATTATTCAAACATTAGCATACGCTGTTTGAATCCACACTTATTGTGCAAATTTAATTAAATACATTTTTTATAATACAAATTGATTTTCAAAGAACAGTAGTTTAGTTATTTAGGTTTAAGTTTTTATGTTGTCAATGAATGCATATTTTAATTTAAAATTACGATTTTTATGCAAAACAAGTTAAAATTAACGTATACAAAACTACAAGTAATAGTTCAACAAGTTATAAGAAAAGTTTTATTTAAATATGTACTTTGTAATATATAAATGTATTTGGTATTAAAACATATTATTTTTCAACGATTTACTTACACAAGATAATATCTTACCACATATTTAAAACAAAAATAACTTGTTTAAATACAAATTTTACTTATTTTATAAGTTCGTTTACACATTGTCTCCTTGTCTTTAAATAGTATTTTTTAGCAACATCATTATTTAAAATTATTGAAACAGTGTTTTTTTAATTAATAAAAATTATTATTAATAATTATCATTCATATAATAACTAGGGCTATTGAAATCGTTTTCTTATCAGATAAATATAATTTACAAAACATAACAGCATCTAAATAATTATTACAAACAATAAAATTTTCTAAATGTGTTTTATTTGCATTTTTAAATAATTAAAAATTACGACATGAAAGGCATTAAACTAATCAGTTTTCCTGTATCAAATACATTAATTTTATTCAAGATAAATTTTACTTCTTGTTCACTATAAAAAAATACTTAAAAATGAGTATCTAAACTAACAGGTTTTTCTTTAAGTAAAATTACATCGTTATTGGCGTTTATCATACTCAAATGCAATAATCGCACTTTCTCTATAAGTAGCAACGTGATTTAATATTGCTAATATAAGTTTCTATTCAAGCTATCTTAATGAAACATGCCAAACTTAAAAAAATAGTTCAGAAGATAGTTTTCACATCATTTGATGCTGATTGCTTAAATAAAAACTGGGTTATTATAATTCAATTATGTTTTGTTCTATTCTTTTGGCAAGCTTTTTTTTAATATTTCTTCTGTTTATAACTTTTTAACGTCTTCCTGTTAATTTACATTTATTGAAAGTGATTTATAAAGGCAGCATATGTTGGCAAACATCAACTCATTGTACTCATTTTTGAGCACAAGTCTTTTTCAAAATTGAAAAAATGAGTACGTTTGACTTATTTTCAAGTACTTATTTTGAACAGTTTACAAAGTTGATAAAACTTATGCTTCATAAAAATAAATGTACTCAAGTTTTCAAATTCAAATAAACTGATAGCTTTTATTTATAATTCTATCTGTCATACTTAGCTAATTTTATATAAATACTTTGAATACTCATTAAGTTTAAGAAAGATTCCTTGGATGTAAATCACCGTAGACTAATAATAGAAAATACTTTGAATGAGTGATTTTCACGTAGTTTACCATATAGAATAAAATGTGTTAATATTTATAGTTTATATTTAGAAATATATAGTTACGATTTGATTGCGAAGGTAAACTGCAGAGAAAAGAATGGAAATTTTAGCATTAAACCTTTGAGCTCTTGGAATTATCTAAGTTATTTCAAAATATATAGCTTCATATATTTCGTAATAAAACTGATTTCTTTGGAATTTTGGTCTAGTATTTTATGCAAATATATGTAACTTTATGCTGTAATACGACAACATATTTGCAACATATAAATACATAATATAAGGAACTTTCAGACAAAGTGTATAACTTGGGTTTAAGGTTTATATCATATGTGTATATTTATTTTTGAACAATAGAATGTACACATAAAATATGTCTAGTAGGGTTTATATTATTTCCAATATTTTAGAAGTGATTTCAATCGCAATATACAATCGTTGAGAATAATAGTAGAGTGAGTGTAACAATATTTTATGCATATTATACTCGGGGACAACCTAAGTTGAACCTGAAACGGAAACTATGATATGTATAAATATTCAATTGATTTAGGCTCAACTTATGTTGTAACAACCTTGTTGTTGACTATAGTATACTTAAAATAGACGAATCAATCAATAAACTATTCGTTTTAGGATTGCTGTTTTAAAACGTAATTTAGATTTAAATCTACATTTATAGAGTAGTGTGTTTAAAAATGACTTTATAATTTATAAAGTAGGGTAAGGTAGGGGAATTTTGGTTTTAAAATTCGACTATTGATGTTCAAAGTAACATTTCTTTCAGGTAAAAAAAACTGTAAAATTATAATTGTTTTACAAAAACGTTCACTTATTAATTGGAATCATAATCCCAGATTTTTATTTATTTATGCGGTTTATAAATATTTAAAATAATTATTTTTTAACGTAACCTACTACGATACATAGGTGGGGTAAATTAAGTCACCAATGGGAATTATCGAATGTTTTGCATAAAAGGCATTTAATATTTTAAATTATTAACGGGAATAAAATAGAATAAATAACAACTTTTAAACCTTAAAAACACAATAAATTTGATTATTAATGGACTGTTTTTCCTCCTAAAAACAACCTGTAATCCGCCATTCGCCATTTTGAAAAATCAACTATTGTATTATTTATTTATTTATTCCGAAATAGAATGCCTTATAATATTATACTTGGTTTGTTATGATTCAGGAATCTATGATGTATTTAAGTTATTTTTAATTTAATTCTCTGACGGGTTTTATTTAATTTGAAATATTATTTTTTTAATTATTAAAGCAAATGCTGTCTTTTTTTTTTACCGAAATGTGTTTTTTTGTTGAGTGTGTATTTGTAATTTATTATTTCGGGTATGTAACTTTATGATATTAACATATAATTTTTTTAAATATATTGCTGTTAACTTTTGCCATTTATATGTTTCGAAATATATATTTTTATAGAATAATTGCTTTTTTGACTAAGATAATTACAAATTAATGAATTTTCTATTATTTAGCATTAATATTCCTAAAAACCATTTTCCTCCTTTTGTAAATCACTGAAGATAAAAGGCTAAATAAATAATATATTTTTTCTAATTGTTTTTCATTGGAAAGTATTAGAAAGTTTATTTTTTTTGCAAAACCCATGATTTTTGGTAAATAAATTGACTTGTTTAGTATTTATATTGAAGATGTCAAGCATCAAACTATCCTATTTGTTTTCACTATCAAACAAATCGCCTGTTGTATTTAAACTAAATCACCTAGAAGTGTAATTTTTTGATAAAATTTATTCCATTAACCAAAGTAAATTAAAAAAAAAGAACGATATCTAAACATAACTTTTTAAGAATGTGTAATTTAGTATCCATGGTACCTCATGAACCAAATTCTTTATTGGGTAAAGAATATAAAGGATTATAAAAAGAAGTAATGTTGTTCACAGCTATTTATGCTGGCTTGGTTTGGATTGAATGAAAAGCACTTTTAAAAACATAATTTTAGTTATGTGTATGTAATTTGATATGCAATTAACGTAAAAATAAGTAAATACAAGTATTTAGAAATATAAGTAACTTAAGAAATGCGAAGGGAGTATTAGTTATTGTTCTAAATTAAAGTTTTCTTGAATAGGAGAGTAGACATAACCTTTTCTTTATGCCTTCTAAAATATTTCTTGCTTTTAACAAAAATAACCATATTGAATTTTAAATTAGAATTGTGTTAGAAAAAAAGGGAGTGAAAAAAATAACAATAATATCATATTTCAAAACAACTAACTTATAGTTTCTTTGAAAGAATGCTGTTAAGCCTGAATATTCCTTTTAAATAAATGATCCATCAACTACAATTTTTTTTATTTTAACCTTATTTGAATCCAACCTGGTTTTTTGTTACTTTTTCTTAAAAATACCGACATTGATTTAACTGACTAGTATTAGGGGGCTCCAGTGGCCCAGTGATAAAGGCATTCAGCTAGTGACAAAGAAAAGTAAAAAGTAGTGATCTTGCGATCGGAAGGTTGCCAGCTTCGCTACAAAAATACTAGAAAGTCGTCCATAACATCCAACAAATTATACTGGCGGGCATACAGGGGCTGGTGCACGATAAATATGAGCGGGATCCTATGTTCTGACACCTATTGAGGTAGCGTGCCGGCTCAGATGTTGTACTAGTCATCTGACCATGGTTAAAAAATACGAGGTATCGTTCCCAGGTCTTTCCTTCGAGATAGGTCCCGAACCGTCGCCAATAGCCCTGTGTACAGCTCTAGTGCGGCATTAATTAACCAAACCAAACCAAACTGACTAGTATTCGTTGTGATAAACAGAAAAGTATCAGTTATATTAGAAAATATGTTTTTCTTTATAATATGTAACTTTTATTTCTTTATAATATGGCCTATGATACGGATGTGTGTGCTAGATTTACATTGTTTTATTGCAAATGTTTAAGAAGGACCTATCTGTATGAAATACAAAATGGTTGTATATTTTATACCCCTGGTCACTTGATTCATTTCATTAATGCCCTGTTTATATATTTTTCTTTTTACTCTTTTAATATAAACAATATTGTGAATTCCGAAATAGCACTGTGAGGTTTTCCGGTTCATGTGACCATGATCTTAAATAATAAAGCAGAGTTTCTACATCTTTCTTTCGGAGATAACCTCAAACCGTCGCCAATAGCCCATTTTTCAGCTGTAGTGCAACGCTAATTTAAACAAAATGACACGTCTTCGTTAACGTAATGTTTCCAGTTTCGGGCTTAAATATTTCACTTAAATCTGGCAGCCAAATTTCGTTAAAATTATATTAAAATTTATTATTGATATCTGTATTAAAAAATATAGTTGATATGTAGTAATAAATATATATTACACTTTTCAGTTTTATTTTATGAAATTAAAGAATAGTGAAATTAGAACATAATTTTTAAATTTCTTGTTAAACAATACTTACAGAATTCGGCTCGACGGATTTTAATTCTTGTTTCCAATGTTTGTTGGGATGTTTTTTGAGGCCTCTGATGATTTTATTTAATAATGATTTTATTTCGGATGATTTCATATGCATTTGCTCTAAATATAATACTGTTTTTTCTTCCACCATTGCCTTTTTGTTAGTTTTAAAATTTACATAATTTTATTAGATAATCGTACTTTATTCATTTTTTCAATTTTATGGAATTTTATTAGAATATCAATAATTTACCATTTAAAAAAAAAATCAAACGATCATTTTAAAGCACTAAGAATCTTTAACAAAATAAATATCAGGTGCATATTTACAATCTCTTTTAAAATCGCCCCCCAAAAAGTCGATAGACCATTAAAGTTCTCCAAAAAGTTCATAGACATAATTATCCAAAACGTCTGAAAGGGAGAAGGCAGGGGATAAAAAGAAATGAAAGGAATTGAGACATTTCATAGAAATGATAAGCCCCATACATTTTCACTTTTTATCCTTCTTTCGAAAATTCCTCTGGACTTTTATTAATAAAACGTATAAAGGATGGAAGGAGACATAAAAAGGAAACTTTCTGAAGTAATTTAGTGGGATCTTTTCAGATCCCGGGGTCCACAAAGAAACGTCTTCACTCACTCCCCCGCCCCCATAACCCCACAGTTATTTATTTTGGCACTGGCTCCAGTGCATGCAGATAAATTTATACTTTAATCCGCCATCTATGCTACGCGATCTCAGTGCTTGTATATACGCCCGGCGATGTTAAGTATAATAAATAACTTTTAAGTCCATTTATATAAATAACTAAATGAAAAAGATACCACGAAGAAAGGTGGGTTCACAAACAATATGTACATAATAAATGACCCCCCATTTATCTTTAATAGGATGTGTTGGGCACGCAGTCGGCAGTTTTGGGGATGGATGCACTTTTTTTTCAGGGGGGGTTTGGGACGTATGTGTGGAAGTGTTATGGGCGGCAACAAATCACCGAGCGCTCTGGTTTCGGATTAAAGGTGTTGTTGTAACTTTGGAAGATTTTGGCTTTAACTTTTTCATCAGGAGGGTATCAGATATCACAAGAAAATATTATTTATTTTTTTGAGTTAAAATGAAGTGAAAGTTTAGCGTTTTATAAATATTGAAATACAATTCCATATATTTTCGGATTTAGCAATAAAAGTATGCTATATATAAACTAAGATACATAATTTTAATTTTGGCACCTAAAATATTTGTTTTTGCATGAGTTAAGATGATATTTAAAAATTGAATAGTAATAATGGGATAGAAATTATTCAGTTGTAAAAAATGAATGATACATTTTTATCTGTATTGTATAGTAATCCAAAACTTTTAAAATATTATTTTTGAAAAAGTAGTACAATTTTTAATATTTTTTTATTAAGTGAAGTTACTGGTAATGAAAACGTATTTGTATATCAAATTATATTAAAACGATTAAACTGATAAATTTAATTGTACATTTTTCGCAATTTTCTAATTAAAATACTTCACCTAAGTACATAAGTATTCATTGCCGGTTACAGTTATTCTTTTAACCGAATTAAAAATTCAACACACACACACACACGCACGCACGCACACACACACAAACACACGCACACACGCACACATATTTACGGAACTTTAAAATTTGGTTAAAATATTAACTATAATCGACATTAAATACTTATGTAAAGTGTTTTACATGGTGCTAAAAGTGTATGGTATGTTTATAGTTAGTTATACTACTTTAATTCTGTAAAATATAACAAAACTACTAATCCTAATCTATTGTAGAGCAATTCAAGTTATACCCACGGGTACCTCCCTATACTAGACTGGACTGGCGACATATAGCCCTTTGAACGTTTCTGGTTCTGAACCCAGATGGCGAATCCAGCATCCCACGATAACTGTGGGCTACACAACCTAAATCAGATTATCTTTGACATTTATTTTGTGACCATCAGAAAATAGACTCTCTCGTGTTTGAGAGTTTGATCCCCATCCTCTGAAGGCAGTGTCAGAAAGCCAAAAATGTATCGAAGATGTTTTAATAATAAATATATGCTAACTTATTAATTATACATTTAAGCAATCTTAAATTATAGAAAAACCTCCGTATTCTAAATGTCTGGTGAGTCAGTCTTAACCATATTTCCTCGCACTTTAAACTTTTCACATGGGCTCCGTTAAAAAAAAGTTGCCCTGCCTGTGGGCTAATTTCTAAACTGCATAAGGGGGGCAGGAGAGAAAAATGCGCTTTAGGTAGCAGTATAAAGAGTTCTCAAAGCATTGTGAAATGACGACTTGCATTACAATAAGAAGTGTGTAACTGTCTGATGGACGGGTCGTTAACAATTCATCCTCCTCAAAGCAGGTAGATTCTCAGATGGGGGTAGGATCACTTAAGGGGGTTGAAAAACTGAAAAACCCATTAATCAAGCGTTGCATGTCAAAAACCATGTAATTACTGGTTCTACTTCAAACAACATACTTCAGACCTCACATGTTTTAAAAATTCTTCACCCCCCTCCATGGTAAAAATTGTCAAATCCCCTCACTAGACCTGTAAAATATATGGGACATATATTGTCCCAGCCTACACGTAAAGTTTAATATAACTTGTTAAATTGATTAATGATTTGTCTAAGTGTTTTTAGTTTGACGTTTTCAGCATATTATGCTAATATCTTAAAGAAGAAACCAATGTTCAAGAGTAAATTATTATTAAATAAGCAATTATTTTACTTATATACGATTTATTCAGCCTTAACGTTAATATTAAAAGGATCACCTTAATGTTTTACAATTTCACATATACTTTAGTTTAGATTTAATTCACGTTTGACTTTATTTCAACTAAACCTTTTATTTTCGTTGCATTGTTCAATTTCTATCTATCGATTCTTTAAAATGTATTTGAAGACTTTCGGACAATAGGAATGTTTGTTTACTTCACGAAATAGAGCAAAAAGAAAATCTTAGTAGGGTTCGTAACAATCAGACAAAAGAAGGTCAGTTTCTCTTTAAAAATATTTACTTTTAGAAATTTTGTGGAAAATACGATGTTGTGAGCTTGATTACTTTTTAAATAGCATGATACAAATATATTTAACAATAGGTCTAGAGGTAAAGAATTGTATGCATTAAGCATACTACCTTTTTAATTATAATGATAGTATTTATAAAGTTGTAATACTTTATTTTTCGCGTAAGACAATATACACAAGTACTGTTTAAGGGAGACCCGAACCCTAAATTTGTTTGTTAATGAATTCAGAAATACCATTTTTTTCTATTATTAGAACATCTTTTTCCTAAAAATAATCAAAAACAAAAATATATTTTAAAATTTATTTTTGTTATTTTTGCGTTTTTGAAGCTTAAATAGACTTTTTTAAAAACACTAATCTTCCTTCAATTTTAATTTTTTAATTTTTTTAATTGATCAAATAACGCCAAGGTATGTACTACAGACGCATGAATATACTTTTGCATATTTAGATTTTAATAGTTTTCAAAAAATTGTTTTAAGTTCAAAACTTAAAAAAAACATTCACATTTTTATTATATATAATTCGTAAAGCTATTCCTACATTCATAAAACAAATATTAGAGCTTCAAAAACTATTAACTGTTTATTTTTAAGTAAATTAGTTACAAAGCCTTAACATTTTAAACAGACCAAAATGTAAAAAAAAAAAATGAGTAAATGACTATTGTTGCAGACGAAAAGTGTGTAGGAAGATGATAAATGATATATAAACATCTAAAAAAACATAATTTCTGCTTTTATTATTGTTTTGAAATTTTGTAGATACCTTCTTAAGTATGTACAGCATCATTTTATGAAGACAATTTTTCGGAATTTGGGGATCGGGTCTCATTTAAACTATATACAATTTTTCTTTTGTGGAATATGTAATATAGGTGTGTTGTAAGGTAATACAAAATGTCTCGCTTTAAAATTGGTATATACACTACTTCGCTAAACAAATTGTCTGAGTTAAATATTGTGCTGTTTATAGATATAAATTCAATATATAGATATTTTTTTATAAAGTGTAATTGGCTTTGCTTCACATATCAAATAAAAAACACATTATTTGACACAAATATAAAAAAAGGATTTTCTGTTTAGTAATGCCAATGTTTGTCTTAAAAAAAACGTTTCTTTGCCCAACTGTTCCATGTGTCAAGAAGGTGTTTAACAATAATGCCATAAAATAAAAAAGTATTTGAAGACAATAACATTTATATTTATAGCTTATATTTTGTTTTGGAAGATTCTATTGTAAAATGCTGATTTTTATAAAGAACATTAAAATACAAACATATTAAATTCTACAGTTTAAAAAAATATATGTTGAACTTAAATATAAATTTTCAAATAAATTACAACTAAACCCTTTCACATTTTAAACTTTTGGAGAAAGCGCATTTAAAGGCCACATTTTCAAGCTCTTGTGTTAATGATACTGAAAACACGGGAAAGAGATTTTCGTGAAAAAATATTCTTTAAAAAAATAATCGATGGGGAAAGGTTGGCGTTATCCGAACAAGGAACCGGTATAAATTTAATTAAAAAAGTGCAATAGACACACACATTAATTTTTGTGGTGAAACTTAAAGGGTATACTCCTTCATTCACCAGAATCCACAACGGACACAATGTGTTGCACACAAGAAAAGTCAGCACATTGAAAATAGTCGCGTAGTTCTGAAGAGTCTGATTCAGAATATATGGTTATTTATTTTAAATTTAACCACTAAATTAATTTGTATGATAAACGCAATTTTTTATGTATTTTATACACGTTTTCTTCTCGTGCGACGCCAAAACTCCCCCTATCCGTATTTTTTGCATTCCTTTCTTTAAAAAATTTTCCAGTGCCTGCAATATCCTTAATATATTTTTTTTGTAATTTTGTTTATTAAGTTTGGCTACAAAGGCCTTTAAAAAGAGTTCATTTTTATGGCCACCCCTTTTATTTCATTCCAAACCACTAATTTACCTATATTTTTCTTTCTAGCGTGTTATTATTTCCCATTCGTATTTCTTTTAAATGTTTCGAAACTCAAAAAATTAAATTGAGTGGAATCCACAATGAATGTCAGTGAGCGTTGGCCAAATATGGTTATGGAACTGAAACAGTAAAATGGTTAAAATTTAACTGTTTTTAATTATTTTAATTTGAAATTTTTGGACTTTGTAATATATAAAAAATTGTTTAGGTACATAAATTTCTAAACACAAGGAAACATTACTTATAAATAAATTTAAATTGCTGTTTAATTTTAATGTATTAATTTTCCAACAAGTCCAAATAAAAAATTTCAATTCAACTCCGATCGGAACATTTAAGAAACTCAACACAATGAGTCAAAAGTACAGTTTACAGCCAAATTGTTTATTTGTGTGAAAAGTTGGCGTGAAATGAGAATCCAAACAAAGTATTTGTATTCGTTAATAACGTCATTCCAAGAGGACGTGTGCCAAAGTCATGGTTTAGTATTGTCGTCACGAAAGCTCCCTAGAACCCGATACTTCTTATAGCTTAAACGTGGGGCGGAATTCCAAAATCTTTAAGCGATACCCTGCGAAACCACTCGGAGCATACTGAATCGGGACGGGGGAGATTTTATTTATTTTTTCAGAGTAGCTGATATTTTTTTAATGTTTCGACTTCTCTGATGTTTTGTTTTTTTATGGTTTCCGCTGCTTAATGACTGTGTTGAAATTCAGCGAAAATCCGTCTTCTAGAAATAATGCAAGTACTATTTGTAGTTGAGTTTCACCTCTGCATACGTATCATATTTTTAAATTATTGTGAAACACTTCAATGTTTATTTAGAAAGTTGTCAAATTTGTAATTATCTCTGAATAATGATGGTATTTGATATGATATAGTAGTACTGTATAATGAAATAATTTATACTTAAACACAATGTATAAAAATAAAGTTATTTCGATAAGTTTAATTTGAGATAATATTCAATGTTGTTGACGATATATACATCGTCAACAACATTGAAACAACCTTTTGAAATTATCAATTAACATTGATATATTGTATTTATTGTTATTTTTTATATCTGAGATTTCAATCAGTCTTATAAATGTTATTACTTGAAAGTTTAGTTTCATATTTAGCAATTGTAAAATTCTACGTATAGCTGAGGTAATTTAGCGCAAATAAATATTTAAATAATTATATATGCATATATTTGATTGTTTACTACTTAAAATATGTTTTAGTGATTGTAAATGTATTTTAATTAACATGTTTGCGTTTCTCTGAATATTAATTAAGATGGATGTTTTCAACTACAATTAAACTTTTTTTATTTATTATTTATATGTTATTAAAATTATAAACATAATTTCCAAATGTAATGTTTAGTATTAAATTTGAAAAATATCCTGTTATTTACGAACAATAGTTATGTTTAAATAATTGAATTGTTATAGAATATCCATTTGATTGAATTTAATTAATTTTATTTGGACCGTATTAAACGGTAAAGCCTTTTATATGTTAACCTCCATAACGCCTTTCAAGCTAAAAAGTCTCAATTTAAACTTACCATAATTTTTTTTAATTAATGGCTAGTTTTGATTCAAAAGGGAAATAAAACGCTGCCTTTGACTTTGTGTGTTATCCATGACTAGTATTGCATATTGGTGCCATATTGTATAAGTTTCTGTTAAGGGAGATCTTACACAAGCAATTTTTTGAAAATAAAGATTAAAGATTTTTTTTAATAAATATTTTAGTTATGTTAAGCGTAAGAATATCTAAATGCATTTCCATTAATCATTTTTAAAAAAGTAGTAAAGATTTTAAATACACAACTAAAAACTACACTTTTCTTTTAGAATGTTCATTTTTGGTGCCATTCATGTCACTATCAATATTTCACTATCAATCGACACCGGTAACTTGCATATATATTACTTATTCATCTAATTAAAAAAACACGCATTAAACAATTTTGAGACATTTTGTTCACTTGATATATGAGCACATATTTTTATTAGACTTAAAGTACAATATTTAAGAAAAACTTATTTAATTTCAAATTTTAAAGAGTTAAAAATAATGTTTTTTATATAAAACTATATTTTTATTATAATATACTTGCAATACATAAAAATAGCGTATCATAATATGTAAAAAAGTTCAGTATTGTCACTCATATTAATATATTTATCTCTCTATTTAAATGTAAGCCCTAGGGGCATTTGCAATTCTTTTGCAGTTATTTAGATCGTATTTCAAAACGTAAAAGTCCTCAAATCACGAAATTAAGTGAGGTTGTTGACACATGTATGGGGATTAAACCGAATATGTTTTTGTTTTAATACGATTGTTAGTTCATAAGTTATTTAATTGAAGTCGTTGCCTAAAATTTATTTTACAAAAGATTTTGCTTACAAGCACGAGTTTTTCAAACATTGTTTTGGGGAGAATCTCTAAAGGGGTGTAGGAATATGTCTGATCTTAAAACGCAAATAGACATCTTATCGAGTTAGTTTTTAAGTTATAATATTTTTAGAAATTTAAATACGCCTCACTCATGTCATATTTTTTCACCCCCATTTTTACAACGTTATTCCTAAACTGAAATTTCAAATTTTAAATTATTAACACAACTTCTAATGAAATAATTTTATTTATACTTTAGTCTTTTTTTTTTACTTTTAGTTACTTTTAATTACAACCCATTTTCTAAAACCTCATTTAAAGAACATTTTAAGTGTCAATTTCGTTTGCAAATGATCACTTCAATAAATTCGCATTTATTAAATTTTCCTTCAAATTACAAGCAACGTCAAAAGTTCCAACTGGTCGTTAAACTACCGACTTCAACTCACGGCGGTGCCAAATCGCACATCGGCTTAAAGCACGTTTTATACCCACTTGAATAACATCGTCCATTAACCGAGGCTTGCGCAATCTGGCCCAATCTTTAAAACATTGAGAGCTACTCAGTGAGTGAAAACACATTTGTCCTAAATTGCCGCTTATTGGGCCCTCCCGTTTCTTGATCACCTTTTCGTTGCGTCGTCCTGAGCAATTAAATTGTAAATGGACGAATGGCATTAATTACAGAAGCTAATGTGTTTAGTGAGTCATGTTTCACGATTTCATTTTTTTTATTTGGAACTAGCATTACACGTTGATTACACCCGTTCCTCGCACGGGGTGAATTTAAACAAAGCACATTAAAGTAGGTCTATGTCCTTAAATTAAAAAGCGTTTTTTTTATGTAATTTTTTTCTATAAAATTTTTATATTTTACAAAATGGGATTGTAAAATTGGTAAACCAAATATGTTGGAAATATCAACGGTTATTTTCAACATATTGACACATAATGTAAAGGAAATCCTTTTATGAACTATTAATTTTATTATTTATCACCTGTTTGGTTCCTTGTTGCTGGGGAAATTCGCAATTATTTTTAAGATGTTTATTAATGAAACTGTTATTTTAAATGCATTATTTAAACACGCCGTTGATATTTGTTTTTCAGTTTTCTGGGAATACTTACCTGACTTGTTGAAATTCGTCGCATATAAAGGATTACACTGAAATAATAAATATATTTTATCTTGCATTTTTTTTTAAAGTTTAAGGTCCTCCGTTGGGACTGGAACCTGTATACTACTGCTTCAAAAATCCACGCGCTTTCAACCAAGCTGCAAAGGAAAACTACATCGTTCTTAGACATATTTTTTAAGAAGATATTTCTTTATGAAATAACTCTTTTAAAATTTTTTTTTAAACAAACCGTTGATAACTATGAGATAAAGGTTGGATTTAACGATGCTCATGTAAATTCACCTCCTCTCGAGACTTTACTTGTCAAAATTTTCTCGTGTAAGAAGCAGGCGTTAACGGGATCGATATTTAAAAAATAATATATATGATGATGATGATGGTTAGTAGTAGTTTTTATTTTTTGACAAAATATATATTTTTAAGTGAATAAAAATAATTCAGGTATAGCGTTGTATCTTTATTTTGAAGTGTGATTTTTAATTATTTTTTAATAGACATTTACTACAATGCTGCATGAATCCTTCACAAACGGACTAATAATGAAATATTGAACAGTGGTGATTCCACTTTGAAGATTGGTAATTGAGTTTCAAATGCTTCTTTTCTGGAGGTACTAAAAATCTGACTTCCTTTGAGTATGGTTATTGAGACACTTTTTAACATACATACATAATAAACATGAAATAAATTTCCAGGAAATAAGAATAATTATATTCAAATAACTTAACATATTTATGCTTTAAGGGAAATTATAAAAAAATTATTTTCGCACAGTACAATGTGGAAATATACATTACTTTGATTATTTGTACATCCTACAATTTTTAATTAAAATATATATATTAAATATAAAACGTGTAAAATTTATTAATACTGTTACTGAGTTAGTTTATTCAAAAGCGAGTTAGAATTTTTTTTATCATAAGTTTGAAGATTTTCCCAATATTGCAAGAAATAATATATATTTTATATATAAACTGAATCCAAAATATTTCCGGATGTTTGTCAGTACAAAAAATGTTCCATAACTACAAAACATATAACTTTGAAATTTACTGAATAAATAGTATGAAAAGTAAATAGTTAGAAAAAATTTTAACGATACAATTTTCTAGTATTTACGATGTTCCATTCGAATGTTAAAAATGTTATTAGTGTATCCGAGCGAAGTTTCACGAAGTAGCAACCGTAATATGTGATAAAATCAAAAGAAAAAAAAGTTTAAAAGTAAATTAAATATAGATTTGAATAAAAATATTTACACGAAATACTCTATAACTACAAAACGTAGCTTTTAAAAAATTTGTGTATAGGCTCCTGGAAAAACATAAAATCAAGATATGGAACTTTGCAAATTGTCTTTAAATATTATTGATATATCCATTGTGGTGCTCACTGGTTAAGAAGAATAAATTCAGACAAACACAGACCTATTATTTGCATACTTCTAAATGTCAAGGATAAAGAACGAATAAAGGGAAACTGTTTTGAATTAAAGGGAACACACATATTTATCTATGATTATATTTTCAAGGGAATACGAGCACCAGGTTTCACTTCCTTAATTTTATGAAATACATGGAAATGAAAGGTGTAGTTTCTGCATGACTGATCTATTCTAAACTTTTAATCGATGGTAAACAGTAAGTCTGCAATTTTGAGAAACTCAAATCTGATCTTTTGAGAATTTCAACACTTACTTTTTATTCTTAATTGAAACTTTATACAATTTTCAATTTAATTTAATTTTTGGTCTAAATTACTTTATTACTATCTAATGTTATTCAGTCAGTGAAGGCATACCGGGTCGACCGAGTGGTGAACTTTTATGTGTATATAATCCCAAGAAAGCCCGCAGAGTTAAAATTATAAATACCACCCCTTTCTTGATTCTATTATCTGCTACTTATAACTCACTGTTTTTATTTTTCTTCAAATATTAAATACAATAATGGTAACAATGATTTTTTTTCAATTGGTTCAATATTTTAAATTATGTAATGACATACTTTACGGAGATTTCAATCAACTATGCAAATATCTTAATATCATATCCATATTTAATACATATGATCATCTTTATTCCAATGGCTATTTTATTACGCCAACACATCGAATTACGAATTTAAGAGGTAAATCTCTGCATCGATTGTGTTAAAATTACTTTATACGTCTAAACGCTATATAACTAGGTCATATAGAGGGAACATTTAATTTATTTAACTTTTAATGATCCAAATACACTTGATTATATTATAGTCACCAACCCTATATATAATAATTGTATAACATATTTTGTTCTGCTCAAATAGGATCCGACCATTTACTCATATCAGCAACTTTATTTTTTAATACTTTTGAATCACAGAAACTAAATACTCTTAATACCTCAAATGTTCATCTGAAGAAGTAATTCTGGAATCTAAATCTAATCACCAATTTCACAATTGACATACACCATAAAGATGGCATGTGTAAAAGAAATGATCGACAAAAAGTATATTTAAAATATACCAGTTAAACTATATTAACAATTTTTTAATTTCTTAAATATTTTTAAATATAAAATATGTGTAAAAGTATATAAATATGTGTAGAAGTATATAAATATGTGTAGAAGTATATAAATATGTGTGACAAATAACACATTTAAAAGTTGATCTTGTATATATAACAATTTTTTTAATAAGGAACTTAAATATATTTAAATTGCTAATAATTCCTATGAAAAAGTACATTAGTATAATTAACATGATTCGGCCATGAATTACAGCGAATTTTGTTATACATTTATTATAGAAAAAAATAATCTAGCAACATTTAAGAAAAAACATATTTTTCAAATAATTATTTTCTTTTAAAAATATATATTTAAAAAATATTTTTTCCCAAATCATTTAACTAATTAGTCTATATTGTAATAAAAAACGTGCCCTTATTTTAAACCATAAAACTATTCTCTAAAACCATCATTTTTTTTTATCCCTAACCGCATAATTTAGATACATTTTTCTAAAATGTTATCATTAGGTAATTAAAAATATAATCTAAATTGAAAATTTTATCATATTTTTTATCTTCAACTTACCTTTTACCTAAAGAACGAAAAAAATCGTATTTTTATTATTGTCAATGACCGAATCATAAAAAAACTTTGTGTTTGGAAAAATACAATTATTGAATTCCGTTTTTTTTTATTCAATGTGAATAAAAAAATGTTTTTTTTTTCTGAATCTAATCATTAAAATAATTCTTGAAGATCACTGTAATTTAAACTCTGTATGTTTATTTAAGCAATCCCTTTGGACATCTAAAATTAAATATTAAAAATAATGTTCATTGGAATTTAATAACGTATGACACATAGCTTTTAAAATCGTGTTTAAGATACTATTTATGCTAAACATGTTTCTTAATAAGCAGCTATTATGTACGTGATGTGCTCATTTAAAATTTCTAAAATGATTTCTTTCATTTTATCTACGTGTTAAATTATAATTTTTTCCCGTAAATAACGTTATATTATAGCAATTCTAATTAACATAAAAAATTAATGCCACATTGCATATACACAAATAGATAACACTGTAACTGTAATTTAAATATGCGCATTTCTAAACTTTTTGGAAAATCCTAAATAAACGTTTTTACCAAAAATATGAAGAACATTTCAGCATCAAATAACTTTTTGTTAAACGAAAACGTTCATAATAAATGGTCGCATTATTTCATACACATTTATGCAAACTACACATATTCCACTTAACTTTATGTGTATTACGATCACTCACAAAAGATATGTAATTAAGTAAGATATGCTTAATTTTTAATAGATATATAACTATTAAATAAACAACCATTGTAATTATGATGTTTTATGTTAATATGAAAATTTATGTATAAAATGCTGTTATTTTTAAATACTATTGTCAACACTTTCATATATCTGTTTATATGTGGTTTACTGTATAACACTTTTATGTTTACCATTTCTTTTTTCTGAGAAAAAGTTGCTTTCGACTTTGTTGAGCAAATGGTCATTACCGAATAATAAATAGTTTGTTTTTAAAAAAGTAACTACTTTATAGTATTATACTCATGCATTAAAAAATCATTTAAAACAATTGAACCTTAAAATATTAATTAAAAAATCTTGTAGGAATAGTTCTATGAAAATTTATTCGAAATTTAAATTTCTACTAAACTAAGGAAGCTGTAAAGTTTTAAAAAATTAATTCAACAGAAATGTTTGTACGAAAATAAGAAAATTGTTCGACAGACATGAAAAAGCTATTAATATTATGTAAAACTATCATTTTCTTAATTTTGATATATTTGTTTTAATTAATGATACTTGAATTCCTGTTTCTTTTGTAAAAATTACCAAATAAATTAATAAATTTAGATTTTTTTAGACTGTCAATGAAATTAGGAACATAATTTGTATGTATTTAAATAATGTATGTAAATCATCCTAATTTTTTTTTTTTTTGCAAGGTGAGAGGGGCATTGGAGCAAAGGCGGGTTAAATCTAAAATATAATATACTTGTTATTAAAAATCTGAAACTTTATAAAACTCAGTATAATGTTTTAAATGTTACTTGAAAATTTGAGTTATTTTATAAAAGTAGCGTCAATGCCCTTTAGAGAAATTTTGTTTAGCTTATTTATTTAATTTTTTTATTTATTTTAATTTGTTATTTATTTTATTTATTTATTCTAATTTTTTATTTATTTTAATTTTTTACTTTTTTTTATTTATTTATTTTATTTATTTATTTTATTTATTTTATTTATTTTATTTATTTTATTTATTTTATTTATTTTATTTATTTTATTTATTTTATTTATTTTATTTATTTATTTATTTTAATATTTTATTTATTTTAATTATTTTTTTAAAAATTATTATTATTATTTTTTTATTTTTATTTTTTTTATTTTTTATTTATTTAATTTTTTTTACATTTATTTTTTTTATTTTTTATTTATTTAATTTTTTTTATTTTTTAAATTTTTTATTTATTTAATTTTTTTTTATTTTTTAAATTTTTTATTTATTTATTTTATTTTTATTTATATTTATAATATTTATTTATTTTAACTTTTTATTTATTTCATTTTTACTTTTTATTTGTTTTATTTACTTTAGTTTGCTTTTTTAATTTTTTTTTATTTATTTCATTGTTTTTATTTCATATTATTCAGTATTATTTATTTCATTTTGCTTTTTTAATTTTGTTTTTTTATTTTTTTCATTTTGATTTTTATTATTTATTTCATTTTGCTTTTTTCATTTTTTTTATTTATTTAATTTTGCTTTTTTTTATTATTTATTTCATTTTGATTTTTTTTTATTTATTACTAAAACAACTAGGCGTGTTGAATTTATTCAGCCAACAAACTGGTTTGTTACGAATCTTCAGTGAATATTTTATACCTACGTTTTCATTAAAAAAAATAATCTCCTGCAATTGCAATTTTACTATGAATAGATGAAAATCTTTTTTATTCAAGAACAATAACAATTTGTTTATTAGAACAATAACAACCCAACATATAAAATAAAAATAAAACCTAAAAGTTTAATTTATTTGTTGCAATTTTGTGTCACTTTTATAAAACACGTCAATTTAAATTTTACAATTAAACAAAAGCATGTAGGGTTCTTAAATTTACTTAACTAACAAATTGGTCGGAGGAAATCTTCATTGTATTCTATATACCCAAGTTCCCTATTTAAAAACAAAAACATACCCAGCAATTGCTGTTCTGCCATTCCCAGATGAAAACCTTTAAATTCGACAACAATGAAACTCCGATTACTCAACACATAGCAAAAAAACTATGTCTAATTAGAGTTAATCCACCTATGAAAAAAGAATAACACATATGTGTTCTCTTATTATTTTTTTTCTCCTCTTGGGTACAAGCATCCTTTTTTTTCTATAAGAGAAGCATTGGAGCAGAGGTAATTCACTCCCCCCCCCCTCTTCCTCCCCGGAGCACGTGGAGTAATAAGGCGTGTCAGAATTACCTACTTGGAGCGGTAATTTATGTCTCCGAGCCGATTGATTCTCCCTTTGCTGCAGCAGGGAATATAAGGGAGCGGTAAGAAAATATTCCGGTTAATGTTACAGAAAGCAATGTACTTGAGGATGCCGCGTTGGGCTGTTGCGAGGAGAATGGGGAGAGGGGGTGGGAGAATAGGGTGGGAGTATGTATTGATTTCTGCTGATGCGTTTTCCGAAGATTAGATGGATCAGATTTCGTTTTTCGTTCTGTTTATTTTTTTGGTGCTGTTTATGTTCCCCGGGGTAGAAAATTGAAATAGGAATTGATAGGATATACGAGAGCTGTTTTCCCTTTTTTTCGAGAGAGAGAGGAAGAGATGATTGTTTATTTGAGTTTGTGTGCAAGGGGGGTATTACTGGCGCAATTGAGGAGAGGCTGATTTTCATTATGTCGGGACTGATGAGTGTGAAATCAATTGTGCGTGAAGCGATGCGATTTTTATTGTGCTCCGCGACTTGTGTGAGTGGGAAGGAGGATTTTTATTGGTGAGAATTTTGCATGGATGCGATATGAAGTATTTTGATTGGCGGAAGATGATGCTTTGGACAGTTTGCACATAAAGAGTGTATAACTCTGGTGTTGTACTTTAATTGATATTTTTGTTAATCAAAATTAGTCGTTTTCACATATTTTATTGTTAATAGTTATATATAATTCATACTTTCATCATTATAATTAAATACCTTTTAGATTATTTGATATTTTGATAAATTATTTAGAATGATGATTTTAGTGAGAAAAAAAGTAATTAGTTTATATAAGTTCTCTATTTAAAAACAAAACCATATCCAACAATTGCTTTGAGGCTAGGCTATACATTTATTGCTTTACATAAAATTATATTGTCGAAAACTTTTATTTATATATAAAATATGACTTTTCAAATTTTTTATACACAAATTGTATCACATATTTTCATATAGATATGAATGTATGTGAAGTATTCACTTGAATCATGTATGGTCTAATTTTTATCAACTATTGTCTTTGGGCATGCTAAAATGCACTAATGTCCAACATTATGAATATTTTGTTTTTATGAAATAATAGATACGTTAACTATCAAAACGTGTTAAAAATAGTTTAACTGATATTTTAAACACACTTATTCTTATAAGATATGTCATCTTGCAATCAACGGCAATGTTTATTATTTGTTTATTAGTTTATTTGTTTTGAAAAAAATATATGTTATGATAAATGAATTGAACATTTCCTTTTGTAAACAATATTGCAAATAATATCTGGGTAATTTTGAGCACTTGCTGAAACGAAAGAACAATCTTGAGTGGCAGTAAACGGCAATGTGATATAGTGACAAAATCAGTTTCATAAAAGCTAAGCCTTGAAATATTCCCTTGAAGAGAAGAAAAGTACATTCGGCATTTGAAGGTTGGTTAAAAGTGATCAAATGTAGTCTTCCTTAACCCCCAATTTTTTAACCCCTTTGTTTTGAATGATAAAAGAAGGTCTGTATTCAATCCCACCCCCCTGACTGGGGAAATTATTACCCGCAAGTAGCGGATGTTTTATTTTAAAATTAGTAATAAATTAGTAATAATTTATTCTGTGATTTATAAACGGGAGAGATATTGCAGCTAATGATTTTTTGTAATTTTAATAAATAGTGCTCGGGGACGGATTGCCGCTGCGTGTATGGCTACGCCGGGCCCTTTCCCAGCCTGTTAGGGTTGGGTTGCGCATTGATCTACGGAGTGGTGAGAGCATTTCTCGGCCCCAACTCTTTACTCAGGGGCCTGAGCTACCCCCTTTCGGGTGTGAGGCAGAGTTGGTGAAGGTTGGGTCTGGGAAAGAAGGTATGGAGGGGGGTGGAAGAGGTCTGTTCAGAGAAAAATATTGACCTGGATATAATATAATATTCTTCCATTATTTGTATACTTTATCGTAATTGTATCTTAAAGATTATGTGCATTCAAATTATTTGAAATATTTTCTATTGTTAACTAAACAAAAGGAAATTTTAATAAGAGATATAATATTCGTGTTTTCTAGAAGGTATTATTTTACATCTTGCCACCTAATATCAATATCCCCTGACATAATATGAAATATTTTATTATCACGTAATATTTATTCTTGACATATCTCAATCATGAAAATATCATGTGCAACATATTTGAATGAAAACCATTATATAAAACTAATTAATTTTAATCTAGTCTGACACTGTTAATTTTACAAATGTTTAGTATATGTTGAATTAAACCATGATAAAGAAAAAACGCTTTTACAGTCCATTTTCTTGTATGGTAATATTTGAAAATAGTATAATAATGTGTGTACATATTTTTCTTATTTTTGTTCTTCACCATTTTTACATATAGGGCGGACATTCAGAACAGCACAAGTTCCATCTTTAACTTGTAAATGTCGTTTTTAGAACTGTGATTAGTGTCTCCGAAAGACAGTTAACTTCTTATAAATTTGGAGGGTATTTGTAATATATTATTCGTAAATACAGTACATACTGTACTTGTCAAACACATTATTAATATTTTTTGTTTAAAATATTAAATCCAAAATGTAACAACTGAAGCATTGAATATTGTAACAAATATTATTTATCAAATATAAAAAATCCTCGAACCATTCAAATATTACGCACATTCCTTTTCATTGAACAAGCAATCAGAATGAAACAATACATTTAACATGTAAAACAAAAGATCCTGTAACATGACTAAACAAAAAGACAAAACCTCAACGGATGTGATTAATGATAAAACGGATCAAATATTTCCGCTTTTCCTTCCACTTTTATCCCCTTTTTTTTGGCTCATTTCTTTTACATCCCCTTTTTATCCACTTAAAATGCCTGAAATATTCATCTTAATGCCCGCGTAACCGAAAACAAGGGTAACCCAGGGAATTACGATCATTATAGTGAATGACTATCAGTTTTGAAAGACGCCTTTTTTCACGTTTTAAGTGTTAAGGTGTCTCGATAAATTCATCATTTCCAGAAGTGGATTATTTTGAGTTCTACCCCTTACAAGAAGAGAGGCTTTTTATCGCATTTATATGGATCTTGTTTTATGCATTATATCAATTCTTCCAGGAGATCCGTTGCATTTGGGTGAGATTTATTTTAATATTTCTGCAGGATTTCCCTCACCGCGTATCACGTTTTTTGTTTGCGCGGTACGTTTGTTAAGTGTAATTTATTGAGTTCTTGAAACCCTATCGGTAAGAGATTTGAGGAATGTTCAGGCTTTTATTTAAAGCGGGCATTTATTGTCGTGTTTGTTGCACTCGTGTGGGAAAGCAAACGTTTTACAAATTGAGATCTAAATTAAGATTTACGTTTGAAGTTTATTCGTTGTTTAGGTATTTGAAAGTTTATTAGGATTTAGTGTATTTTATCAAAAACAACAACAGCTTGTTTTGGATTAATTTTTATATTTAACGAAAACGAATTGTTTATTTTCTGAAACTATTTTATCGAATTAATCATTCTAAATTAACTTGTGTTAATTTTTTTTCCCCATACGGTATTTGCAGATAAGACGAAGTTACTGGTAGAATTTAAGAATATCGGGCGTATTGCCTAGACTTTAACACTTTCTTATCAAAAACAGCCTCCTCTTTGTCCGAACTCCATAAATATAAAAGGCTTGGACTTTTCAGAAAATTCCAACATTGAAATTTGTTTCTTGAAAAGGACACCTTTACACTATCCCTCTAAAAGGTGGTCTTGCTTTTTCAAATTTTCAATGGGGAATGAAATCCGGAATAATCCTAAAAAAGAATTCGTATCATTCTCCTATTTCTGTGTTATTTTGTAGGAAAAAGGGTTAATACATGCAGTTTTTGTTATCATTATGGGTGTATATTCCGAGAAATTTTAAAAGTACATTTTTATTAATTTTTTTTATTTGATGGATTATTTATTTTTTAATTTAAATGTGATATGTATTTTTAAGTAAAATAAACATATGTAATAGTAATATTGAAATGCATCGTAATTATCGGTAGTACTATGTTTTGTAAAGGCTAAAACTACTAATTACGTTTTACCGTATTTCAATATAAAACTGAAATTAATTGACTTTTGAAATATAGTTTTTCTCTGAAAATAGTTTCTTTTGTAAGAATGCTTCTATAATATTTTTCAACATACAACCTCAAAATCGAGCGCACATTAAAAGTAGTCAATTATTTACTTCCAAAAATAAATAGCCAATTGTTTACTTCCAAAATTAAATAGCCAATTGTTTACTTCCAAAATTAAATAGCCAATCGTTTACTTCCAAAATTAAATAGCCAATTGTTTACTTCAAAAATTAAATAGCCAATCGTTTACTTCCAAAATTAAATAGCCAATTGTTTACTTCCAAAATTAAATAGCCAATCGTTTACTTCCAAAATTAAATAGCCAATTGTTTACTTCCAAAATTAAATAGCCAATCGTTTACTTCCAAAATTAAATAGCCAATTGTTTACTTCCAAAATTAAATAGCCAATTGTTTACTTCCAAAATTAAATAGCCAATTGTTTACTTCCAAAATTAAATAGCCAATTGTTTACTTCCAAAATTAAATAGCCAATTGTTTACTTCCAAAATTAAATAGCCAATTGTTTACTTCCAAAAATAAATAATGACTAAATATTTTGTTAAAGCTTGACGTCAATCCATTGGTCTTTCCCACAGTTATCCCCACAAAACTAATAAAAGGGAGATAGGGACTTCCGTGTCGATGTACAAGACCCCTGATACGTTGGGATTGATCCCGTGGGAATTAACCGGCATAGCTGACATTCCAACAGAACGGAAAAGATAAACTATGTTGGAAACACGTTTCAGTCTCCGCTCGTTGAATAAAATATAAACAATTCCGTAAGATGTAATTGAAGAGTTTAAGATATGTGTTTGAAGTTTCGTACTGGAATTTGGCTTGAAAAATTATTTTAAATGATAATGTATTATTTTTAATATTGGTTAAATTAATCCCAATATATATTTTTTTTCTCGAAAGTGTCATTTATTTCAGGACAAGAACGCCCCTAAAATTTTTTGTCATATATATTTTATGCACATAGATCCCAATGATAAATAGAATACCAATTACGAATTATTAAATATATGCTTATTTGGATCAGCTTATCTAAGAACTCAAAAAACCACAAAACTAATCCCCTTCCACAGCATTCTTTTTAAACTATAAAAAGTCTAAACAACTTAAAAAAATTTATGCATGCAGTAAAAAATAACAGCGAATATTTTATAGTAAAAAAATATAAAAAGTATAACTATATGCTCATCGATGTCAGCAACGGGTTGTTAAAAAAAAAACGTTAAATGAATTATTTTAAACCTATTTGAAAAACAAAAATGTTGAATTTATGAGATGAAAGTAAGATTTGTCACTGGTCCATGAAATTATCTTTCTTTTGAATCCTCATGTTTTAGTATTCATTAAGTACAAGAGTCGTTAAAGGGATCTTTACTACATGAATAATATACACAATACTCTATTAAACTTTAAACGTCATACATCGTATTACAAGAAATAATATACAAGATTAACACATGCATTTCATCAAACATTTCGTTCATAGATTAAAGCTACTTACAGATTAATTTATAATTATGCTCAATTTCAAAATTATTTTATTATATTTAGTTCCTTAATTTTTAAAAAATAATAATTATTATTATATTTGACATTAGCTTTTGAATTACAAAACAACTTTATTTCTTCTAAAATATTATTTAAAATATATGTGCTTATACATTTTGTAAAGATTATATGAGTAAAAAAAAATATGTAATGCTGTTTATAAAACATCCACTAACCTTTTTTATAGTGAGTGTTTAGTAAGTATAGTAAGTTAGCGTATGGTAACTCTTTAGAAATGAAAAAGTTAATTGGGGAAATTGTAGATGGTGAATTGAACTTCACTTTTGATTTTCAATACTCGAGTTAAATGCATTGCTAATACAAGCTCAGGTTACTTTTGTTATGTATACTAGGGGGCTCCGCCCCCAATCCTCTTTAGTTTGCTTCGCAAACCCATATCGGCTTCATACACTGTAGACAATGACAATGTGTCCTAACAATAATACTTTTTTTAGTTATATAAATTATTACTGGCAGGGCCGTCACACAAATTTTTTTTTCGAATGTTGTTACAAGAATTTTCCCAACTTAACGATCCGAAATTCCGAACTTGAACGATTCAAAATTCCCAACTTAAGAACGTCGGGTACCAGCTGAAGTGTTGTCCTCGTTATCTGACCTATGTTAAAAAAATATGAGGCATCGTTCCCGGGTCTTTTCTTCGAGAAAGGCCTCGAACCAAAGCGTCCTTGATGTAGTAAGTAAATACGTATCAATAACCAACCAAGCGCGCTTTGCTCGAACCAACGCCAATAGTTCAATGTGCAGCTCTAGTGCGACGTTATTTAACCAGACCACACTTAACGATTCGAAATTCACAACACAACAGTGCTAAAAAAATTCCCAGTTCCAACTTATAGGCATTTTCAGCTTTTTTATAGGTAATATTAAACAGTTCTTTCGAAAGTATTGATTTGTCGCACGCATGTTCCAATGCAGTGGTCCGTTTTGAGGTCTAATTTAAGTTTCACCTTAATACAAGTTTGGCAATTTCTAGTCTTCCGTCGCTTTCATTTGCTAATAATAGTAATTTGACTGAGGCATAACTTTTCCCAACTCAGGGAATTTTAAAACTCGAAATTCCCAACTTTTAAGGTTTCAAGTTTACAGAGGGGAGGGGGGGGGACATGCTTCCCCCCAATCCCTCCCCCCCCCGTTGTGGTGGGCCTGATAACTGGAAAAGCTCAACTGTAAAACTGCTTCAACGGAATTGTTTCTGCTCATTGAAAAGCGAAACATGTGTAAACAAACAAAAGCATAAACGCGTCAAGCATAAATAAGCCTAATCGCCAATTTTTATTTATATAAAGTAAGATAATTGAGAATTGGCGCTGATAATAATTCGCCGTTGGCAGCCAAATACATGTTGGCATTTTGCCAATGTTGGCATTTCGTTCCGAAATATCTTTTAATAATAATTGTAGTACTTCACATAAATAGTTACATCTAATTTATTTTTTAAGATAGAATTTCAGTATTGATACCATTCAAGAAAGGAAGATTTTATGAACATAACTATATTTTTTTAACGGGAAAAAAGCATATTTTTGAACTACTTAGAGCAGTTTTAATTTATCCCTTAAAATTTTACGCGTAAAATTGACGATTATTTCAGACATTTCGTCAATTATTTAAAAATTTATAACTACAAAACTAAATCGAATTTTCACAAACGCTTTGGATCATTTGTAGCCAATAGTTTTATCTATATTTCTAATTTTTTATTTATTTTTTTGTTGAAAATTGGAAGACAAGTATCCAAAAATTTATGAATTGTGTTCGAAATTTTCTAAAATTATGACTTTAACATAAAATAACGTCTAATATACTAATCGTATTAAAAAACAAATATATTCATCTTATTTTCCAAACATTTCTTGATAAACTGGCATAATTTCATAATTTTAGAAAATTTATCTTTTGAGATGCAAGCGGAACAATGAGACAAAAAGTCGCAAATTAAAATTTGCTCGAAATATCCGACATTTTTATCCTTCTTCGCTATTTTTTATACCTATCTTAATTGACCATATTTAATTTAATTGTAAAGATAGAAATATAATCTTTATAACATCAGAAAGATGAAGTTTTAGCGAACATTAATATATTTTTTTGAATAAGAAAATACGTAATTTTAAATGACTTATAGCATTTTAGAAATCACGTTTCAAAAATGAGGGTGAAAAAACTTCAAAATGTGGAGCGTGTTTAAATGTTTAAAAAATTTATAAATCCAAAACTAATTCGAATTTAAAAAAATGCTTACTTGGATTTCCTGTTCAAACCTATTTGTACACTCCCTAAAAAAATTGGATTTCTCCTCTTAATAGTGTTTCAGAAACTCGACGGACAAAATTAGTTGTAAGCGAAATTTTATCAACGACGACTTTAATATTAAATAACTTATAAACTAATAACAGTATTGAAACAAAAATATATTCTTCTTATTTATCAAACATTTCTTAACAAATTCACTTAATTTCGTAATTTTAAGACTTATACATTTTGAGATACGATCTGAATAACATTGAAAGAACTGAAAATTCCCCCTTAGGCTTAATTTTTCCCCCTAGGGCTTACTTTTTTTTAAAATAGAGAGAAAACATTCAAATTTTCAATTTCTCACAAGAAAATTTGATTTGACAGTAGGAATTTTAAAACTATTGTTTTACGACAACTCAGAATTTTCTGAGTGTAGTACCGGCTTTTCTTTCACAATGATTCTACCGGAATTACAATACGGCCTTCCGGAAGGACGGTGCTTGTTTTATCATTAATGTCTCACTAGCGGATGGCGACGTTTCGGAATCTATCCTCCAAAGAAGACCGAAAACAGTGCCTCGTAATTTTAGCCATATTCGTATGACGATGCTGGTGCTTTAAGAGTAATACATTGACGCTCACGTGATTTTTGCAATTGGAAAGTTTTTTGTCATTGCTTGGAAATTTAAATACATTTTCCTGGGCATGTTATTTTAAATTTAATATTTTTAAAAACTAATTGGAAATATATATATTGTAAGTTGTACCTCAAACCTTCGAATTGAAAAAATGTTGTAAAATTCAGTTTTTTTTACGACATTAAAAATTGGCTGCATTGCTGGGAATTCGTCGTCATTATAAACATATAGTGTTCCTCGATATTTTTTTGTTGCCCCAGTTTCTTAATTTTTTCGGGGATGGACTGCAATATATGGGATCCGGGTCTGATTCCCAGTTAAGTCGTGGTTGTATTTGTGATGTCTGTATCGTGGTTGTTTGAATTAATAACACAGTAGAGCGACAGAGAGGAATTTTGAAGTAATTACGAGTTATTTCTCGAACTGTAGACATGGGAACAATGCTTGGTATTGTTTAACCATGTACGTATATTCGATATGGAATGTAATACATTAGATCAGAGAGATAAAGCAGACCACCAGGGAATAGAAAATAGTCTACCAACAAATAAAAATCATAAGTATTTTTCTGAGGTTAGACCCCAAATCGATATCCATTCCGTACATAATTCAATGTATATAATCAAAACATCCAATTCATTATATACTACTTTCATGAACAATTGTTTCCCAGACGACCAACGACGTAATATTTGCCTACCCAAACACGCCGCATTGTGCAAATATTTCTACCAAAATACCTATGTTCAATAATATATCTACAACAGTTCATACACTATATATTTGGTATAAACCGCATCCCCCCCTACACACATACCCACAGCAGAAGAAGTGGAATGTCGCCAATAAAATCGTCTGGATAATCCGTCAGCGGAAGTGGGTTCAGTGCCTTGGGGGTGGAGGGATATTGGAAGTTGCCCCTAACTAAGTGACTTAACGTTTTGATTTATCGTCCTAGGAAATTGCCAACTGATCTGCTTCTCTGCCCCGTTTGGTAGATATTTGGTAAGATTCGGGAGCCGGGGTTGTGGCATCGGGAGTTTTTCGAACAAAATCACGTTAATATTGAGATGAATGGATTAATAAATCCTTAATACTAAGAACTGGAATAGTATTCAACCAAATAATGGCGTTTGAAAAGTTTTTATATTAAAAAATGACTTTTTAAATTTAATAAAATTATTTTGAAAAAAATATGTGTTGGTTTGTAAAAACTTAGTGGAAATATGATACAGAAAAGTTTACGTTATATTTAATTTTATTTATGATAATATTAAAATAAACCCTTATTGGTTTATTAAGCTGCAAATGAGTTATTTATGAATTTATTGAATTTATGAATTTATTTTTAACTTCACACCACTTTATTGAATATTACTAGAAGAAAATTTAGAAGTAAAAACCCCGAAATGGTGATAATAAACTTACTTCTTATTTTTTTTTAAATGAGATAATCCACACAAAAATCGTGCTTTATTATATATAAATTACGTAAAATATAGATATTAAACATATAAAATAATTAGTAAAAACGCTAATAATATTCCTTGGCAGCACAACTTTTATTTCCTATTAAGTATACTAGAAAGACCTTTTCTGTAAAGCACTATCAATTATGTAATATAGTTACTATTAAAAAAACCGATAATTTTTATTACCCATTACTTTTTTTATCATTAACATAAAAAATTTTTATTAAACATTTAATCCCTTATTTTAATTATTTAGCATAAGTAGAAAAATATTAGAATAATTTTAGACACTTTTTTACAATTTTGATTTATATATGGGATTATAATTTAATTTTGTTTGCGTAACCTTTTCAGGGAGGCTTTGCCAACATCTGTCACATTTATAGTTTATGTCAAGCAATGAGGTTTTGACAAATGTGATCCATGCAAGGGGGTATTAATATTTGTATATTAATTATTCAATTGGCTAAGTAAAATATAATTGTAGGTTGTCTGTTTTTTTAAACATATAAACGGTTGCTTTTCTGGATATTTGAAATGAGGGAAGCAGTAGAGCAGGACAACACAATGCATCAATTCAGAAATTGCCTGCTAAGCAAAGTATTTTCAACGAAATATCCAATTCAATGTCACAGTATTCAGTATTCATTTGTTGTGATGTTAGTGTCATAAAAATGTCATGTTTTTGAATATATTAAAATCCATTCGATATATTGAAAATTATTATTTTTGAACACACTTTCCAGATATATTTTTTATTTTATAATCATTTCTTATCCCAAAACCATACTTCATAAAAATATTCTGCTAATTTAAAAATGACGTCTCAAATATTATGATAATAAACACAGCACAGATTATGACAAAAAAGGGTCACATAACCTTTTTCACGTCCGCACTTTTGCTCTATTACTTGACCACTCCAATAACAAAATTGAATTTTGTTTATTTCTCTACTCTATTGGTTCTTTCCCACAAGCAGAGTTTACAAATCATACTTTAGAAATAGCCACACTTTAAAAATTAACGAGGAAACCTAAATGGGACAGTTAAATAATTTGTATGTAATTAATACATGACTTTTGTTTTGATATTAGGTTTTGAGATTAGTTTTGTTTGTTTTATAGATTTGATGTGCTCTTTGAAGAAACATAGAGGGTTCAGGTTTTGTAGGAATTGAGTTTTTAACTATTTACCTCAACTTTAGCCCTTTACTTTCATTATACATACATGCAAAACGAGAAGAACAGTAATACTCTAAAATGCACATTGGAAGACAAAACCGATATATATGTATATATATATATAGATATGGACTATGAGACGAAATAGACATTCTAAGATAATTATAAGATACATGTTTAATCACTCGGGGTAAACTGTTATCATTTCCCCCCCTGGAGCTTTATTTTTTTTAATCTAACAGCAACCTAAAAATAATATCAAAACAGAAATCGCTAATACTGCGATTTCTCACCAAATGTGGCAACTCCTTCATCAAGCCACCCATCCATGCCCTTCAAAAAGTGGGAGAAGTAATGCCACGAATCTTAAGATGAAAAGGAATTACAAGCAATCCTGCATCCCCTCCCCCGGACCGTCTGTTCTGAAGATGATTCCAAATAGAAAAAGAAAAGTATGAGGGTGGGTGTTTCTGATACGTGATGCAGCCCTATGGCTAACCAGCAGGCGATTTTCTGTAAGTCAGGGCATCAGTTTTCCTTATTTTTTTGCTTCAGGGTGGATGTTGAAGAGTTTTCAATAAACGTCTTTACGTGCCTGGGATGATTATTCTTTTATGGCCATCGTTAAAATTAGATGTTTGTATCTAGAAATGATGTCATAAAAGTGCTATACGATGTGGTCATTTCTTACCTTTAGGTAACAATAGTAAATATTACTATTTTGTGATATATGTTTAGAAACTTTTTAATCCAATATTTACATTTAATTTTAGAACACCATTTTTAATAAATATTATTTGTGGTAACATCTCATACATATAAATAAATTTCTTCTGAGTGTCCAATCTTTATGTAATTCGTCAAAACATTTTCTTTTTCTTTAGAGATGCGTAAAAATATACGTTACAATATCTATTAATGTAACATAATGACGGTCTTAATGTCATAAATGTCGTAAATGTCATAAATGTCGTTTTATTGAATTTTGCTTTATAGCTTTATTTCGGGACGCAAGTAAACAAAGATTACATATAGATTTAAACAGATTCAACGATATTTTCATTTTGTTCAATTCAGTAGGGGTGGAGAATTTTAAACTGATTCGAAAATGGTTGCTTATTCAAAAACAATTGACATTATTCTGATGTGCTCTCTTTTTATTCAATGTTTAATTAACTTTAAAAAGTTTGAATATTTCCTTATTTCCTTATCCTAAAGGGGGGGGGGAGGGATTGGGGGGACATGCGTCCCCCCAATCCCTCCCCCCCCCCCTTTGTGGTGGGCCTGATAACTGGAAAAGCTCAACTGTAGAACTGCTTCAACGGAATTGTTTCTGCTCATTGAAAAGCGAAACATGTGTAAACAAACAAAAGCATAAACGCGTCAAGCATAAATAAGCCTAATCGCCAATTTTTATTTATATAAAGTAAGATATTTGAGAATTGGCGCTGATAATAATTCGCCGTTGGCAGCCAAATACATGTTGGCATTTTGCCAATGTTGGCATTTCGTTCCGAAATATCTTTTAATAATAATTGTAGTACTTCACATAAATAGTTACATCTAATTTATTTTTTAAGATAGAATTTCAGTATTGATACCATTCAAGAAAGGAAGATTTTATGAACATAACTATATTTTTTTAACGGGAAAAAAGCATATTTTTGAACTACTTAGAGCAGTTTTAATTTATCCCTTAAAATTTTACGCGTAAAATTGACGATTATTTCAGACATTTCGTCAATTATTTAAAAATTTATAACTACAAAACTAAATCGAATTTTCACAAACGCTTTGGATCATTTGTAGCCAATAGTTTTATATATATTTCTAATTTTTTATTTATTTTTTTGTTGAAAATTGGAAGACAAGTATCCAAAAATTTATGAATTGTGTTCGAAATTTTCTAAAATTATGACTTTAACATAAAATAACGTCTAATATACTAATCGTATTAAAAAACAAATATATTCATCTTATTTTCCAAACATTTCTTGATAAACTGGCATAATTTCATAATTTTAGAAAATTTATCTTTTGAGATGCAAGCGGAACAATGAGACAAAAAGTCGCAAATTAAAATTTGCTCGAAATATCCGACATTTTTATCCTTCTTCGCTATTTTTTATACCTATCTTAATTGACCATATTTAATTTAATTGTAAAGATAGAAATATAATCTTTATAACATCAGAAAGAGGAAGTTTTAGCAAACATTAATATATTTTTTTGAATAAGAAAATACGTAATTTTAAATGACTTATAGCATTTTAGAAATCACGTTTCAAAAATGAGGGTGAAAAAACTTCAAAATGTGGAGCGTGTTTAAATGTTTAAAAAATTTATAAATCCAAAACTAATTCGAATTTAAAAAAATGCTTACTTGGATTTCCTGTTCAAACCTATTTGTACACTCCCTAAAAAAATTGGATTTCTCCTCTTAATAGTGTTTCAGAAACTCGACGGACAAAATTAGTTGTAAGCGAAATTTTATCAACGACGACTTTAATATTAAATAACTTATAAACTAATAACAGTATTGAAACAAAAATATATTCTTCTTATTTATCAAACATTTCTTAACAAATTCACTTAATTTCGTAATTTTAAGACTTATACATTTTGAGATACGATCTGAATAACATTGAAAGAACTGAAAATTCCCCCTTAGGCTTAATTTTTCCCCCTAGGGCTTACTTTTTTTTAAAATAGAGAGAAAACATTCAAATTTTCAATTTCTCACAAGAAAATTTGATTTGACAGTAGGAATTTTAAAACTATTGTTTTACGACAACTCAGAATTTTCTGAGTGTAGTACCGGCTTTTCTTTCACAATGATTCTACCGGAATTACAATACGGCCTTCCGGAAGGACGGTGCTTGTTTTATCATTAATGTCTCACTAGCGGATGGCGACGTTTCGGAATCTATCCTCCAAAGAAGACCGAAAACAGTGCCTCGTAATTTTAGCCATATTCGTATGACGATGCTGGTGCTTTAAGAGTAATACATTGACGCTCACGTGATTTTTGCAATTGGAAAGTTTTTTGTCATTGCTTGGAAATTTAAATACATTTTCCTGGGCATGTTATTTTAAATTTAATATTTTTAAAAACTAATTGGAAATATATATATTGTAAGTTGTACCTCAAACCTTCGAATTGAAAAAATGTTGTAAAATTCAGTTTTTTTTACGACATTAAAAATTGGCTGCATTGCTGGGAATTCGTCGTCATTATAAACATATAGTGTTCCTCGATATTTTTTTGTTGCCCCAGTTTCTTAATTTTTTCGGGGATGGACTGCAATATATGGGATCCGGGTCTGATTCCCAGTTAAGTCGTGGTTGTATTTGTGATGTCTGTATCGTGGTTGTTTGAATTAATAACACAGTAGAGCGACAGAGAGGAATTTTGAAGTAATTACGAGTTATTTCTCGAACTGTAGACATGGGAACAATGCTTGGTATTGTTTAACCATGTACGTATATTCGATATGGAATGTAATACATTAGATCAGAGAGATAAAGCAGACCATCAGGGAATAGAAAATAGTCTACCAACAAATAAAAATCATAAGTATTTTTCTGAGGTTAGACCCCAAATCGATATCCATTCCGTACATAATTCAATGTATATAATCAAAACATCCAATTCATTATATACTACTTTCATGAACAATTATTTCCCAGACGACCAACGACGTAATATTTGCCTACCCAAACACGCCGCATTGTGCAAATATTTCTACCAAAATACCTATGTTCAATAATATATCTACAACAGTTCATACACTATATATTTGGTATAAACCGCATCCCCCCCTACACACATACCCACAGCAGAAGAAGTGGAATGTCGCCAATAAAATCGTCTGGATAATCCGTCAGCGGAAGTGGGTTCAGTGCCTTGGGGGTGGAGGGATATTGGAAGTTGCCCCTAACTAAGTGACTTAACGTTTTGATTTATCGTCCTAGGAAATTGCCAACTGATCTGCTTCTCTGCCCCGTTTGGTAGATATTTGGTAAGATTCGGGAGCCGGGGTTGTGGCATCGGGAGTTTTTCGAACAAAATCACGTTAATATTGAGATGAATGGATTAATAAATCCTTAATACTAAGAACTGGAATAGTATTCAACCAAATAATGGCGTTTGGAAAGTTTTTATATTAAAAAATGACTTTTTAAATTTAATAAAATTATTTTGAAAAAAATATGTGTTGGTTTGTAAAAACTTAGTGGAAATATGATACAGAAAAGTTTACGTTATATTTAATTTTATTTATGATAATATTAAAATAAACCCTTATTGGTTTATTAAGCTGCAAATGAGTTATTTATGAATTTATTGAATTTATGAATTTATTTTTAACTTCACACCACTTTATTGAATATTACTAGAAGAAAATTTAGAAGTAAAAACCCCGAAATGGTGATAATAAACTTACTTCTTATTTTTTTTTAAATGAGATAATCCACACAAAAATCGTGCTTTATTATATATAAATTACGTAAAATATAGATATTAAACATATAAAATAATTAGTAAAAACGCTAATAATATTCCTTGGCAGCACAACTTTTATTTCCTATTAAGTATACTAGAAAGACCTTTTCTGTAAAGCACTATCAATTATGTAATATAGTTACTATTAAAAAAACCGATAATTTTTATTACCCATTACTTTTTTTATCATTAACATAAAAAATTTTTATTAAACATTTAATCCCTTATTTTAATTATTTAGCATAAGTAGAAAAATATTAGAATAATTTTAGACACTTTTTTACAATTTTGATTTATATATGGGATTATAATTTAATTTTGTTTGCGTAACCTTTTCAGGGAGGCTTTGCCAACATCTGTCACATTTATAGTTTATGTCAAGCAATGAGGTTTTGACAAATGTGATCCATGCAAGGGGGTATTAATATTTGTATATTAATTATTCAATTGGCTAAGTAAAATATAATTGTAGGTTGTCTGTTTTTTTAAACATATAAACGGTTGCTTTTCTGGATATTTGAAATGAGGGAAGCAGTAGAGCAGGACAACACAATGCATCAATTCAGAAATTGCCTGCTAAGCAAAGTATTTTCAACGAAATATCCAATTCAATGTCACAGTATTCAGTATTCATTTGTTGTGATGTTAGTGTCATAAAAATGTCATGTTTTTGAATATATTAAAATCCATTCGATATATTGAAAATTATTATTTTTGAACACACTTTCCAGATATATTTTTTATTTTATAATCATTTCTTATCCCAAAACCATACTTCATAAAAATATTCTGCTAATTTAAAAATGACGTCTCAAATATTATGATAATAAACACAGCACAGATTATGACAAAAAAGGGTCACATAACCTTTTTCACGTCCGCACTTTTGCTCTATTACTTGACCACTCCAATAACAAAATTGAATTTTGTTTATTTCTCTACTCTATTGGTTCTTTCCCACAAGCAGAGTTTACAAATCATACTTTAGAAATAGCCACACTTTAAAAATTAACGAGGAAACCTAAATGGGACAGTTAAATAATTTGTATGTAATTAATACATGACTTTTGTTTTGATATTAGGTTTTGAGATTAGTTTTGTTTGTTTTATAGATTTGATGTGCTCTTTGAAGAAACATAGAGGGTTCAGGTTTTGTAGGAATTGAGTTTTTAACTATTTACCTCAACTTTAGCCCTTTACTTTCATTATACATACATGCAAAACGAGAAGAACAGTAATACTCTAAAATGCACATTGGAAGACAAAACCGATATATATGTATATATATATATAGATATGGACTATGAGACGAAATAGACATTCTAAGATAATTATAAGATACATGTTTAATCACTCGGGGTAAACTGTTATCATTTCCCCCCCTGGAGCTTTATTTTTTTTAATCTAACAGCAACCTAAAAATAATATCAAAACAGAAATCGCTAATACTGCGATTTCTCACCAAATGTGGCAACTCCTTCATCAAGCCACCCATCCATGCCCTTCAAAAAGTGGGAGAAGTAATGCCACGAATCTTAAGATGAAAAGGAATTACAAGCAATCCTGCATCCCCTCCCCCGGACCGTCTGTTCTGAAGATGATTCCAAATAGAAAAAGAAAAGTATGAGGGTGGGTGTTTCTGATACGTGATGCAGCCCTATGGCTAACCAGCAGGCGATTTTCTGTAAGTCAGGGCATCAGTTTTCCTTATTTTTTTGCTTCAGGGTGGATGTTGAAGAGTTTTCAATAAACGTCTTTACGTGCCTGGGATGATTATTCTTTTATGGCCATCGTTAAAATTAGATGTTTGTATCTAGAAATGATGTCATAAAAGTGCTATACGATGTGGTCATTTCTTACCTTTAGGTAACAATAGTAAATACTACTATTTTGTGATATATGTTTAGAAACTTTTTAATCCAATATTTACATTTAATTTTAGAACACCATTTTTAATAAATATTATTTGTGGTAACATCTCATACATATAAATAAATTTCTTCTGAGTGTCCAATCTTTATGTAATTCGTCAAAACATTTTCTTTTTCTTTAGAGATGCGTAAAAATATACGTTACAATATCTATTAATGTAACATAATGACGGTCTTAATGTCATAAATGTCGTAAATGTCATAAATGTCGTTTTATTGAATTTTGCTTTATAGCTTTATTTCGGGACGCAAGTAAACAAAGATTACATATAGATTTAAACAGATTCAACGATATTTTCATTTTGTTCAATTCAGTAGGGGTGGAGAATTTTAAACTGATTCGAAAATGGTTGCTTACTCAAAAACAATTGACATTATTCTGATGTGCTCTCTTTTTATTCAATGTTTAATTAACTTTAAAAAGTTTGAATATTTCCTTATTTCCTTATCCTAAAGGGGGGGGGGAGGGATTGGGGGGACATGCGTCCCCCCAATCCCTCCCCCCCCCTTTGTGGTGGGCCTGATAACTGGAAAAGCTCAACTGTAGAACTGCTTCAACGGAATTGTTTCTGCTCATTGAAAAGCGAAACATGTGTAAACAAACAAAAGCATAAACGCGTCAAGCATAAATAAGCCTAATCGCCAATTTTTATTTATATAAAGTAAGATATTTGAGAATTGGCGCTGATAATAATTCGCCGTTGGCAGCCAAATACATGTTGGCATTTTGCCAATGTTGGCATTTCGTTCCGAAATATCTTTTAATAATAATTGTAGTACTTCACATAAATAGTTACATCTAATTTATTTTTTAAGATAGAATTTCAGTATTGATACCATTCAAGAAAGGAAGATTTTATGAACATAACTATATTTTTTTAACGGGAAAAAAGCATATTTTTGAACTACTTAGAGCAGTTTTAATTTATCCCTTAAAATTTTACGCGTAAAATTGACGATTATTTCAGACATTTCGTCAATTATTTAAAAATTTATAACTACAAAACTAAATCGAATTTTCACAAACGCTTTGGATCATTTGTAGCCAATAGTTTTATATATATTTCTAATTTTTTATTTATTTTTTTGTTGAAAATTGGAAGACAAGTATCCAAAAATTTATGAATTGTGTTCGAAATTTTCTAAAATTATGACTTTAACATAAAATAACGTCTAATATACTAATCGTATTAAAAAACAAATATATTCATCTTATTTTCCAAACATTTCTTGATAAACTGGCATAATTTCATAATTTTAGAAAATTTATCTTTTGAGATGCAAGCGGAACAATGAGACAAAAAGTCGCAAATTAAAATTTGCTCGAAATATCCGACATTTTTATCCTTCTTCGCTATTTTTTATACCTATCTTAATTGACCATATTTAATTTAATTGTAAAGATAGAAATATAATCTTTATAACATCAGAAAGAGGAAGTTTTAGCGAACATTAATATATTTTTTTGAATAAGAAAATACGTAATTTTAAATGACTTATAGCATTTTAGAAATCACGTTTCAAAAATGAGGGTGAAAAAACTTCAAAATGTGGAGCGTGTTTAAATGTTTAAAAAATTTATAAATCCAAAACTAATTCGAATTTAAAAAAATGCTTACTTGGATTTCCTGTTCAAACCTATTTGTACACTCCCTAAAAAAATTGGATTTCTCCTCTTAATAGTGTTTCAGAAACTCGACGGACAAAATTAGTTGTAAGCGAAATTTTATCAACGACGACTTTAATATTAAATAACTTATAAACTAATAACAGTATTGAAACAAAAATATATTCTTCTTATTTATCAAACATTTCTTAACAAATTCACTTAATTTCGTAATTTTAAGACTTATACATTTTGAGATACGATCTGAATAACATTGAAAGAACTGAAAATTCCCCCTTAGGCTTAATTTTTCCCCCTAGGGCTTACTTTTTTTTAAAATAGAGAGAAAACATTCAAATTTTCAATTTCTCACAAGAAAATTTGATTTGACAGTAGGAATTTTAAAACTATTGTTTTACGACAACTCAGAATTTTCTGAGTGTAGTACCGGCTTTTCTTTCACAATGATTCTACCGGAATTACAATACGGCCTTCCGGAAGGACGGTGCTTGTTTTATCATTAATGTCTCACTAGCGGATGGCGACGTTTCGGAATCTATCCTCCAAAGAAGACCGAAAACAGTGCCTCGTAATTTTAGCCATATTCGTATGACGATGCTGGTGCTTTAAGAGTAATACATTGACGCTCACGTGATTTTTGCAATTGGAAAGTTTTTTGTCATTGCTTGGAAATTTAAATACATTTTCCTGGGCATGTTATTTTAAATTTAATATTTTTAAAAACTAATTGGAAATATATATATTGTAAGTTGTACCTCAAACCTTCGAATTGAAAAAATGTTGTAAAATTCAGTTTTTTTTACGACATTAAAAATTGGCTGCATTGCTGGGAATTCGTCGTCATTATAAACATATAGTGTTCCTCGATATTTTTTTGTTGCCCCAGTTTCTTAATTTTTTCGGGGATGGACTGCAATATATGGGATCCGGGTCTGATTCCCAGTTAAGTCGTGGTTGTATTTGTGATGTCTGTATCGTGGTTGTTTGAATTAATAACACAGTAGAGCGACAGAGAGGAATTTTGAAGTAATTACGAGTTATTTCTCGAACTGTAGACATGGGAACAATGCTTGGTATTGTTTAACCATGTACGTATATTCGATATGGAATGTAATACATTAGATCAGAGAGATAAAGCAGACCATCAGGGAATAGAAAATAGTCTACCAACAAATAAAAATCATAAGTATTTTTCTGAGGTTAGACCCCAAATCGATATCCATTCCGTACATAATTCAATGTATATAATCAAAACATCCAATTCATTATATACTACTTTCATGAACAATTATTTCCCAGACGACCAACGACGTAATATTTGCCTACCCAAACACGCCGCATTGTGCAAATATTTCTACCAAAATACCTATGTTCAATAATATATCTACAACAGTTCATACACTATATATTTGGTATAAACCGCATCCCCCCCTACACACATACCCACAGCAGAAGAAGTGGAATGTCGCCAATAAAATCGTCTGGATAATCCGTCAGCGGAAGTGGGTTCAGTGCCTTGGGGGTGGAGGGATATTGGAAGTTGCCCCTAACTAAGTGACTTAACGTTTTGATTTATCGTCCTAGGAAATTGCCAACTGATCTGCTTCTCTGCCCCGTTTGGTAGATATTTGGTAAGATTCGGGAGCCGGGGTTGTGGCATCGGGAGTTTTTCGAACAAAATCACGTTAATATTGAGATGAATGGATTAATAAATCCTTAATACTAAGAACTGGAATAGTATTCAACCAAATAATGGCGTTTGGAAAGTTTTTATATTAAAAAATGACTTTTTAAATTTAATAAAATTATTTTGAAAAAAATATGTGTTGGTTTGTAAAAACTTAGTGGAAATATGATACAGAAAAGTTTACGTTATATTTAATTTTATTTATGATAATATTAAAATAAACCCTTATTGGTTTATTAAGCTGCAAATGAGTTATTTATGAATTTATTGAATTTATGAATTTATTTTTAACTTCACACCACTTTATTGAATATTACTAGAAGAAAATTTAGAAGTAAAAACCCCGAAATGGTGATAATAAACTTACTTCTTATTTTTTTTTAAATGAGATAATCCACACAAAAATCGTGCTTTATTATATATAAATTACGTAAAATATAGATATTAAACATATAAAATAATTAGTAAAAACGCTAATAATATTCCTTGGCAGCACAACTTTTATTTCCTATTAAGTATACTAGAAAGACCTTTTCTGTAAAGCACTATCAATTATGTAATATAGTTACTATTAAAAAAACCGATAATTTTTATTACCCATTACTTTTTTTATCATTAACATAAAAATTTTTTATTAAACATTTAATCCCTTATTTTAATTATTTAGCATAAGTAGAAAAATATTAGAATAATTTTAGACACTTTTTTACAATTTTGATTTATATATGGGATTATAATTTAATTTTGTTTGCGTAACCTTTTCAGGGAGGCTTTGCCAACATCTGTCACATTTATAGTTTATGTCAAGCAATGAGGTTTTGACAAATGTGATCCATGCAAGGGGGTATTAATATTTGTATATTAATTATTCAATTGGCTAAGTAAAATATAATTGTAGGTTGTCTGTTTTTTTAAACATATAAACGGTTGCTTTTCTGGATATTTGAAATGAGGGAAGCAGTAGAGCAGGACAACACAATGCATCAATTCAGAAATTGCCTGCTAAGCAAAGTATTTTCAACGAAATATCCAATTCAATGTCACAGTATTCAGTATTCATTTGTTGGGATGTTAGTGTCATAAAAATGTCATGTTTTTGAATATATTAAAATCCATTCGATATATTGAAAATTATTATTTTTGAACACACTTTCCAGATATATTTTTTATTTTATAATCATTTCTTATCCCAAAACCATACTTCATAAAAATATTCTGCTAATTTAAAAATGACGTCTCAAATATTATGATAATAAACACAGCACAGATTATGACAAAAAAGGGTCACATAACCTTTTTCACGTCCGCACTTTTGCTCTATTACTTGACCACTCCAATAACAAAATTGAATTTTGTTTATTTCTCTACTCTATTGGTTCTTTCCCACAAGCAGAGTTTACAAATCATACTTTAGAAATAGCCACACTTTAAAAATTAACGAGGAAACCTAAATGGGACAGTTAAATAATTTGTATGTAATTAATACATGACTTTTGTTTTGATATTAGGTTTTGAGATTAGTTTTGTTTGTTTTATAGATTTGATGTGCTCTTTGAAGAAACATAGAGGGTTCAGGTTTTGTAGGAATTGAGTTTTTAACTATTTACCTCAACTTTAGCCCTTTACTTTCATTATACATACATGCAAAACGAGAAGAACAGTAATACTCTAAAATGCACATTGGAAGACAAAACCGATATATATGTATATATATATATAGATATGGACTATGAGACGAAATAGACATTCTAAGATAATTATAAGATACATGTTTAATCACTCGGGGTAAACTGTTATCATTTTCCCCCCTGGAGCTTTATTTTTTTTAATCTAACAGCAACCTAAAAATAATATCAAAACAGAAATCGCTAATACTGCGATTTCTCACCAAATGTGGCAACTCCTTCATCAAGCCACCCATCCATGCCCTTCAAAAAGTGGGAGAAGTAATGCCACGAATCTTAAGATGAAAAGGAATTACAAGCAATCCTGCATCCCCTCCCCCGGACCGTCTGTTCTGAAGATGATTCCAAATAGAAAAAGAAAAGTATGAGGGTGGGTGTTTCTGATACGTGATGCAGCCCTATGGCTAACCAGCAGGCGATTTTCTGTAAGTCAGGGCATCAGTTTTCCTTATTTTTTTGCTTCAGGGTGGATGTTGAAGAGTTTTCAATAAACGTCTTTACGTGCCTGGGATGATTATTCTTTTATGGCCATCGTTAAAATTAGATGTTTGTATCTAGAAATGATGTCATAAAAGTGCTATACGATGTGGTCATTTCTTACCTTTAGGTAACAATAGTAAATACTACTATTTTGTGATATATGTTTAGAAACTTTTTAATCCAATATTTACATTTAATTTTAGAACACCATTTTTAATAAATATTATTTGTGGTAACATCTCATACATATAAATAAATTTCTTCTGAGTGTCCAATCTTTATGTAATTCGTCAAAACATTTTCTTTTTCTTTAGAGATGCGTAAAAATATACGTTACAATATCTATTAATGTAACATAATGACGGTCTTAATGTCATAAATGTCGTAAATGTCATAAATGTCGTTTTATTGAATTTTGCTTTATAGCTTTATTTCGGGACGCAAGTAAACAAAGATTACATATAGATTTAAACAGATTCAACGATATTTTCATTTTGTTCAATTCAGTAGGGGTGGAGAATTTTAAACTGATTCGAAAATGGTTGCTTACTCAAAAACAATTGACATTATTCTGATGTGCTCTCTTTTTATTCAATGTTTAATTAACTTTAAAAAGTTTGAATATTTCCTACGAAAATCGATGAAATACAATGATTTCTTTATTAAAATATGATATTCCTAGACCTTTAATATATCTAATGTGCTGACTATGTATTGGATATATACTTGTGGCTTCAAATAGTACTGGATCACGGGTCCTTTTATATATTTTTAAGAATATAAATAGTACTTGAGCTTCATAAGAAACTTTTAATATAGAGTATTGTTTTCATTAAATATTCGTAAAATTCGATTGAATTCTAAATGTGTTTTGATTACAACATTGAAAAGATAGATTATTTACTAATTTATTGCAATTCGCACATGAATATTGTGGATTATCACTGAAAATATAATGAAAAGATTTTAAAATAAAGAATAAAGGATTTGCTTCTCAAATAACATCATTAAGTATCCATTTACTTCAATAAATGCAATACAAATTTAAGAAATTTCTGATACAATATTCTAGTTTAAAAAATAATAAGGATCCTAGATTATCTTGAATAATTGTATATAGTTCATCTCTTATATTTCAAAGCAATTTACCAGCTGGAAAAAGATATTCATTCACACAATTTAAATTAACAATAAAACACTATTTTCTATTTTTACAACACACACCTTATAAAATTATATTTGTTTTTTGTCGTTAGGTAAGTACTAAATAAACATGAATAATTACATAGAGAAATTCTGAGAACCAGATTACTGTAAATTATTTTATGTAAAACGAACATTTATATAAAAAACGGTATCATATGTTTGAGTTCTAGAAATATAAATTAAATGAAATGAATAAAAATGATCACTTCTTATATTTATAAAAAACAATTTTGAAAAAAATAATAGTTTCATACCAATTTAGCAATGTAATTTTAAAAATGACAAGGGATATTTGAATAATTTAAGGTATCTGGCATTTAATAAGATATAAAATAAAAAAAATCTACACATTTATAAGAAATAAAGTAAAACGTGTTATACTTTATTTAAAATAAAACGATCTGCGTAAATAATTTATTAGATTTTTTTGTTTGTGTGGAATTTAATAATCTCATAAAACTAAATTATCAAATTAGAATCTTGCTGTTTAAAATACTTAAAAAATTCGGTATTTTTAATAATAAAATCATGTAGTTTTAACAATAACGATTCGTTATGTTAATAATAATTGTAGTCACGAATATGTTACAATATGCGGTCACCTTTGCTATTACCAATGTACTTTTATTTTGTAGCCTGGTTGTGTGCGAATGAGAGAGGTACAGGTACTACGTATTTATTTAAAAGAATATCATATATTTATTAAAGAATTATTTATGAAGTTGCAAGGCAATAACGATTGATTTAAGTATTACGTTATATAGCCTTAGTTCACTTCTATTTGGAAAATATTATACATGAAATAAAATATAAATACGCAGTGCGCTAGTGATTTAAATGCAGTACGCTACAGTACTCCCTTTCGAGTAAAAACGTAATATTGACAAAATATTCAAAAAGTTATAAATTTAATATCAAGAAGTCTCCACAGACCCTAACCCTTGAAGATTTTTTTTCACAAACCATATGTACAGGGCTTGCCCGTGGGTTAATTGATGATTGTATTATACCTTCGTCTATCATTAATTGAATTCTTGTTTGAGCGCCACTAATTTCTCGGGCAACAAATGGTGGGCTTTAGCAAAAATTGGTAGTCAGAATACAGTGGGAAATGCCATGTTTAATATATACTTTGTTTACAGATGTATTTGTAACTTCTGAAAATTCGTTTAATACGTTATAATAATGAATTTATTTAGAAATAGTTGATAATATAGGGATAGTTTGTTTAAAAATGTATCCTTTTGTAGTTACGTTCATTAAACGATCAATTAAGCTGAGGTTTTGAATAATCAGTAAACCGTATCTTTACGTATAAACCGTATTTGAAACAATCAATAAACTGTAGTTTTCTTTATTGTCTGCTCCTAAAATTGGATGGTTTACATCGGTAATTATAAAGTTACATACGAAGTTTCTACGCATATCAATATTATCAATCTACGAGTACCGTAGGTAGATATTTTACAACCGTTGTACAAACTCCATAAAGGAAAAAATCTTCGCTTGGGCTTTGAATATATGTTGCATGCTTTGGGTATACTGAAACTACCACTCCACTACCAATAAAAATTTGTGAACCCGTTGTACAGTCAAAAATAAAAAGGCGCAGGATTAAGACTATCATTTCTAACCGACATGACACATGAGCTCGTTACTTTTACGAAGAGTTAAAATCAGGTTTGAAAGTGCACCGTTTGTATAAATTGTGCGCTTTTTCTAAACTTAAAATGATACCAACAAATGGGTTTGTTTTGTACGCTTTCTGGGGATCTACCTTTTCAACTGTGAGAACGATGACGCTTATCAAAGTCAGTATTGCGATATTGTTGACGAGACAAACGAGTAATATTAGCTTCGAGTGCATTAATGTGATTTTGCAAAGTGTGTAACGAACGAACATCTGAAGGTACGTGGGGATTCGAGTAGTTATTAACCGCTTATACGAACGGTGTAAGTCCAGACACTTTTACTACCTTATGTTTTATCTGTTCTAACTCATTTGGTGGTATGAAATAGCAGAAATAATTTGCTGGCAGTGTACTGGTAAACTTTGCATCCGCAGTATATGTAAAACATATTCCGCGACATTTGCGGAAGCAATGATCTTTAACACACATAACAATTGAGTGGGACGCTTATCACCCATTTTCTATTCTTGCAATAAACTTTTTAAACGAGCCGTTTCACTTTGCGCCAATTGTTTAAAAATCCAATATTTTAATGCAGTGTATTTATTTTCAGGTGTCGGTGTACGTTTCAAATCACAACAAACACTAGAATGTGTGATTCGAGTGCAATCGTAACATAGTGACAATTAGTTACATCTACAGTTGTTTTTGCATTAAAAAACTTCGAATCAAGTTGTCCTAACCACAATTCTGGGTTAGATTTCCAAAACGGTTGATCTTTGAAAGCAACACTTGCTAGTTCAGTAACGTTGGCTATTTGAAATAAGGGTTATTGTCTGTCGGCTTTTGTTAGTTATGATCTTGCATTTTAGTTACGAATGAAAATTTAAACGTTAACTTACGGTTATTAGACTTTATGTATAATTTTATTGATAAAGCACCAAATAAATAAAAAAAAGTTTCGGAAATTCGTCACTTTTCCACTTATCGCTACTGGTTGCGTTATGCTAATCCCCGGAACAATCATTGTCCTAAAGTCACCATTTTGCAGTCACTATTTTGTAGTCACCAATTGTAGTTACTATTTACGGACACCTTTACGACTACTAGACTACTAATTTACTTTTACTGTACAGTTTGGTTGTGTGGGATAGTGAGAGCTGCAAGTACTACACATTTATTTAAAAGATTACATGAAGTTTAAAAGGCAATAACGATTGAGTTAAGTGAGGCGTAACGTTATATTGCTTTAGTTCACTTCAGTTCGTAAAATATTATACATGAAATAAAATGTAAATAAGTAAGTGCTCTAGTGGCTAAAAGACAGAACGCCACAAATGTTTTTTTCTAGTTAATGAGTCAATATGTATTTATTAGATCTTGCGAACAATTATAGAGTAAAACATGTAGCAGAATGTTATATTATCTTATGAAAATTACAAAAAATAAAACAAATATCAATCAAAACAGTTTAAAATCCTTAAGCCAGGCAATTAATGAATATATATAATATTTTATTATATAAAAACATTTTTTTAAATTATTTTCATACATAATTATCTCTACAATATAACACATAAAAAGTTTTTATCACCTAATTTTCATTTGTTATATGTTTATAATATATATTGGACAGTGAAAATTACTCAATTTTTAAAAATGCGTTAAATTATTATTGAAAGTCAAATAATATTACACATTTTGTGCTGTAAATATCGAAATTTTAAGAAAAGAATCAGTATAATAAGCATTTTAAGATAAACTGAAACCAAATACAAACCAAGCTTTATATATGAATGAAATTCTAAGAAAAGCTGTTAAAGAAATATATTTGTATTAAATTGTATGTGCAAGACGTTGAAATTCATTTTAATAAATTAATATTAATAAATTTATTATTATTTAACACGACATTTTAAAATATAAATTGTTTTAATTATAATTATTAATAGGTTTTAACTTAAACTAACAACATTAGGAAGTTGTTGTGTTGTAGCAGCAATTTACAATATTTTATAAGAAGTTTCAAATTCACCTATATATAATTAAATTACTAGTATCTTCTTGCATGTTGTATATAATTAAAATCACTCTATACGATGTCGCATATATTATTCCGTATTTGGAGATATTTTATATTTTTTGTTGATTCGATTTACTTCATTTTTAACATGTTACGTTGACAATCCAAAACAAAACATGAATCATTTTAAAATTACTTTTAACAACGCATTAAAAATAAATAGGTATGATTTATTGTATTTTTTAAAGTACACACTTTGATATCTAATTTGAATAAACTCGAAGCACAGATCTATTTTGAAATGACACAGTTTTAAACAATAAACATTCCTTTTATCTATGGGAAGCCGTTTTAAAATAAAAACTAGTTTTTATTGCACTTTAGTATCTATACTGAAATTAAATTATAACCTGGAAATACTTGTCGAAACAAACCCTTTTCGTTTTTTGTTCCAATTACATTTTTACAAAAGCCTTTTTTTTATAGCAATTGTTACTTAGATGATAATTATATTCAAATATATTCACATGATAATTATATATATATATACCTATATATATATATATATATATATATATATATATATATATATATATATATATATATATATATATATATATATATATATATATATATATATATATATATATATATATATATATATATATATATATATATATATATATATATATATATATATATATATATATATATATATATATATATATATATATATATATATATATATATATATATATATATATATATATGTAAATATATATATGTATATATATATATATATATATATATATATATATATATATATATATATATATATATATACATACATACATACATACATACATACATACATACATACATACATACATACATACATACATACATACATACATACATACATACATACATACATACATACATACATACAGACAGACAGACAGACAGGCACACATACACACACACACACACACACACATACTACTCATCCGACTTTTCGATTATATAGCAAAAGAAAAAAATACTTTCATGACCGAAAATATATATTATTCTTCCTTATTCAATATTGTTTTATCCCATTACATCATTACAATATCTCTTTTTGAAATATACTTCACATTTTAAGATAGATAGTAATTTTTTTTCGTTTCAACGTAAACATATATAGTATATATAAACGCCAAATACCAATTCTGAAAAATGTACATTTCCTAAAATATCAACCGTTTCATAATTCAAAATGAAATTTAAGTTTAAAGCAATCTGTTTAATGTATATTTTATAAATAAGTCAATTTCATATTTGAAAAATGAAAATTTGAAATCTGACTTTTGGTTGGGAGAATCGTAAATGTAATTATATTAGTTCCTCCATATAAATTTATACGTAATAGTGGAATATAAATTTGAAATGTTTGTAAAATGAAATTTTTCTAAAGGAAAACATTGATTTTTTTTACTTTGGTGTTATTTATTATTTGACAGAATATAAGAAATGTATATTACGTCAATTTAAAAACTTATTTTATAAACAGTATACTTTTAAATCTACCTATATATTTTGTATTAATATTTTTATATAGTATTTTATGACAAAATGCAGTGAATTGGAAACTAGTAAATCTAAAAACATATTTCATTCAAATCGTAAAAAAGGTTTTTGTTAAGTAATTCTTGATTGCTATGTTACTGTAACCCATGTTGCAAATAGGGTTTTAATAATTTTAAGGTATAAAAGTAGAATTAAATAATTTTTTTGGGAGTAAAATAAGTAGTTATTTTTATACGATAGAAATTATAGCGGGTATAGTTAGAGTATATTTGGTGTTGAAACAAACAAGAATTATCATCATATATAATATTTCTGTATTTTAGATCCCTTTTACGCCCCTAACAAGCGACGAACCTTAACGAAGTGACGTATCAAGAGAAATGAGAATCCTGTAGCAGTGGCGAATCATAGTTTTATCTCATAAATATCAACGGTTTGTTTAAATTTGCTTTTAAAATAATTATTGCTTAAAAAAACATCTTTACACAATATTTCCAAGGTCTTGATAGAATGTGTCTTTGCAGGGCAGTCGGTAGCGGGTTCGAGACAATACAGGGCCTACTCATTTTTTCTCATCGGGTTCGTGAGGCTTAACAGCTAGTTCTGCTAAATTTATGAATTGTTCTTAATTATTTTAAGATATTCGGACTGTTTTCTGTAAACTATTGAAATGTTTATTGGCATTTACTCGTAGGACATTTTATAATTTTATAACAAAAGTTTGGCTTTCAAAGTAATTGATTGTCTAAATATTGTGTAAAAACGTTATGTTTTGAATATTTAAATCATATAGATAGACCAACAATATGGGCTGCACAATATGGTCTAAACAATACGAAACAAAATGATATATTGATTGTCGGAAGAAATATGTGTGTGAATGTAAAATTATAATTACCAATACTATAAAATACCCAGAAAACAACGGCAGAAACTTGCAGATTGAAAAACACTATCAGATGTGTATTGTACTATTAGATCCCTGAAAATGCTATCGTGAACTGCCCTACAACAACCAACAATTCGACTTAACACTGATCTCTAACTACACAATAAGCCAGCGACTGTATTGAGCTTTCTGCTGAATACCAAAGCTCTTACTGAGGCCTAATGGCCTCCTATTCTGCTCTCACTTCTCGGTGTGGCTGATAACGTATCTTAATGGAATTCGCATTGATTTCTGATGCCTGAGAAAGCGTTACCGCTCTATCTAATCAATGGATTGAACAATTAATCATTCCCTGCCTTTGGCGAGCTCGGAAAACAAGCTGGGGGATTAAACAGAGTTGGTTTGTGTAAGTGATATCTGCGAAAGATTAATGCAACAATTGGAGGGATTTCGACAATTAAGTCTGTGTAATTAATTTTTTGGGACAATTATAGATAGGTAATTTATTAATCAAAATAAAAGGTTTCTTAACGCAAATGTATTTTTACAAGTAATGAAAAGATAAATGTCTTTTTTTATGTTTTCTTCTGTAGTTTTCTAATTAAGAAATAATTATAAATAGGAAAAAGTGGCGATAGTTTGGACTAAACCGGAAAATCAATGGTTTTACAAAATAATAATTTAAATATCTTTAGGTTTCGATTTTTAAGTGCATATTAGTTGTTCTCGGTCGCAATATACACTCGATTTTTGCTATTTTACCAGAACGTATTCCTCTATAATTTAAGAAACCTATTTGAAGTCTTTAAGGGAGACCCGAGCCCCAAATCCTAATTTGTTTATTAATGAATTCAGAAATACCAATTTTTTTATATTATTAGAACATCTTTTTCTAAACAATAATCAAAAACAAAAATATGTTTAAAAAAATTATTTTTGATATTTTTGGAATTTTTTAAGCTTAAAAAGACGTTTTTTAAAAACACTACTCCTTTTTCAATTTTTAATGTTTTTAAATTTTTTTAATTGATTAAATAACATCAAAGTACACACTACAATCGTATGTATAGACTTTTGCAGATTTGTGTTTTAATTATTTTTAAAAACTTATTTAAAGTTTAAAACCCAAAATATATTCAAACTTTTAAGTTTAATAATTTGTAAAAAAATAATTTATAACTTAATTTAAAAAAGCTATACATACGTTTATAAAACAAATATTAGAGCTTCAAAAACTATTAACAGTTTAGTTTTAAGTTAATTATTTACAAATTCTTAGCATTTTAAACGTGACCAGAATTAAAAAAACATATTTTGAGTAAATGACGATTGTTGCAGACGAACAGTATGTAGAAAGATTATAAATGGCATATAAACATCTAAAAAAACATATGTTCTGTTTCTTTTACTGTTTTGAAATTTTGTATACACCTTCTCAAGTTTGTTTAGCATCGTTTTATGAAGAAAAAAAATTTAGCAATTTTTCCGGATTTTGGGGCTCGGGTCCCCCTTGGTGAAATTACCATACTTTGGTGACACAGTTAACGGTTAATAAATTATTAATTTTTGGTTTAAACATCTAAGAATTACAACCATATTTTAACCCTTTTACACCGCCAGTTCTCTAGCAATAAACATACATTTTAATTTCTTAGAAATACTGAATGTTGAACACTTTTCATATCTTAATTACTGGTGTATTCTTTAAATGATATATGCAATAAAGAATTTTTTTAAAAGATACTTTTTTGAAATATATTAGTTTATGACTAATTTACGGCTTTTACTTGCAGTCCGTTTCAACCCTATTTTTTTATTGTATATACATTTAAATATGCACTTGAATGCAATATATATTAAAATCTCTTACTATAAAAATCATATTACAATTTGGATATTTTCCTCGTCGTTTCGAGCATTAAAATAACAGAGAAGGATAGTAAATTTATTTGTCATAAATATAACATTATATAAGCAATATAAAAAAATGCTAAACTGTATGGAATGAGCTTCGGAAACAATCAAATATTCATAATAGATAGTTAATATTTCATTTTACATAAAAATCAGAGAACCAACACATCGAAGTTGCCAGACATGGTTCGTGAAAAAGCTTTACTTTAGACTTGAAATGTCGTTAGACACCGTATGTAATACACTTATGTTCACTTTTAAATCCAGGATAAAAATTTCGTTTTAATCGCAATTGAGATTATTTATGATAATCATTCTGTTAATTTAAAATTTATATTGTAGAAATAAATTATTACATTTTATGCTACATTATTCTCTCCATCACTTCATCAATCTTATAATGAGGACCAACAAATTATTTATTTCAATATGTAACTATTACACTTATAAATATTTGCATAAATATTTTAGAAACTTATACAGATATGTTTATGTATTTGTACTGAGTAATCCATTTGATGGGAAAAAGTATTAGATAACAATCACATTTTACGCCGAACATATTTAACAAAAATGGATGCATTATAAAGCTGTTGGAGTCGTTGGAGTAAATTATTTATTTTAATATGTAATTACTACACTTATAAATATCTACATACATATTTACAAATGTATACATATATGTATATGTATTTGTACTGAGTAATCCATCTAATGTAAAAATAACGTATTAGATAACAATCCCATTTTACGCCAAACACACTTAACAAAATGGATGCATTCTAACGCTGTTGGTGTCCGAGCTTACAAACTCCAGTGAAATCTGAAGAGACATGAAATAAGTGAAGAGATCAAGTCTATTCATCAATCAAGCTTACGTGTCAGGGCGCAAATTTTGTAAGAACGAGCTGTAAATCCCCGAAGAGGGCACAGGGATTAACCTTGCCTCTTTTGCTGCGGAAGAAACAAAATAACTCACGGAAAACGCTTGTTGTGCAAAGTATAAAAGTGAAAATAGACTTTTTGTTAAAAAAAACTTCTAAAGAAAAGCTTGGCGAATGGAACGAAAGGAATTGTTTCGGATCTTTCGAAGTGTGTTCAAAGTTATCATTTGGTATTTATTTCTGTTTTCGCAGATTTTTTCGGCCCCCTTTTCCGAAATCGTTTTTCAAAGATAAAGCGGAAATTTTGAAATAATGCCACCTTTATTATTTTTATTTTAAAAGTGTACTTTTTTTTTCGTTGCATGGTCTTCACATGAATGGGTGAAAGACCCTCTCGCTTAAATTCTTTTTGCCGTTATAAAGTTGGCTTTTTATTTTAAGAAATACGATTGACACGAAAGTATAGAGAATGAAAAATTGTTTATTGCCTATTTTTCAAGAATTCTCTCTATATAAAGTAGCTTTAAAATGCATTCGAATCTACTTTTAAGATCTCTAGTGCTCTGGTTTGATATTTTATTGCTATATATTTATTATACGATTTCATTTTAAAATATGCATATTTAAATTATTTTTTGGGACATGCAAGGTGTATTTGCATTGCTATTTGATGTCATATCATAAATATATTCTTGCCCACTAATGGAAATGGCAAAATTCTAAAGTGTTTTTTTCTATGCAAAATAGTTCATTTGATATTTCTAAGTTATATAATTTGTATACGTATTTTATTTTTATTATTTCTAGATATTACTTCCAAGAAACCTTCGATAATAATATAATTATAACATACCTTCCTACCAAACTTTTTGTCTTTTAGTCTTCCTATCTACCAAGGTAAACACAGGCACGCACATGCGCAAATATAAGTTCTTAGCCCTAGCACGACGTTAATTCAACCAACTACAGAATACAGACAACCAGTGTTTGTATCCGTAAACCAGATAACAATCTTTCTACAAGAAGAAAAATAAATACATTCGTATGCGGAAGAACGAAAAAGAAGAGAATAGAAAGAAGTCTTATTTGAATGCCCAGCACATCTAATGATTTTGCAAAATCCTTCTTCGTTTCCAGAGCCTCTGTTGCACTGCAAAAATTATATTTGTAGTTTTTGAAGGAAACCTGATAACTTAATCTAGCTAGTTTCGTTATCAGTGCACTGATTGCATAATTACAAATAATGTTCATTATTTCCATATTGTAATAAAATATAGTAAGTTAAAAAAACAATTAATAATAAAATAAAAACAATTAATAATAAAATAAAAACGATTAATAATAAAATAAAAACGATTAATAATAAAATAAAAACAATTAATAATTAAATAAAAACAATTAATATTTAAATAAAAACAATTAATAATTAAATAAAAACAATTAATAATCAAATAAAAACAATTAATAATTAAATAAAAACAATTAATAATTAAATAAAAACAATTAATAATTAAATAAAAACATTTAATAATTAAATAAAAACAATTAATAATAAAATAAAAACAATTAATAATTTTAAAAATAATAATAAAATAAAAACAATTAATAATTAAAAAAAACAATTAATAATTAAATAAAAACAATTAATAATTAAATAAAAACAATTAATAATTAAATAAAAACAATTAATAATCAAATAAAAACAATTAATAATTAAATAAAAACAATTAATAATTAAATAAAAACAATTATTAATAAAATAAAAACAATTATTAATTTTAAAAATAATAATAAAATAAAAACAATTAATAATTAATAAAAACAATTAATAATTAAAAAAAACAATTAATAATTAAATAAAAACAATTAATAATTAAATAAAAACAATTAATAATTAAATAAAAACAATTAATAATTAAATAAAAACAATTAATAATTAAATAAAAACAATTAATAATTAAATAAAAACAATTAACAAAATAATTTCAAATTATTAAATTAACCCCTTCCCCATAATTAACATATTTTAATAATATTGTACAAATCTCATGTACACAATTTTTCTACTATGGATGTCAAAACATTCGTCTAAAACAACACATTTTATACTGAAAACAAACACGCAGTAAAAAATACTCAGTTTCAGACAGATATCAATTTGTCTACGGAAATGAAAATAACTAACGCAATGTGAAACGATAGACAATTAGATAATCCCATTCGCAGGAAAAAATAGACATCAATGCATGGATACAAGTATTGCTTGTATTCCCAACTTTAAACTTCCCAATAATAAAATAGTACATCACGTACTTACATAACCCTTCTTTGTTCCTAATGTCTGATTAATATGGTTCTTGGGTTCGACGAATGGGGAGAAGGGAAGGGAATTATTGTTTTTGAAGTGTAATTATACAACTCAATTTAACATCATGAGTTTGTCAATGCAACTAGTGCGTAATATTTTAATTAAATAAAGTATTTAAATAGTACACTGAAAACAAAAAAAAATATTTCGCAAAATTACCAAACATACATTAACGATATTGCACCAAAGTCATGCACACGAACTTTTCCGCTGTATCAGTCGAAACATTCGCCTAACACAACACTCTTCCTCACCGAAAACAAACTCGCAGAATACGGACAATCAGTGTCAGATAGATAACAATATGTCTGCAGAACGGAAAAGAAATAACCCCGTGTGTAAAATGACGGAAAAGAATAGAATAGAAACAAGCATTGCTCGAATTCCCAGCACAATTGAAGAACTTCCGAAATCCTTCTTCGTTTCCCAGAGTCTCTGGTTACATTGCAAAAATGATTAATGTGGTTGTTGGGCGCGAAGACGGGGGTGGGGGAGAGGGGGGGGGGACGTTTTTGAAGGGGAACCAGACAACTCAATCTAGCGAGATGGGTTATCTATCTGCCGGACTGGAAGGCTGGGATTTTCTATCCGGTTATGACTGGTTGCTGCTGGAGTGTTGTCATCTGTTCGGGGAGACATTGCGAAATGATTATTTGTGGTTTGAAATGTGCGTGTGGGCAGGAAAGGCAATATCATTTCTTTCTTTACCTCGCTGAGGGAAGGTTGGTTTCCCGTTTGGGAAGTTACTTTTATGTGTATACATACATTTCTACTTTAGTGGGATATGCTTTCTTTCGGATGTTACATTTATGTTTTGGTTGGTTTGTACTTAAATGAATTTAAGTTTTTTAGATGTATAATGTATTTTACCTTTGTTTCTATCTTACTACTGTTGGCGGTTCCACTGTGGAATTTTAATATGATTAAAGTTGGCGATACTTTTCGGTTTTTATTATATGCGAATCCAGGTTGATGTGTAGCGGGCTCATGTTTAGGCTATCCACAGGACTCACGTGTGTCAATGATTGGTGTATGTTAAGTGAATAGGTGCAAGATATTAAAAAAAAAAAATTTACAAATTTATATGTTTTCTTCAATTATAAGCTCGAAAATTTTAAGTTTAGATAAAACAAATGCTGTATAATTACGGCCTGGAATGTCATATAAATATTTATGATTGCAATTCGTCTCAAAAGAAATAAAAGACAAACCACGCATAAAATCTATTCGCCTTATTTCCTAAGAGTAGAGTATATTCTTGAATACATATAAAAGGAAATATGGTGAAACAAAAAATTAAAAATGCGCAAATGACAGGATTGCAAAACTTTCACTGCATTGTAGTATTAACAAACAAAAAACGCACAACATTTGCAACCAACAAATCCCAGATAATTGCCAACCATTCCCAAATTTGAAATAATAAATAATGACTGTATCCGTCCAATGAATGGAAGCAGAAATTTGAATTCCAACCATTCATTTTCAATTCCGAGAAATGAAAGGATTAATTAAGCGTTATTCATCACATTTAAACGGGATGCCTTCTCAATAGCAATCTCTAAATTATGTAAGAATTTAAACAGAATCCTCGTATGACGTCCAACCTAAGTTATTATCCCAACTGATGATCTTCGGAGGATAGGAAATTGTTAAGTATTTGCATATAAATTGGAAAATTCTTTTATTTATTATGCGGGGCACATTTCGTGAATTCCACTTTCCGAAAGTATTTAGGTCATCAATTTCAAGTTATGCCAACCATCAAACTTCATTATAATTCTTAAGGTATTTTTAAGTGTTTTTTTCTTCTTCTGTGGAGTGCAGTGTGTTAATTTGATATCCTAGTTAATGAATTCAAAATGATTTTTTTAATGCGTATTTCTTTGATTTTGATACTTTTATCTATTCATCTTATTTCTTCTTTTAATTTCTAAGTTGCATGTCGTTCATTAAGGCTGCAGTCTATATATTTTGTTTTATGTACACATTTCAATTTATTTTTCTTTGGCCCTTTCTACACAGATGTTACTTACGCTGCATTTTGAAGAATCCTCTGTAATTAATAACACGGTTTTTATGCACCAATTATATAAGCTTTTGAAAAATAAAACGCGTGTAAACAGCACATGTGTAGAATAGACCTTATTCATATATGCTGTTGTGCTATTGTGTAAAAGTTGAATTATTTTTGTTTTCTCTTTTACTTTGAAAAAGTACCAATTTACTACTTATCGTATTTCTTATTAAATAAATATTTTATTTTGAAGAAAATATTAGATTTGACGGAATTAAGTAGTTAATAAAATGTATTTACTATAAATAAATGTATTTTGTTTATACATTATACTATGTTACAAGTAAAATAACTTATGTAAATTGTATATGTATTTGTGTGTTAAAAACAAATAAACAGCTCCAACATTATACGACCTTATTTCAAATATAAACAGCTCCAACATTATACGACCTTATTTCAAAAATAAACAGTAAAAAATACATATATTTTGAATGAAGTATCAATAACTAAATATGTGTATTTTGTTAAACCAGACTGAGAACTTGTTGCGACAAAAATTTGAATGAAATTTAACATTCATAAAAATTCGAATAGCACAAACTGACTTTTTCGTAGAAAACTTCAACACTTACTTTGGTAAACAGTAAGTTAAGCGTACTTACGTTTGTTTGTTTTATGATTTGTTTAACACAACTTTTCAAAGGAGCATGCGTACACATTTATTAGATTATTATATCAATGATAACAATAATTTAATTTCGATGTAAACAATGAAAGTAAAGGAATGGTAATAAATGTATCTGAATGCGCACTGATGATGCAAAACATTCCAGAAATATCATTCAAGAATATTTCTTAAAGGGACATTTAATTTAATTAATAATATATTCTGAAAATACCTTTCTCATTATATTTACTATGTATTACTTTGTTGGAAATCGATATTTGTTACGTGGATAATTTTATTGCTTGACACAATTATTGATGTCAAAGGGGTAAATTGTTCAATAATTACTTATTTATCAGCTATCTGATGTTAATTATAGACGGGGAAAAATGCCAAAAAGTAAATATGACAAATTGTGGTTGGATTTTTACATTAAAAGTTCTAGTGAAATATTTTATAAATATCAAATGTTACTTATTAAATACTTATAATTATCAGAAATAAAATTCATAGTTATTTTATTTGTAATGGTAAACTTTTTAAATAATAATGACATACTATAAATAAAGTTTCCAAAGGAACACAATTTACATTAAAGCACTCTAAAACTACTTTTCATTATATTTAAGTTCGCGGAAATTGTCTTGTCTTCAAAAAGGAAATTCCGTAGAGACTATATTTATTTGTAAAAATAAAATACACTTATTACAGTGCAATTTTTTATTAACCGTTGGCATTTGAAATCAGTTGTTTTGTTCGAAATATTTTTGAAGAAAATCCAATTCAAAGTAATTTCTATTAAAAGAATTGTGAGAATAAACTCGACAAATTCTATAAATTTTTATTATATATTTAAAGTTATTTGAATAATTATTAAGAAAATTTAAATACATATCTCAGAATGTTTGAAAATTTTTAGACTATCTTTTTCTTCGTGGATCTCTAGTATTGCCTGCAATGTTCAAGACTTTGAAATTGTAAAAGTAATCTATGTTAAATACATTTTACCGAATCTAAAACATTTATAAATCTTATAAAACTAATATTTATTATAATTGCTAAGACATTTACTTTTACAATTATAAAACAAAGGACATGAATGTGGATCCCAAAACGCATACTCCCTATTTTATATAACATATACAAGAAATGGGGTGAATTAATTACAAAGTAAACCAACACACTATTTTTTATACGCATATAAAACTAATTAAGTGTTCATGCCTATTAAAACCCACTTAAATCCATTGGAAACTATTTATTATTTGCTACTTGCTCCTTTATTCTAAAATATTAAAACAAATACCGTGATTTCCTCGGTCGAACTAACTTTCGCCGCAGAGAAACAGTGGAAATAATTGACTCATCCCAACATCATCCAATTTTCTGTCTCGGGACGCCCCGCATCACGTGACTTCTACATCACGTGATCCGGAGTCATCAGTCTTCATTAGCGTGCCTCTAAAATTTCATAAATGTTTACAGCGGAAACAACTTGCTTCACTGGATCCCCCTTACTTTGCTTACCTATAAACCCTATTATTTTTAAAGGGAGTCTTGTCGGTGGTTAAAAGGATTTAGTTAAAGTATCAAGTCTCGACAAGTTAATATCCTTTTGTTATACAAGAATCGCCTTTTAAACCCACAGGGGGGATAGGGGGATGGGAGTGTTTGTGAATGCTTTGCATCGATTTAATGCGAGAATGGACGAGTGAGTATGTAACTGATGATTTTTTTGTCATTTTGTCATAGTTTTCTTTTAAAAAAAAAAAAAACATGTTAAAAAATAAATAGTGTTTGTAAAGGTAATGTGTCTTATAAACTGCAGAAAACCATAAAAATAAAATAGGGTTGTACTATTTTGTCAAGGAACCCATGAAAATTCAGAATAAAAATTTCATGCAGGAAATACAAGGAAAACTGCAGTTTTTTTAAAAAAAACAGTTTAAAAAACTTAAAACAAAACTGTAATCAATGTAGGTTTTTGTTGCAAATTAATTCATAAAACATGCAAACAATCATTTAATTGTGTGTGGTACTTCCCAGTCCGGGTCACCAACGTTGGTACCGCCAGGAATGAAGGGCAGCCACAATATACTGTGGTTCCTTTGTGGTAAATGCGTGATGGTGCCGAGGTAAGAAAATAGGTTTGGGCAAACACAACAACTTTAATAAAAAAAACTAAAGTAAATTATAAGTTATCTACAGCATGCTAGAATAACATGGTAAGATTGTTGTTCCATGCATGCTACAGCATGCATATAACAACAATGGTAAGGTTGCACTCATTGCTACTACTCATTGCACTCATTGCTAACCAGGCCATCACGGACATGGGTGCATCTTGTTCTAATCCAGTGCGCTCACCTAATCAGGCCATCACGAGCTAACCAGGCCATCACGGGCATCTGTGTATCCCATTACCCGAGAAATAAGTGCTCGACAGGGCACCGCCACAATTTCAAAGCATTGAAAAAATTTACGACAATTTCTTTTAAAAAAAGATTTGATGCGGGACATTTTAAACTTTTAAAAAACAGCATTTCTATTTCCAAACTCATCTCTAAAATTTTCAAAACTCCTTTCATTTCATAACATTGATGCATTTTTAATACTAACTTTTTTGCTAGGTATGTGGGTAGTTGTATGTGGTTTACTTTTAAATAAATGAAATTATGTTATAATCTATGTAACCACCCTATATTTACAAGAAGTACGAAAATTAAATTATTTTGAGAAAAAAAATGTGTCTCACATACTGTAGAAAATTGACAAAAAATATGTTAGTTTTATACCTGTAAAGTTAGTTCTATTTTTGTTATTGCAGAAATAAAAGAAATCTCCGTGCGCCACAAAGGTGTAACACGAGGCTCACATATGTAAGTCTAGACATCTAATACATGGGGCAGTTATTAATAAGAATAACTCATATAGCAAAATATGTAAACGAACAGTTAACAATAAAAATATACTATATTAAAATGTAGTAAACAATAAAACTACAGAAAACTTTAAAGATACACATTTTGTTAACAAATTGGGGGCATTTAAGAGGCCGATTGAAATGTTTTTCGATTTAAGTTCCCTTTTGAGAACATCTATATCTCTTTCTTAAGCACTGGATATTCAAACAGAATATGTTAATCATTTTGAACTTTTTTGTGTTGTATTTACATAATAAATTTGATGGAGATAAGTAAAAATTTATAGAAATATGATTTAAAGTTACATAACTTGTTAAAAATTGAGTGATTTTTTTAATTTGTGGAAAAGTGAATACAGTTAATTCTATGATAAATTGAAGGAAAATATTGTTAATTTATCATTGCATTAGGACATTGAATATAAGTATTGTTCCGCAGCTAATGACTTTAATTCTATGATAAATTGAACAAAAATATTGTTAATTTATCATTGCATTAGGACATTGAATATAAGTATTGTTCCGCAGCTAACGACTTGTTTTTCAGATAATTTTTTGAACTACAATTTTGGAATACTTACAGAGATGTCTCGTTTGGTGCCCCCTTTGCAAACCAATCAGTCTTTTCGTTTCCAAAGATACCAATGTGTCCACGAACAAAAGAAAAGAAGACGCCAAATACTTTTTCTTTCTGTTTAATTAGTCTTACCTGATTACTTACAATAACGTTGTAGCTGAAGGAGGTGGCAAGCTTGTAATGATGAGAGAGAATCTGAGCATAGTTGTATTTTGGTAAGTGCATAAAACCATAGAAATAAAATAAATTATATCGTCAAATGAAATATACTACTTATCTTCTAAAATTTTTCATTATTGTTGACCAGGATTTATGTTACATTATTTGTCATTTACATGAGATCATTCAATGATATAGCCTACGCCCTACACATGTCTTCTCAGTCTTTAAACGGAATTTAAATTAAGTAGTATCTGATTTCAGCAAAGATAGTTACGAAAAAGTATATAATTAATGCTTAATAATAAATATTTTAAAAATTATTTACATAAGCTTAGACGAAATTCGTTACATTTAAAAACAAAAGTCATTTCATATGTAAATTTAAAAATTTGATAACGCATGTAGCGTTGTCACTAAGTTGTAATATTAATCTATATATAAGGCTTGTAAATGAATAAGCGTTATTTTTATTTTTAAATTATTGTTCGTTGAAAACAAAAAAACAAAAGCATAAAATAATTATTCTTCCCGCGCCTTCCAATTATATGAATTATATTTATGTCAACATGTATAACCCTATTTACATTGATTTTTCCATGTATATAAATGCATATTATACCATCAAAACCACATAATGAACTCTTAACAGTTTGGCAACATCAAACAAAATATTATGCTCCCCTATCTCTTTAAATTAGTTTACTTGCAGATAAAACTTGTAGGTGATTTTCGTTGATATACCACTGCATGCAACAAAATTCATCTCAATAATCCCATTTAAATTAATCAATTTTATACTCTCACAATCTCTTTAAGAAAACTAACATTCTAGCAGCAGAGGTCCAAATAACAGGCTGCCCTATTCCTTTCAATTATTTTACTTGTAGATGGAAACGCGCCTTCATTCCTTCGGGCATCAAATCAGTCTGCACAATCTATTCAACAACTCATAGCATAATGAATATAAATGATCCCTTATAATGAATATATGCGACGTGTTCCTACACAGAAACAACGATGGGAGCTAATTTCCCAAAAGGTTTACCGTGCTTTCGCAGTTTAAACGTAGACGTTCGAAGATCTCGGTTGTTTCGTGTGAAATAATGGAATATTTGACATTATTATATAAGTGTAGGTTATTCTCAATCATATATTGTTACTTTAACAAATATTTTGTTTGCATGTGGTTGTGATCTCTTAAATAATTTTAGGCAGACTTTACACTAATATTTGGGAATTGACTTAAGTAAGTAGTGTTTTTTTAAATATATATATTTATATTATTTATTATTTTCAAAATATGTTAAATATTTGATTGTTGCAAGTTTTAGTTGGATATATCCCTGAATATATATCTTTATTATTTTTTAATTTATTTATGCATATAATTATATTATGCATATGCTCTTACATGGTGATCAAAACCCTCACTATTTCTTTTTATGGGTTGGCAACGATAATCTTTGTTTACAAACACACCTTCGCGGTCGCCATTTGCATTTTACGATTGTGAAAGCCGTTTTACTTGTCGATATAATTTTTTTACAGAATGAGTGTAAGCCTTGCTACTGCGGTGATTAAACAGGGCTGCTATAAAACGTCTTCAAAGATAGAACGAGGGAGGCGTAGTAACGCAGTTTATCAGAAACGACGATCGCTTTGTTGAAGAACTTAATTTCGGGTGCATGACTGAAGTTTGCCATTTCTGAGTACTTCCCCTACTTTTGGGAAAACGAAAAATATTCTTCTGGGAAGTTTTCAAAATCTTGCCATAATGGGGAAGTTTGCCTAGTAAATTTATCTAACGTTCTGGATTTGTTAAAGGGTTTGTTATCTGACAATGCATTCGAATCATAAAACTATCGACATCCCATTATTCAAAAGTATTCCAAATTAATTTGTGCTTTTCTATCAAAACTCGGTTTTGGCGACATGAATTTAAACCCCTTTGCAGAATGCCCCCGTATTCTTAAGTTTCTTTAACTGCATGTATATTTGTACATTATATATATTATATATTGTTTTACATGTCGAAAAAAGTATTGATGCCAATGTGAATTTAAACACATGTTAATATTTTTTCATACAATCAGCACTGTTGACGAAGCATGGCAAACACGAACTTGCTATGTAATAATGCAAATAGTTATTAGATCAAGCTAATTATTTACATTCTTATTTATACCTATACAAATTTACAGTTTCAACTTTCAATATTTCCAGTATTGTTTTATATAAATACACTAAAAAATAATGTTGCTAGGATACATTATTATTGTGTCCTGTCTTACAGAGAGCGAAGCGAGAATCGGTTTGCAAAGCAAACTATATAGGATGCGGAGTCCCCTAGTGTACATATAATTAAATTGTTAAATTGAATGTCAATTAACTGCATATTTTTAATCTTTATTGTTACATTACAATGAAATAAACGGCATATGTAAATATGCCATCTTAAATGCTTAAAAGAATAAATCACTTTCAACAATCTTAGTTATATTTGTAATAATGTGTAACCGTTTTAATAAATTGTTTTATTAACATATTTTTATAATTTCTTTTGTAACAAATGCAGTACTTTATATACTTTTCTGCTTTCATGACTCATTCGTAACATATAAACTGCAAATATCTGGTTATATTTAAAGAGATTATGTTTTATTAAAAAATAAAATAAAACTTGACTTTCATAACTAAATGTTTACGATAATTTGTATAATGTATTAAAGTAGCTATTGAATTAAAAGTTTTTGACTTCAACTATAACAAATATTTTACTTCCTCTCTCAAAAAAAGTAAACAACCCTACAAAAATGCATAGCTGAAATAATTTGCATTAATTAAATCACGTCAATTCTCATTATATATATATGACATAAATTTAAATATAAAATTAAGCTAACATAAAAAAACACAAAACGTACAAAAAACTAATTCCAACACAAACAAAAAAAATGTTTATTTTCAATCGCATTCTTTGCCATTCAAATCTTACACCTGATCCCACGCGCTCCAGTGTCTTCCTTGACGTCAATGGGACCCTAAATTACTAGAGTAAAGAAATTACAAAACTAAAGTAAAAAAAATATATTTAAAGTAAGCCATTCACGTGTCAAGTTAAAGTCAGATTTTAATTGATTCAGCTGAAAAAAAACCCAGCTCTTTAGTCAAACGACTTTAATCAAAATAGTTTTTTTCTTTTGTGGAATGCGATTTTTTAACACTAATTTATATTTTTTTTTCGAAACATCTTCTTCTCCTTGCCTTTAAATTCTCAAGTGAACATCCATACCGGTTTTTTTTCCCTCCCAAGCGTCTTCATTTTTTAACTGCCTATTCAGAAGCTCTTGTATAATGATTTCTTTGGGCTAATTACCTCATCGGTCTTCTGCGTATGATGCAAAGTGGACTCAAATTATTCCTTTACTTTATATCATGAAGCTGGTTTTAAATCGTTTCTCAAATTATATTACGTTTAATCGTAGTTATTCTTTGGGCAGATTTGTTTTGTCTTGTGAATAGGTTTATCTTGTTATTCTGCTTTTTTGCGCTGTTTATTTTGGTTAAGGTATTCCCAAATGTTTTACACGTAGTAAACAAGTTTTTAAAATAGGCTGTTTAATTTTCTAAAGATTTGTAGATTAAAATTTAATTTGGTGACTGTTTTTTTTCTCTAAAAGTTTAAACAATTACGATGTTGTTTACTGTTCATCCAAAGCAAACTTTTATTTATTCTGTTTGTAGAACTGAATTACTTTAAACTGGTATTCTGGGTTTTTCTTGTCAATATTAAATAGGTATTATATAATTTTCTTATTAAATTTAAATTATTTAAATTTGAAGGTGATTTTTCAATTGGGCATTGACAACATTTAATTCATTCCTTAATGATAAATTTTAAGATTTGTATTTGAAAGTTTAAGTAATTAATTAGGGAACATCGTAATATATTTAAATATTTGTTTGTTAAAAAGTAAAATATACATTTCAAACATACATTGTTCTAATCATATTATAGTTAAAAAATCGTTTACAAATACAATCATCATTGACACCGCTGTTTATTTTTTTAATTGTATTATTAAATTTTAATGAATTTTATACTTCTGCATTGCAAAGTTAAAACTTTATCATGTTTTTTATTGAGTGGTTGTGCAATGAGTTTTTAATAGAGTTTCTTCTACTAAATTAAAAAAAATATCAATACTTATATATAAGAATGGAGTGTCTGTCAGTGGAATCGAACAAAACCCCTCATTTTGAGTTTTCTCCACGAATTAAAATACACTGATTCCGAAAATAACATTAAATTTTTTGTCTGTCAGTCTGTCTGTCTGTTTGTCCGGATTTAACTCAAAAACTACTGCACGGATTTTTATGAAACTTGCATCATTTGAACAAACTTTTCTTAGTTTAAAATCTGCGCTTTGTTTCATGTGGATATCTGCAACCATTCAAAAGTTATAGAACTTTTTCCATTTTCTCTAACTTTACGCCTATGGGAAATTTACATCTCGATCTTGCCTTCAAAACATTATTCTTAAAAATCACCTTGGCCACCAAAAATAGTTTTCGACAATACTGAGATAAATGATTCATTTTGATTAGCTGATGAGTAAATGTCACCAACTGAATTAAAAATGTCGCCAAATGAATTAAGAATGTCGCCAAATATTGCCAAATGAATTACAAATGTCGCCAAATGAATTACAAATGTCACCAAATATTGCCAAATGAATTACAAATGTCGCCAAATGTTGCCAAATGAATTAAAATATCGCCAAATATTGTCAAATGAATTAAAAATGTTGCCAAATGAATTAAAAATTTTACCAAATATTGCCAAATGAATTAAAATTGTCACCAAATGTTGCCAAATTAATTTAAAATATCGCCAAAGTCTGTCTGTTTGTCCGGATTTAACTCAAAAACTACTGCACGGATTTTTATGAAACTTGCCAAATGAATTAAAAATGTTGCCAAATGAATTAAAAATGTTACCAAATATTGCCAAATGAATTAAAATTGTCGCCAAATGTTGCCAAATTAATTTAAAATATCGCCAAAGTCTGTCTGTTTGTCCGGATTTAACTCAAAAACTACTGCACGGATTTTTATGAAACTTGCCCCATTTTAACAATATGGTCCCAGTTTAAAATCTGCCCTTTGTTTTAGGTGGATATCTGCAACCGTTTAAAAGTTATGGTACTTTTTCCATTTTCCTATACATTATTCCTATGGTAAATTTACATGTAGGTCTTCCCTTCATAACATTATTGTTAAAAATCACCTTGGCGACGAAAAATATTTTTCGACAATAATGGCTGCCTTCTATTATTGCGATGTTTCATTGAAAAGCACATTTATTAGACAGCAGATTATAGGAATTGGTCGTTAACTTAAACCTCGCCAACCGAAGGAGGAAGATAAACCACCAGTTTCGTCTGTTGCTACGGGTATCTATGCATGCCCCGAACATTTATTTGTTTCAAGATCTTAAAAGCGTCGGTGGTTAATTTCCTATCCAACGCTATCACATTTATGCCAACAGTGCTATTTGTTACGAAGTGGAACGGTGCTACAGCGTCGGAATAGGTGCTCCTAATTTTGAACTTAGGTTTTCTATATTTATACCATGTTGCTTATTTGAAATGTTTCACTTCAGAATAATTTTATTGAAATTCAGAAATGATTATTTGAAATGATTTTGATTTATAGAAAAGTATTGCCTGTAAATATTGATGCTGGCATATTTAAAATAATTCTACTTAACAATTCTCTAAAATTTCAGGGTATACAGTTACAAAATAAAATAATTCTTTATTTTTCTTAGAAATAGTTATTAAAGACGACACCAAATCTCCGGTCACCAATTGGCAACCAAAACACTTAGCCAAATACAACAACTTATTTCCATTTGGTAGAACTGAATATTTTTTAGTTTCGATATGTTATTGTATTATCAGTACTAAAAATAATGAATGCAAAGTTTAATAATTGCATTTTTTTGTTACTGGCGTTATTTTTTCAATAAAAAACATATATAAAACTTTTTTAATAATATGAGCATTCAACGACATTTGGCATTCAAACAACATCGCCAAGTGTTTTATTTTCATTATCTGAAAAATGCATTATTTTTAAAGACATCATATTACAGGCTTATATGAGGAAAAACGTTTTTAATTATTAATTTTTGGCGATTTTTATATTGCAAAATATATATATTTTACAAAGTTATACGCGGTTTACAGTTTATACGCAATAGTATGTAAAGTCGATAATTTAATTTTTTTTTAAAATTTGGTTAAGATATCTAAAAAACTACTCAAGTTAATTGAATAAATTTAGACAGGGTATAGAGAGCGATATTCGACTGGATACGCTAACTAGAAAAATCGCGCACAGCTCTTACTTCACAAACTGACCACGTGCAACGCCGGGCCATACTGCTAGTATATTAATAAATACATACATTTAAAATAAATACCCTCTGAATCATCTATTTCTAATCTAATATGATTATTTTTCGCATTAATACATTTCATATATTCATGCACGTACATAACTGTTTGCTGCGGATATAATCCATTTCCAAAGTCGTCACAAATTGTTGGAATATGACAATTGTTTACCTGTATCACATTTAGATGTATTGGTTTAATAAAATATTATTTTTACTCAACCGATTCGGGTATGTATTAAATACGTCGCTAAGTTTTAGCAACATACAAAGTAGTCTAAAACATACCAAAATGGGGATTCAGTATGTGTACTTAAACAGCTAAACAATTACTATAGAATAAAAAGATATAAACACACTTTAAAAGTTAGAATGTCTGATGCTTATAATTATTCTGTTAATGCTGAAGTTATGTCTTATTGCTCGAAACACGTGTATTTTGACCGAGCGTCTTGTTTTAACTTGACATTTTGCCATTTCATGTGTTTGACTGTAAATTTGTTTGTTACGCACCAAGATTAAACAAGGATTCGATTTTCCTCAAATTTGGCAAGGGTTTTTCTTGAATTTAATTCAAATGACGTATATGTTTTATTTAAAAAAATAAATTATTTTATGATTTCAGAACTACTATATATATGACCTTCACTTTTTTACACACTGCGTTGACCTGCAATTTGTATTTCCTATATAGTTCTTAAGAAAATAACAGTATTTTTAGCTAGATAATGAACCCACAGTGAAAACAATTAATTTGATAAATAATGGACAGTCTGCTAATAAACTAAAAATTTTTACTTGAACCCAGCCAGGAAATGAATCTATGTAATTCCTAGAGACAAGTTTAACTATACATTTTTAAATTTCACCATAAAAGTAATAGATATTACTTTTCGCCATTATTGATTTCATGGCACCGACCCAAATGGCTTGGAAATTGGCTGCCGAAATAGATATTTTGTTCTAAAAGTGGTTCCATAGACGTAAATTTATCAAAATTATTATTCGTTTTTTTACGATTTAAAAAAAAAGTAAAGATATTAATGAAAAAGGCACGAACATTTATTTTGATATGTATTAAATTGCTGATATATGTACATTTGATTACCTTTATAAACCAAGCGAGTGTTATAAAATTATGACACATTTATCTTTTTTAAAAATATAATCATTATAATTGTTTATTGTCATTCAAAAACAATATATAAAAGTGATATAGGTCATTAAATTCACACACATCTTTCTACTCAAAGTAATTTTCACTAACAGGCATTTCTATTAATGCACACAACACCACAACAAATATTTAAGCCATCGTGAATAGGTCTTAAGGAGAACAAATCGATTCCCAGCAACCATTCGAAAGGTGCGCTGTTAATCGAATGTTAGTTCTTTCTTAATCCAGTTACTGAGGGTGGGTGGACACGCAATTAGGCCTTCCCACTCGGAGAACCCTTTTCCCTGCCGGTCGAATCTCTTCTCGCTTACCTAATTGCCCGGGTGGCCTCTCCGCCAAGAGAGCCTAAAGGCCAGGGAAGGAAGGCGTTGAAGATTTATCCGGTGTAAAAAGGAAGGAGCCTAAACCTTGTTAGTGAGGGTCGGGGAAATGTGTGCCAAAGTGGAATGGTTTTTTCGCTTTTAATGGAATGGGTGATTTAAGATAGCTTTTGCTGAAGTATCGGAGTATTGAGGTGGTGCTGGGAGAGATTTTTAGGATCATTTGCTTTCATTACGGGGGAGGACTTGTGGGTTTATTGAGGTTCAATACATTCCGTTAAGGTAGTTATTGTTGTTGGTACATGCGATAATGTCTTAATGGAAATCATGTGGTTATTGGTGGATGTAGTTTTCCATGAGCTGGAATAAGTTTTATTAGAGCTTTTTTGAAATCCTTTATAATAACTCATACATTGTTTTTTGTAGGTTATTGGGCTGTATAAATTCCTATCTTGTGGATCGTAATATGTTTTTTACTTTTTGATGAGAGACAAATATCAAAAAATTATATTATATTTTATTAGTACTATATATAGAAAACTATAAACTTCGTAGACTATATTACAACTCAAAAATATGGCTGTCATGGTCAGAAGGTTTCTCTGTTGTCCTTATCTTGTTTCTCAATATAAGAGTGAACTTTTTTAACGTAATGTACTTATTTATTTAACATGTTATTATTTATTTAACATTTTATTATTTATTTAACTTTTTATTATTTTTTTAACATTTAAATATTTATTTAATTCTTTTTATTTATTTAACAGTTTACTATTTATTTAACATTTTATTATTTGCTTACCATTAAATTATCTTATTTATTAAATATTTAAACTCACTGTATTTAAGTTATTTGTAAATTGCCGTATGGTAACTTTTATTTTTAAAAATATTGTTTTACCGCAAAAAGTACACTTTATATATTAAACAATTCATACGGTTTTTTAGAATATTTAGGTGAGCAATAGATTAAGCATATTAAAATAATATTAAAAATACATCAATAAGTTATTATTATTACGTTAATTTTATTTAATTAAATTAACTAATTCGTATACTAAATATTGTAGTTTGAAGTCTATTGAACAATTCGTTGAAATATATTTTAATTTTATAAATTTTAACTATATGTACAAACGTTATTTGAATTAACAAATAATTTTTATTCTGTTGTATATATTACACATGCAAATCCTCATGATACGTTAGTACCATTTAAAATAAATATGTTAATCAATAAACCAACCTATTTCATTTTAATTCACAAAGTGAATACACCAATTTACATCTCAATCCTGGAGTCCTTCTAAACCAAACACGAACTCTTCAATCTGACAATCCTATCTATCTTCAACTGCGCCATTACAACACAGGTGGTGTCCATATCAAAGGACACTTAAGCAAAGGTTGGTAAACAACACACAGTGTCCTTTCAGTGTCTGATTTATTCGCCTGAACGGAGGTGTTAGGAAGCCTCTTAAATTAGTTTAATACGGATCGTGTCAATCGCAGGCCTTATCACATGACTGGAACAGAATCGAACTGATTACTGACACAGAAACAGTTTGGACGGTCAAAGGAAAGGATTGGATGGCCGTTTCGGAATTGAGGGAAAAGCCTGTTTCGAGTAATGCATTTCAATAATTAACTTAATTTTGCAACCCCTGGAATCGGAGTCCATCTATTCGACTAATGACCACAATGGAAGGACTGTTGTTGTAGTTGTGTCAACGTGTTTGGTTTCTGGTTTGCGCATTAGCAAAGGTGAATACGATTATGAGTGTTGGGTGTATTTTGGTTATTTGGTGTATATGTGTACAATTATGGTTGATAACAATAAAGTTGAATAATCAATTATTTGTTGCAAGGCAATCTTGTGATTGGTTACAACAAGCTGTTCATTTAAATATTTATGAAATAAGAATGTAGTACTTGATTTGAAAATTCCCGCAATAATTTGATCGAGTAAAATAAAAATGAATAAACATAATTGATACAATTTATATGTTATTTGCTTTACAACACATATTTTGATCTTTATAACAATATATAACTTATTTGCGTTAAATATTATTTTAGAAATTGGCCAGATAATTAGTGTATTTTCATTATTGAAACTTATAAGCTCTCAATCGGAATTGTTTCAGCAATGGCATTTTACTTTTACGAATATTTAGCTCTACCACTTACTATTTTTTTTTAAATAATTCATTCACGTAGTCTAGTAAGTTTATGTAGGACAATTTTACTACATTATTAAATAATGCATGATATATTTTCTATTAATATTTGTATAGTTTCTTTCTTTTTAAAATATTTACAAAATCAAGTTACTTAAAATTAAAATGTTTATTTAATGCGAAAAATAAACTTAACAATTCAATACATTATTTTATGAAAAATATTTACGAAAATATTTAAGAAAATATTTACACAGACAAAATTTCATTTATTTAATGAGAGCTAATGAACTCAACTCAATGTAATGCTAATGAAAAACAAGTTAGAATAACAATAAATTGATTTATTTTTAAATTATTACCTATTCTTAATCAATACTGCATTAAAATAGGTATTTTAAAATAATTATTTATTCATTCAATACATTCGCCATGAATATGACTGTGTATGTCTTTGAAAATGTTGCTTAAACTAAAAAAAATATACGTACATTTTAGAGAGTTAATGGATTTAAATTTAAACTACAAAAATAATATTAGAGCAATCAAATAAAACGAAATAAAACTATTGAAATGAATATATAATAAATATTGAAATATAACTAAAAAATTCCAGAAACACATATAAAAATTGTAAATTTTAATTCAATATATGTATAACCACTTATATAATTACAACTATTCAAATAAAAAATTTAATTAAAAATTAATGAAGTATGATACAAGTATACAGGATTTATTCTAATACCCTACTTATATAATTACAATTCTTATTCCTAAATTTAGAGAATTTAATGTCGTATATTAGAATAATAATTACACAATATTTCATAATTAATTTAATGAGGTAAATTTTAATTAAGTGCGAGATTCTTTTAAAAACGTGTTAGCTTAATTAAAGATTTTAATATGTTTCAGCCATTTAACTTTAAATAGTAGTTTGTTAACTTGCTAAATATGGAATAATTAATTATATTCAGAATTTTTTTTTTTTATTTATTATTCATATAAGTTAGGAGTTTTTGTTTAAATGTTATTCGGAAATTATATTCGTATATTAATATCATCTTAATGCTTATTTTTAAAGTTTAAATATAAAATGTAATTTATGCTTTAGTGTTTTTTATGATTTTTTTATAAGTATTTATAATATTTCTTTTTTTATATTAATATTCTATATTAAATAAGCTTATTAATCTGTAAGTCCTTCTTATTTCATTTTCAGTATTACATTACGTTGAAAATGAAATTAATATAGAATATTCCAGAGCAGCAAACTAAGAAGTATCACAAGGCAACTGGAAGTGTTTCTGAAACCTAAATGAAATAAATATATCAATTTAGGTATTATTGCATTTCATCATAGTGCTAATTCAAATAATATATTGGTAACACAATAAAACATTTTTAAGTTTATTTAAAAACATATAAAGTATTGTTATTTTTAAATATGGTAAAATTTTCTTATTGCAATTTTAATATAACCATTAGTTGATAAATTATTATATATTGTAAAAGAAAATAAGTAAGGAGGAACAAAACATACTTCTACAATTATTGTATTATGCTAATGATATGTTATATTCTGAATATATATAGATGCTTCACCAAAAAATGTTGCCCATTCCCTAATTCAGATGTTTTTAAATAAATTCCATTCAATACATATTTTTATTAAATTTAACCTTTAAAGTTTAATCTGTTTCATTCATTAAGCTTCATTTTTCAAATATGCCATAAAAATTATATTGGTGAGTTAATCTGGTACTAAAAACTTTTTTTAAATGTGCAGAACGTTTGTGTGTAATATGTAAATTTAATCTTATTATAATATAAATTGATAATTATTATTAATTATGATAGATGCTAGATTAATAAAATAATGCTATACAGTTAAGGTATATATGTAAATATAAGATAATTAAAAATTGTATATTATACCTGCATTCATGCTATCATTATTAATGATAAGTCCTGGTGATGTGTCTTTGCTTGCCTGGTTTTCTATAATATTATGCAGTTTTGTATTACAAATACTTACATAAAATACACTTAGTGTATTTACAGAAATGACATATAATATCCAAAAATGAAAAAAAAAAATGAAATTTATGATATTAAAAAACATTTTTAAGCAAATGTATTTTTTAAAATTAAATACAATTGCATTAAAACATATTTAAAACTGCTTTTGAATGAAATATGTATGTAATGTTTCAACACAAATTTAGCTGCACAGATCTTGTTTTATTAAAATCTTATATACATCTCATTTAAATGTTTAAATTAATGATCTGTCGAAAGCAAAGTTGTATTTCTTTAATACGCTCTTAAAGTGTTTATACATTAAATAAAAGGTAAATATGTTATACCTGATTTGAACTCTATTTTAACACTATTTATACAGTATTTTTTTTTTCTTAACCGGCTGAACCATAACACGATTAAAACTAATTTTAAACTAATTTCAGTAATCAATATGTAATAGTTATTAAGAGTTAATAACTAATAACAGTTTATAAAACAATTGATACAAAACCGACAATGAATCTCGAGTTTTAGCATTACCATACACTTTGCATATTATTGTACTGTATATTTCATGAAACGTATACACGTTAAGTCAGAAATTTAATTTAAACTGTACGTTTCCTGTTAAATAAAATTACTTCTATTTTGATTAATGCCACATTCTCAAGTTGAATAAGATACAAATACACAATTTTTTTTTATTCCAGAATATCCTACTTACTAAGATGAATTTTAGTTTGCAGAAAACTAAGAAAATATATCATCGTTACCTTACGTCTCGACATCTTTTAAATTAAAAGATGTCACAAAACATGTTTAATTAAAATAATTTTAGTTATTTTTTTTAAAAGATAATACATATAAACTACTTTTTTATAAATTAATACAATACAGATCTGCTATATATGATACACTATATATCTACCACATATGACATTTTGATTTTTCTTAACAAGTAATTATTCATGTAACCTTCTTCATATAATTTGCAAATATTAACGCGATGCCATAAATAAATTTGACATCACCAATATCCTTATACCTAACATTATACACATATATTCCGCATAGTTAGTATTTTACTGTATGTCCTCCATTAGATGGAGTGATAGTGCGCATATTTGGATGCATTAATGGATATCTGTATTTGAACCATTGGAAATCCGTTTATGGTATATAATATAATGTGTATGTGATGAATTTGGAATCCACCCAGAGCAACGTGGTATACGTGTGTATAGTTATCAGAAATGATCTTCATAAAGCCTTACTTATCATAGGATAATTCATTATATAAGTCGACTTCAATAAGTCGCCTTCAATAATTTGTCTGAATATCCAAAATTTTAAATTAAACACTATGCTTCTTTGAGAGATAATTTATATTAATGAATTATTTCTGCTTTTTAATCAAGTATCTCGGGGAATATACAAAAATATAACAAAGTTACGCCAACAAACAGTACATATAATTTATTCTTCTTATTTTTTTTTAAATACCAACGCATATTATAAATGATAAAGAATCAGTTGCGATTATTCTAATTAAATTGGATATATTTAAATTATAACGCGAAAACAATCTTGTGATTAATAAAAAATATTATTACTATATATTCCACATTCGTATTTCTTACGTACAGATATATATTTAATGTTGCATTTGTAAATTTAATCATAAGTTTGTAAATCTTCATTTATTTGTTGGACAAAATTATAGTTTATTCAGTAAAAAATAACCTTAAAAAATCCTTTACAAACATCAATTTTATAATGCGAATAAAATAAAAGGAAAACCCAATTTTACATTTAATCTAACAATGACATTTTCAAAAATGTTTAACTAACAAAACAATTACACCTTTTATTGATACGTCGGACTTGCAATAAATAATAATACGTTAATTGTATTTATACCATTTTCCATAAATATATTTTATGGATATAAAATTATTTTTTTCTAAATTCGATAGATACTTTTACCTTTTATTATGTTAAGTCTAAATTGTTCTTCCTCCACGTCATAGCTTCTTACACTTGGGGTATTGGCTATTTGGGATGTTTCTTTTCTTGAATTTTGTAGTATTTCTGTAATTGAAGAGAAACTAAGTAATGTAAACAAATCCTTAAAAATGTACTAAGGTTTCAAATAGAAAAAATAATTTTAAAAATAAGGTTATTTAAGTGAAAAAACATTTAATGTCAATATAATGAAATAATGCCTAAATGTAAATAGTCATTTAATATATATTTCTTATTTAATTTTAAAATAATGCGATTTTAAGGAAAGTTGTTTTAGTTATTATGTACTTATAAACATATACTTAAATGTTTTTAATTAGAAAAGTATACATGGACGAAATTGTAGTTTATTAAATTATAGATTATTTGTTAAAAGTTTTTTTGAATTGAAATGCTATGAATTAAATATTCTTTACGTTAAAATAATATTTTGTTTATTTATAATAGAATATTTGGTGGTTAGTTTTTAAATAAAAAATCCGCGGCAAACGTTTCCAGTATATTTTAGTTAATGTGAAATATATATTTTTTATATTAATTTATGTTGTATATATATGCATTGAAATACTGCGTATTCAATGTGTTTTGTAATTTAGGAAGTCTTTGGTTCTTTCCATTTGATTATTGCAAAACTGTCTGTTGAGCATATTATTAAATAATATACATGGTGTAGACCCTTTTATCACCCTCTTAACTTTGAGCGCTGATAGCAATAGTCACAAAAGCGAGCAAGATCCGAGTAAAGTGATTGACTATGCGCTTATACGATGAGACCGGTTACATTTCGGAAATTTATGGAGTTAGTGTGCCTATCACTAAAATTATAGAACACTGGAAAATAGTGAATTATGAAGTTGTAGAGAAGCATTAAATTAGTATGAAAAGACATATTGAGAAACTGAATTGAACGCGTATAGCAATCCTTTGTTTGTAGGAGATTTCGTTTTCGATATGCTTAAAAAGCTATGTAAGGAGGTATAAGTCAAACAAAATAACATGCGTTGTACGATGTGAAATTTTGGAATTCGTATTATCGAAGTATTTGTTTGAACCAAATGAATGCTTATCCAAAAAAATTGTAATTGATATTTTTTATATATGTCCCATAATTTTAGTGAGAGGAACGATAACTCCGTATAATTTCGATATAAGGCGAAATATTCATGTAGGGAACCTCCACTGTTACTAAATTTACATCCAGTGCAAAACTTAAAAAACAGCTAAAACGGGTTGGTTTGATTTTGTTAATTAACGTCGCACTAGAGCTGCACAGTGGGCTATTGGCGACGGTTCGGTGTCAATCTCGAAGGAAGGACCCGGGGAACACATACACATTCACACATGCACCTCGTTATTTTAGAACCATGGTCAGATGACGAGGAAACATCTGAACTTTCACCCAACGCCTTCAATAGACGTCGGGACTTTGGACCCCGATCAGATTTATCGTGCACCAGTCCCGTATACATGTCAGTATAATTTGTGTGGACATTCCGGACGACTTTCTAGTATTTTTGTAGCGAAGCTGGCAACCCTCCGATCGCAAGATCACTACTTTTTTACTTTTCTATGTCAAGTCCCTTTTCCGGATTCGAACCACCAATCCTCGGATTAGTGGCTGAACGCCTTACCAACTGAGCAACTGGGGCTCAGCTAAAACGGGAAATGTTATTGAAAATAACCGTGGGATCTTTCGCGCCATACAAACACTGTCGAAAGGGCATAACAGTCAGTTAGCACCAACATTTGTTTGCAGAGCAAAACACACGATGGATTCATAACCACAACATTCATATTCCGAAAGTTGATGACTATAACCTCGTTACCAAAGCAAGAGTTGAAAAGAAATAATTATTTTCACTATTAATAGGAAAACTTGTCCATATATGATTGTGAAACTAGGTGGACAGATGACACTTTGACTTCATTCATGCTCTCGTTTTAAATTTTGAATTTTTCATTCCCCGGGCATTTTAAGAAACTAATAACAGAGTTGCTTAATTATATAAACATTGTATATAGTAAGGATTGGTGACATGGGATGTGGGTAAATATTTTACGATATTAAAATATTTTTTTTTTAAGTAGGGTCTTCTTATGCAACTATTTTCAGCACAGGCAATTAAAATCTAATCAGTAAAACTTACAAAAAATATTAAAACATAAAAAAAATATAGAAATATTAAAAAATGTCCGAAAGTCGACGGGGTTTATATTATGCAATATTAAAATATATCGTTTTACAATCGATCTTATTGTACAATCGTTTAATGCGTATGCGAATAAAAATTGGATAATAAAAAAGTTAATATTTAACTGTTTAATAAAATTTTAAATTTTGAAGGCTTGGCAGTTTAAAATATATTTTAATTTCACATATATTTTCTTTCAAACATTTGACATCAATACACAACTTGTTTCATCGTTTGCGAGTTCAATTTAAATAATTAATAAAAATTAATGAACCCTACTGTGTATTGCATGCATAGAAAATATTACTTTCAAAAATTTATTACATTAATACATTTTTAACTTTTTAGATACTATAATATTTAAATGAATTATCCATTAAAATATAACCACACCATTCAATGTACCTTTGTAATTAAATACTTCTCTCATTCTTCCAAGAATATTCAAATTACTTCCCGGGAAAAGCTTAACAGTCCAAAGACCTCAAGACCAAAAAATTACAAAAGCATTTTTAATAAAAGAATGGAATAAAAAACGTATCTGTTTAATGCTAATGTGACTCCAGAGCTCTCACGACAAAACATTTGAAACCCGAAAGTACAATTTTCCCTTCTCCAATTAGCTTTGATTAAAGAGTGTCGTCAAAAGCCTCTCCTCCAATCCTGGTAGTAGTTAAATGGGATCAGTTCTTTCTTTAAAGACTCAGGAATGCTAAATCCTCCCGAATAACTTTAGAGATTAATACTAGTTGCCCAAAAAATGTTTTTGCCGAAAAAGATAAGTTTGGGAAATTAGGAATTTGGTTTAGTTTTGTTTATTGGAGAACAATATCAAATACTTTTATATTCGCATAATTAAGAAAAATAAACATCAATTTTAGTCTCTAGAGTTGATAATTTCTTTAAAACAAAGATTCAGGATCAAAATATATTTTCACACTGCTTATTTTTGTTCTGTATTTTAATAATTTTATTTGCGGGTAGTAGGGAAGGATTAATGTTTACTTTAAATGTGTGCGACATATTGTCTATAATTACTTTTTTGGTTTAATTTTAATTAGGATTGATATTATTTACAATTTATTCATTACTAAATGCGAATTATTAATAAAAATGTATTAATAAAAATGAAAAATATGTTAAGCGTATTTTCAAAATTATAATTATTCCCTTTTCTTCAGTTGCTTGTTTAAAATTCATTCCTAACGTCCAGTACAATAGTGAGATGTAATAACAATTAAGCCATATATTTACCCATCTTCTACCAAGAGGCATTGTTCATTGATACTCTATATTGGCATTAGAAAGGTAAAAGGGAGTTTTGTATATTTAAAATTAAAAAAAAATAAGTGTCCTTGTTGCACATTTAAATGTATTACATGGCACATTTAAATTTATTATTATATTGTTAAAAATAAGAACACATAATGATAAATATTAATCTTTTATGAATCATAATCTTCAACTTTAAAACTTATGTATTTAGAGAGAAGTTATTCAACATATTTTAAAATTATGTATTATAATGTACCATTTGTAGATTGGTACTTCTTTTTTATGCATTATTAAAACAAAGGTACGTAGTCAAATATAATTTAAGCAAAATATGAGGTAAATTCGTTTCAATATGAAAACGTCTCCTTTGTTTAACGTAGACACTTTGAAATTTAATTTTCTTATGGCAGATGAATTTATGCATCAAATAAGAAAATGTCATGCGCTATTTCACATTTTTTATAAGAGAGGATAAGGCAATTTAAATTTGCTCGCTTTCGTTTTGCCATTGCAAGTAACCATGAGAAATAAGTTGAGAAAAGTGTTGCATCCTACCACTTAATACAGAAATCCGATTTGAAAAAAATACAGATTACATTTGACAGATTCAGATTTTTGAACATTTTATCTTTTGAATAAAAAGTTTTACTTTGTATTCCGTTCTTGATGTTTTTTTTGCTTGCTGCTGAAAAAAAAATAACAGTGAGACGTAAAAATATGAATTTTTCTTGTAAGAGAAATTTGTCTTTTTCTTTGTGTTTTCTTTATATTTTCTGTCTAACTTTTCAACGTTTTGAGAAGGGAAGCGAAATATTCATGGGAAGACGGGATGTTGGAAAAAAAATGCAATCAGTCAAGTCTCCTGCAGTTTGCACAGCTAATAGAGTTTGCGGAAGTAGGAAAGTAAAATAAAATAAAATGCGGTTCGAAAAAAAGAACCTTTTGCATGTCATACTAAGGATTCGGTTTTGTAATCAGAAGAGACGGAAGGATGATGCATTTTTTGTTCTGAATATAAATAAATAATTCTCTTTTGCCTTTAGATATCGTACTTTGTTTTGATCAAAGAACATAACAAATAAAACAGGAAGCAGATCATAATTATTAAATACATGATATTTCTGAATTTCAATAAAAAATGCAATTTTTTCATATTGATTTGTTACACCATATGACTCTTCAACAAATTTGTTTATAAGATTTTTTTTAACTTCTGTGTAGAAGGGGCCAATGCAAGTTAAATCTGCCGTGGTCTAAATCTTTCCTGGTCCTGATCATCAGGAAATCAAATGTTGATTCAATGTTTTTCAAAAGTATTGATAAATAAATTAAGCGTGAAATTTTTGGCACATATTCTGGATCAATTTATAACAACGCTGCATTACAGTGGTTGTGTTAAGTTTATAGTTTGTACACATACAGTGGGTTATTTACTATGTACTATTATATAAAATATTCCTAACTTAGGATAATACCATTTTCTATTACTAGACAACTAGGCATTTATGAAAGTGGTGTGGGTTCTAGTTCAATAAGTTGTATTTTAATCATTTGAATGTCATTTCATTTATCAATAAAGATAAGACGAGTTGTAATCTGTAAACCACATTATCACGGAACGCTGTTTTGGGATTCAAACCATTTGAAATCCAGCCCACTCATGTATGTTTTTCTCGGTTATTTATTATTTTATAAAAAAAGTAACCAACGTCTTAGGCAGTGTATTCTGACTAACACTAAATACATATGCTTTTTTAAAAAATAAATTTGTTTTATTTGGATTATTATTAATTTTAAACAACAACTGTCAAAAATAATAACAACTGTATGCTTACCATATACCCGGATAGTTCCTGCAGTTTCTCCCAAAGTATTCTTAGCGACACATGTAAAAGATCCGAAATCTGTTTTTCTCATATTTCTTATGATCAAACTCATCTGCAACTTGTAGTTGTCGGACGTTGTAGTGAAGCTATTGTAATTGTTTCCAGATATGACCACTTGCCCAGACTCTTTCATCCAGAACGTCACAGGATGCGGGCTCGATTCCAGATTGCAGTCTAATGTTACCTCGCTTCCGAGAGCGGCCCCGACAAGCTGATTCGGGATCCACACCATTGGTGGAACTGCGATCGAGATAATGTTATTGGATGCAATAACTCCTAGATATAATTGCATTGCATGTAATAAACGAAATTATATTACTGCTGATATGGTTTCGGTCAGATCAAATGGAATGGTTATTGGGATGTTGATAGAAAGAAAGGATATATTGTAAGGTTATTTTGGTTTTATTAGTTTAAAAGGAAAGATGAATTTCAAACATACACATATATTATATTTTTATTTAAATTATTATTTTACTTTTGTATGTTTGTTATGAATGATACATGTGTAATTTTTTTTTTAAATCCCTTCTGTATTTTCTGTATGGTCAATATTTAAAGTATATTCCTAAAATGATCTTTATTTTTCTTCTATATCTTGAGTTATATCAAATTCATTAAAATATATTTTACTAGCAGTAATATCGTTTTGTTTGTTTATTTATGAATAGAGGATAATAAAAGTACTTATAATAATATTCACATAAACTTCCAGTATAATTGCGAAAAATGAATGTACATAATAAAATCACTTTAGAAGCAAGTATTATTGTTTAACCTAATTACAAAAACTTATTAAATAACACGAAACATTAACAAATACATTACCTATTCATATATAAATAAATTACATATCATAAAGTAATTAAAAACATATTTATAAATAAAAAATATATAAAAAATACATTGAGTCTAGTTTTCAAGATTAAATAAACAAAAATATTAATACAATTTCAAATTTAAAAAAAAAAGTCCGAAATCATTATAGATATGCATATTATTTAGATATAAATCAGACAACAAAAACCAAATTTGTGAGAACAAATATTTCATTATACCAATATTTTGAACGGAGACAATGAACAACTGTCAATTTCGTTACTTACAATTTACTCGTAGACTTATTCCCTTGTTGACCATGGGAGGTATTCCATTTGACGCTGTGCACAAATACAATCCCATGTTTAATCGACTGGTTTTGGTAAGATTAAGGTATTCTCCTTGAACAGTTTGAACTGTAAATAGTTTAAATTGATTTCGATTAACGGGGTTTGTAGTTTTAGTGACAAATAAAATATTTAGTATGAAAAAAAAAATATAATCTTAATATACTGAAACATAAATATTAAAATCCCTAGTCAATTGTAAGAAATAATTTGTAATATTTCCAATTAACTTTTAACAGATTACCCAAAAAGTATTATATACACTTATATTTATTTTAGGTAAAAATCAGTAGTGTATAATTTATTTCTGTAGTTTTAAATGCATTTAAAAAAAGGTAAATTTGTATGGTTATGTAGAAAATATAGAAATACCGCCAATTTAAACAATTTCTGAAAATTTGCTTTAACTACACTAATGGCTTTGGTCATATATCTGCATTGGTCAAAATTACTAATAAACTTTTGTTATTAGTCTAAACTGCAATTATAATAATTACTTTGCACCTAACTTTAACAAATTTAAGTTATTAGAAAATGTGTATATGTTTTATCATCTGAAACGTCCTATTTTATTTAAGGTTAAATGTGCTTAATTTTTAGCAAAAGTTCATATACAGCCTCTGACAAAGTACTTGTCATAATGTAAACTTATATAATAATTACTCCAACTGGTTAAACTAACCATGAATATAAGTTATAGCATTTTAAATTTATATTAATTTGTTGAACAGTTTTAAAACATGTTTTTTTTATTTTTATCACACCAAATAATTGCTTGCTATTGTTTGTTCTGAAAAACAATTACTTTACAAAATCTTTGGGGGGGAGGTCATGGGGTTCATATGGACCCTATGCGATTTGAAATAGGAATTCCTTATATGGTGTTGCCCTTAACATTCCCCTTATTTTCAGTAGTCTAGTTTTACACGCCCCTTTATCTCTACTAAGTGTTCACATGTCTTTTGGTCATTCTTTCCTTTGTAACAAAAGGATTGTCACGCTTGGGAGTATAATTGGATCCCGCGCGCCATCTCACGTAAGTTAAATAGTTGCATTTTATCGCCATTACAGTTTGCGGACACGCTTTTTCCCATCTTCTACATCTCAACTCCATGCAAAAGATACTGGGAAAACTTTTGAGTGAAGTTAAATGTGAAAAATACCATTTCTGATGAAAGAAATTGCTCGAATCATGAGAATATTAATTATCACGATTCAGAATTAGAATTAAAAGAGGATTCGAATATGAAAGAGTGCTTAATTTTTAACAAAAATGCTTAATTTAAGTGCTTAAAAGTGTGAAAGTTAGGTGCAAAGTCATTATTATAATTGCAGTTTAGACTATTTGAAAAATATTATTTGTAATTTTGACCAATGCAGATATATGACCAGATACACACTTAGGAATTCATTAGAAAATGCATATGTGCGGTATGGACAAAACAATCCAGACAAATGCTCGAACCCGTGCGCACAATGTGGTTTTAGTACTCGATAAACTTCATAGAATATTTATTTTTAATCATAAAATCAACATTAAACATTATAATTTTTTTTAGCTTATTACCTGCATCTTTTCCTTTAGGTATATCCATGTTATTTTGCCTTCTCCATTTAACATCTGGTTTTGGTGAACCCTTTGCAGAACATCTCATAAATGCATCTTCACCTTCTCTAACATCGATTTCCGAATTTGTTTCAACTTCATCTATATAAGGCGCGACTATAAAAATACAAACAACTCTGTATTAAATAGGGTACGCGTCTTAATCGATTATCAACTGAAATGTGTTTAAGGAGCATATAAATAAATATTCTTTATAAGTTACTTTTGAGATTGTTAATGTTATTTAACAAATTTAATTACATTATAAATGTATTTTGACGTTAGCATTGGGAAGTTTTTAACTTTCCTTAAAATTATACTTTAAAGGAAATTATATTTAAACTTCCTAACAAGCCGAATGGTTATTTGGAAGCATATATTTTACTTGAATAATAAAAATAATAAATTTGTGTTCTCAACATCTTTATATATAATTATCTTACGCGGTGATTGAAAAACACTGTTTTTCTCTACGCGGAATGTCAACAGTTAGTTTGTACACAAAATTATGTTGCGCCCGCATTTTTATTTTGCCATTATGTAAGCCATTTTGACGATGAACCAATTCAATTCCTTGGTAAATAATTATTTTGATGATGTCAGCTTAAATTAGGAAGAATAGAAGCCTTATTAAATTTAAAATATAAGTTTTGAAAAACGCTTTTCCAAACTTTAAATGATCGGAAAATTGAGGTCGCGCCATCTATTGGCAATTTTTAAAACTAAATTTCCATGAGCTTCATTTTTATGACGTAAATTACACACTTCTGGTAGGCAAGATTATGATAAGGTTAACGTCAATTATGGCCAAAACAAACTACCAATAATGTAAGAAATTTAACGAAAACGCGGGAAATGTGTGAAAATAACGTGAAAAATAATAAACAATGGTAGGCTTGCCAGTGGTACGATTGTTTTCATTTGTAGTTAAAAATAAATTAGTTTAAATTATTTTATATTGACTTAGATGACTTAAATGGCTTTAGTGATGCCAAGATGAATATTAAATTAAATTTACAGTTTCAACTTTTAAAGTTTTAGTAATATAATTTAAAAAAAATATTGTTACTAGGACACATTGTTTCTAGGGCACATTAGGTTATTCTGTTCTGCCTTTTAGCGAGCGAAGCGAGATGTGGTTTGCGAAGCAAACTTATGAGGATTGCATAGCAAACCTCCGGAGGTTGGTGAAGCGTTAGTGGAGCAGGGGGCGGAGCCTCCTAGTTTGTATTTATTATTAAATTGAAACAAACATTAACAAGAATTGAAGCTTAATTAAGCGTATTAACAATATAACTATTAATTGTATAGCATTGATTGATAAAAAAAATTAAACATCTCACTATATTCACACTAAAATTAGGAACTATCCTAGCTAAAAAAACCTTATAAAGTTTGAATTAATACGTGATTTTTAAGGTTTTATGCAGTTAACTTAAAAAACTACTGGATATAGTTTCAAAATTACCTGTATTGTTTCACTAATTTTTTTGGCTGTGATTATTCATTAAATATTACTATTACCAATAAGAAACTGGATAAATATATATTCCTAGGTATTTAATTTTTCCAAAACTAATAATACAATATTTTAATATAATATTTGTATGAGATCCCATACATACATTTCCCATGCATAAAAATCAACCTATTCGTCAACTAAACTCTAACCAAAAACAGCACTGAGGGAGTCGCAAAAGGCTATCAGCGAGAATCAAGCGTCTCTATCACTAAATCCCTGTCCTACCGTATTACACCGTCTGCTGCCTGACGTGCAAGGCAGAAAAGAAAACAGACAGATGTGCGTGCCTTAAGCACGCCTTGACAGGACATTCCTTGCTTTGCTGACCATTCCTTGGTTGATGGATAGGACCTTAGGGGATAAGCACAATGGGAACAACAACTTTTCTTGGGATAGTTGTGATATTTTAATAATAATGCGGTGACAGGATGGGGAATTTGGGTAAATAATTTTATTAGTGTATATTTTTTTTTCTTAGTGATGAAATATCAAATCAATGTTATGTTATGTTTTAGTTTATTTACTTATTTTCCCGTGTATTTCTAGTTTGGTCAACAATGATTTTGAATTAATAAAAATACTCTATGTTGAAATATTTTAAAATCTAAAGGATCGTTTATGTTGTCTATTTAAAATTAAAGGACTAAAATTAATGTTTGTATATTAGTTAGAAGTATTAATTAAACTATATTTTTATAAATTAATATAAAAATGTCATTATTTTTCTTGCGGTTTAAAAGGTGTACCTAAAATATTTCTTAAAAGATGCCTACTCCTCTAAAACTATTTTTATATCTTTTTTAAAAAAAACAATTAATATTTTGATTACATAGGAAAACAATCATTTAGCTTAAATAGTATTTCAATGTCAAGTTATATTTTCACGCCTTATAATGGATATTAGTGTTTATGGAAATATGATTATCAACATTGAGACATTTTAGTTACCATTAGCAAGAACAAAAAATAATTTAGAATACGATTTTGTAGAAGCACGATTATATATATATATATCACATGGTTTAATTACATTTCTTCAAATAACGTTATTTTACAGTATAGAAATTCTAACTACTACACCTAACATAACATTCACAAATAAATATATTTTGAAATAATTTCAATAAAACAATAACATCTTTAAATAATTGCTATTTATCCGAGGATCCATATTTTATAAGAAACATGTCTAACATCTTACTGACAACTTGAAGAAATCCACTTTGACTGATCATCGGAGTTGTATTGATTTGACACTTGTATTGTCCAGCGTCTTCTTCTGTAGCAGCTTTAATGTGAAGGTACCAAATCCTTTGGTTATTGTCTGTAACGCTGAATCTAGAATTTCTAATAATCACCCTGTTCTGTATACTCAGTAAAGTACCTCTCTCTTTGTGAGACCATGCAACCTGCACATAATATAAAGTAGTTATTTAATCTTATTTCAAATTACATATACAATGATTTTTTTTATAATAGTTATTTCAGCAATGGAATGCTTTTTGTAATATTTAATAAATATCTAAGTAAGAAAAAAAACTATAAAACACTTAAAGCAGCATATAGAAATAAAAAAAATCAATAACTAAAAATTAAATTAATATTTGCAAAAATGTAGTTAAATATGAGCAGTAGTAATAATAATTTGTAATCTCTCTTTGTGAGACCAAGCAACCTGCACATAATATATAGTAGTTATTTAAACTTATTTTAAATTACATGTACAATGATTGTTTTATAAACGTTATTTCAGCAATGGAATGCTTTTGTACTATTTAATAAACATCTAAGTAAGAAAAAAAACTATAAAAAACTTAAAGCAGCATATAGAAATAAAAAAAATCAATAACTAAAAATTAAATTAATATTTGCAAAAATGTAGTTAAATATGAGCAGTAGTAATAATAATTTGTAATCTCTCTTTGTGAGACCAAGCAACCTGCACATAATATATAGTAGTTATTTAAACTTATTTCAAATTACATATACAATGATTGTTTTATAATAGTTATTTCAGTAATGGAATGCTTTTGTAATATTTAATAAACATCTAAGTAAGAAAATAAACTATAAAAAACTTAAAGCAGCATATATAAATAAAAAAAAATCAATAACTAAAAATTAAATTAATATTTGCAAAAATGTAGTTAAATATGAGCAGTAGTAATAATAATTTGTAATCTCTCTTTGTGAGACCAAGCAACCTGCACATAATATATAGTAGTTATTTAAACTTATTTTAAATTACATATACAATGATTGTTTTATAATCGTTATTTCAGCAATGGAATGCTTTTGTACTATTTAATAAACATCTAAGTAAGAAAAAAAACTATAAAAAACTTAAAGCAGCATATAGAAATAAAAAAAAATCAATAACTAAAAATTAAATTAATATTTGCAAAAATGTAGTTAAATATGAGCAGTAGTAATAATAATTTGTAATCTCTCTTTGTGAGACCAAGCAACCTGCACATAATATATAGTAGTTATTTAAACTTATTTTAAATCACATATACAATGATTGTTTTATAATCGTTATTTCAGCAATGGAATGCTTTTGTAATATTTAATAAACATCTAAGTAAGAAAATAAACTATAAAAAACTTAAAGCAGCATATAGAAATAAAAAAAAATCAATAACTAAAAATTAAATTAATATTTGCAAAAATGTAGTTAAATATGAGCAGTAGTAATAATAATTTGTAATCTCTCTTTGTGAGACCAAGCAACCTGCACATAATATATAGTAGTTATTTAAACTTATTTTAAATCACATATACAATGATTGTTTTATAATCGTTATTTCAGCAATGGAATGCTTTTGTACTATTTAATAAACATCTAAGTAAGAAAAAAAACTATAAAAAACTTAAAGCAGCATATAGAAATAAAAAAAAATCAATAACTAAAAATTAAATTAATATTTGCAAAAATGTAGTTAAATATGAGCAGTAGTAATAATAATTTGTAATCTCTCTTTGTGAGACCAAGCAAACTGCACATAATATATAGTAGTTATTTAAACTTATTTTAAATCACATATACAATGATTGTTTTATAATCGTTATTTCAGCAATGGAATGCTTTTGTACTATTTAATAAACATCTAAGTAAGAAAAAAAACTATAAAAATCTTAAAGCAGCATATAGAAATAAAAAAAAATCAATAACTAAAAATAAAATCAATATTTGCAAAAATGTAGTTAAATATGGGCAGTAGTAATAATAATTTGATGATTGATACATTAATGTAAATGTTACTAAATTCCAAGGGCTATATTAAAATGAATGAAATTTAAATTATTGTTTCACTTAGATGTGTACTGACATATAATTGATATGTGCTCAGTTTTTTTATTATGTTCAAAATGTTTCGTTTGTTAGAATATATCACACGCCGTTTACTTTAAAAACTTAAATTACAGTCTTTTTAAATCATTTTAGCAAGCATTTAACAACTCAGACTGCTCACAATGCGGTATATGTTTAAGCGTTATTACACAAGTATGTTTATTTTAAAATAATCAGTTACATAGAAAAAAATAAACAAAGTCGTCAAAAAGTGGCTGTCATAAAATTGATTAATTTCAAATAAACGTACCAGAAGCAGATAATACACGGCATGTATTTTATAATTATTTTACATAACAAATAATATGCTCGCTGATGAGCGAGTCAAATACTGATGTTTTAAATATGTTTTTATTGCAACATATTTTAATTTAGATTAACAATATAACCAATGACTTTATAAACTCCTTAAATACTGTAAATTTGAAAATCGTTTTAATTTGGATTATTTTTTAAATAATGTTTATTGACAGAAAAGCTATATTACATAGACGAAAGTACTGTTCGTTCTATCTCTCATATGACGAACAACATATAATGAATGGCAATCAATTCGCTCATGTACACTTGTTGATACTACTAAATTCTGCTTCATTTGCTCCATTAAATTTATAATAATGGTATTTATTTTGGAAGAAGGTGCTGTTATCTTTCGTGTATTAGTTATATAATATTTAAACGTGTTTCGGTTCGAAAATTCGCGGTAACTAACACACAACCGGCTGTGTAGTTTAATTCGATTAAAACAACAGGTAACGTCTAGTAACTTGATAGATATAATTAATTTAAAGGTATTATAATTCATCTGGACAGGAAACTAATTTTAAAATAACTTTCAAACATTCGCGTCCCCCGAGAGAATTCTTGCAGCTGAAACAAAATCCCGTTTGCTGATCAATGTCTCTGGATAGAAAAATAAAGATGTTTAGGCAGTCATGAATTATTGAGATGAAATCTCCCAGTCTTCGACGATATGTTCAGTGTATATCATCTCCATACATTTACCATTGATCCATTCCCTTTCAAGTATTGCATCCCCCTGAACTCATTGAATGATAAAAATTTCCATCGGGACGATACGAGAGTCATTCCTGTTGCAGGGAAGTTTATATTATTTTGGGATAACTTTGAGCTTGGGTAATAAATAACTAGCACTCTTATACGGGGACTTTCTTTATTTATGAAGCAATAGCTATTTATTTTTTGAATTAATGCGTCTTGCTTACTTGCTTGAGGTAGAATAGACGCATAAAATTCCAAAAATTAGAAAACAGTTTTAAAATTCAAATTGGATCAGACAATAATACAACGATTTAAATGCCACATTGTAATGATTGAACTATTTTTGTTTAGTAATTGCTTCTTGAACTTTGGTCATTTGACACATATATATATATATATATATATATATATATATATATATATATATATATATATATATATATATATATATATGTGTGTGTGTATTTTCAATGTAAACGTTACACACACAGCACACACACACGCACACAAAATATCTTCAATTTGTTTAAAACTCGGATGAGTAAATAATAAATAAGTAATAGCTACTTTGGTATGATTGGTTATACGATTTTGGTTCATGATATCATTTGCTATTAATTTCATTTGTATTTTCATTAGTTTAATAGTCCCCGTTGTTTAAAATATTACTTAATTATTTTTTTCTGAAATGTCTTTGTATACATTATAATAATATTCCCACTCAGTTGTTATTTATATGCATTAAGGGAATAGAAATACTTTCAATCAACTGAAGTTAAGGCGTCGTAAATGAAAAAAAAATCAGCTTTAAAATTGTTAACATATTCTAGCAATATTTTGTAAATTTATATATAACCATTACTCAATACGTTTGTTATTTACTACGAAACATGCAGTTATAGACTGACTCGATCGGTTTGAACATTTTTTATTAAATATTTGAAGAATATTGACGCAATACACTCAAAAATTCATAAATAAAACCTAAGGTAAAAAAATATAATGCATATACACAATTATTACATTAGTACATTAAATCCTAAATAATATATAGAACTAATACATCATGAAAGAGAAACTGACTATTCCCAAAATTTTTAATACTTCCCTTTCTCAGATGTCTAGTACCCCTAACCAAAACCGACTGTCCAATAAACACGCGCCTTACTCATATCCATCCCTACATAATGCACTGCTATTGCCTATGACATCGAAATACCCGGCTATTAACAATACCGTTTCTAAATCTACCTTGAGGCAACCCCCGCCGTCTTAAGTACTAAATGTAAGGAATCATTCTAAGTCACAGTTTACAAGTCCCTCGAGGGCCCCTAAGTCCTTTGTAATGTCCTACTTGCACTTGCGACGGTCCAGAGGGGAAAGGACATCTTCAGCGGAATCGATAGGGGCACTAAATTATTGCAGGAGCCTTAAGAGCAATGGAAGACTTATTCAATGAAATGTTTGGCTATCGTGGGACCAATTTCGATTGAGTTTGGACTTATGGGTTGTAGAAATGTATTTTTGTGTTGTTTTGTTGGCTAGACATTTTTTTATAAAGGAAGTTTATATTTTTATTAAGACAATACATTGGTTATAATTCTTAATATAGATATAATGCATATAGATTTATTGTATTCGTGGTATGTTATTGTTGAAAGTATATATAAATATTTAAAACGAATACTTCTTGAAACCAAAATTATATTAATATTTCTCCTAATGTTAGATAATTCGTATACTTTAAATTTATTTGGCTGTTAATATTTAATATTGCCAATGCGACTAGAGGTCATGGATTTAAATTATACAAGTCACAGCTTAATCGGGATGTTAGAAAGCATTATTTTTTAATAGGGTTATTGACAAATGGAATGGTTTGCCTTAGTATGTTGTTAATTCTTCAGGGGTGAGTGATTTTAAAAAACATTTGTATCGGCATTGGGGAATCGCGAGGATGATGGATTGACAGGACCAACCTTGCTGGGCCTAGAGCCTGTAGTTGGTCGACATTATTTGTATTACATTTGACTTTTTATACAATAAAATCAAATGAGTAATATTATGTTGTTGGACAATTGCAATAGTGTATGTCATTTTTTAAGGGAGCAACTTGAATAAACTATATTTAATTATGCAAAAACAATGGTATCATAGTAGCATAATTGTGTGTATGCTTATAAAGAAAAAAATAATTACAAAATCCATATACTTATATTAAACAATGGTGTCATTGTTTTAGAAAGTAAACTACAATTTAATATCTACAGCCACTACGCAATCGCCATTATCAATTCTTCGAAAATGACTTGCAAGAGGTTACCTACAACTGTTTTACTTCACACCCTTAACCAAAAGCCAGAAGTGGGCTCCAGAACTTATATTACCTTCCCACTTTACATATACAGCACACATAGAGCCCGGGGCTTTAACAAAATTACCACCTCCTCCTCGACTATGCTGAATAGGGACGTGTTAATCAAGAAACCTCTTTCCAATACAATGCAACTGTGTTTGCGAAATTATAAACTCCAGGACAAAAATTTATGTCTCCCAGTGTGCCCATGTCCGAAATTAAAGTTTTAAACGTGATTATGTTTGTAGAAAGGCAGAAATTGCGACCGAAGTGTTTTCGGAAATTTTGTTACTGCCGTTAAGGACGTTATTCTGCGATCAAGTAGCAATTTAGAGGGAAGTAACTTAAGCTTCAGGGTTTGTAGGGGGGTGGCTTTGGCGAGGAGAGCTTTGTGTAATGTGTTTAGGTAAGGGGATTAGGTTGCTTTCTAACTAGGATGATTTCTTAATGCAAGTTTTGATCATTAACGGCAAAACCATTAATGATTCGTGTGAGCTGGTGTTTAAAATAACATTGACTCATAAATATGAAACAATATTTGCGGATATGTTGGTAGATTTTGAATAGAAAATAGTGTTGAATTTGAAAATTGTATGTTTGTGATAAAAATGCTTGTAAGTATTCATTTTATTTGATTTTTTCTATAAAAAGTCATTACATGCAAACAATGAATATTATCCCTAAATATTTTTATTTTACTTATATACTAAAATTTAGTTAAGCTAAGGTGTTTTAATATTTTATTTATATATGAATCAATGGAAATAAATGAATCAATAATCTAATAACGGAAGTTGATTTTACAACTTAATTGAAACTCTACAATACGGAATAAACAAATGTTTGACTAAACGACGTATTTCAATATTTACTATGAAATGCATAACTAATTCATGAAATAAAATTGTCAATAATTGTATCATAATGTAAAATCCACTACATAATTTTAAATATTAAATAAAAAATATGTTTAATCAAAATTCATCTAAAATACTTATATTAATGTGAATAGTTAAAAAATATAACTTACCTTCTTTCTAATTTTAAAATAAGTTTAAAGATGAATTAATAATTTTCCTTTGGAATACTAAATTATGTCCGACCATATCACGAAAAACCCACGACCAGGGTTGCTTTAGTAGAACATTTTAAACAGATTGTGGGTGGTTAGGTAAAAATTTGTTGTAATCATTTATATTAAGCCTATTGATAATAACATTTTATCTTAAATAACTGCGCAGTGAAATTAAGCTAAATACATTTAATTTACTCAGTGTATGAACAGATGGAAAATATATCAATTGATTAAATCTGATTTATTACAGTACGAAAGAACAATGAACAGAGTTCTCTAACCCTCTGGAATAAGAAAGTGTTGATTATGAGTTTTGATTGATTAAATTTAGAATTAATAAGTTAGCATTTAGTGAACAAGAAGACATCTCAGTTAATTCCTAGTGTACGGTGCCCCCGCCAAATGTGTTTTGGCGACAATTGGTGGACAATAAATTTTATAGTTTGGCAACCCTACTTCATGACGTTCCTAGCAATATCATGATGTACGGAAACCCTACTTTTTTTTCTCGTATCGTTTCACGTTGTTTTGCCAAGAACTTAACGCCAATTTTCTGAATCGCGCCAAGTGGGCACCGTACACTAAGAATTTACCGACATCTCTTATACATCTGACTCTCCAATTCTTCCGCCAGAAAATACGAAGTAAGTCTTTCAATCGAGATAGTCTATTTTATTTTCTATCAGTCTCAGTGCAAATGAGAATCATCTCAGAATTTTCTACTGCAGGAAGTTACTGAGTGTTACAAAATCCACCTCTTAGTTCAAAACCCTGCCATCCATTACGACGTGGTCTTATCATGGTTTCTGATTTGACCGTAGTCCTTGCCCTTGGATCGTTCATTGGAGTTTAGTAGACGAGAGGACCACATGACTTAATTTTATAGCACATTATGTCGCCCCAGAGTCTGACTTTTAGTCAAAATAACCATTCGAATTTATGTTATGATGGAGACCGTTGATACTATCTTCGATTTTTTTACCAGCGTCATACCAAAATTGCTTATTATGATCAGTCAACTTGACTATTTCCTATCCTCATACCTACTACATTCCAACCTCAGATTTCAGTGAACTATTTCCTACTACGGCATCCGTCTGACAACATAATTTTCTCAGAGGGCATTCCTTTCATGTTCGAACAATAATCAATACTCCAAATGAAATTAAATTGTAGAGCCTCAAGTTGTATTCTGAGTAAGCTAATACATATATCGCAAAGTATATAGGATTGTTGGCATTTCAATAGGCTGTAGCAGTAGTCGTGTTTAGAGCAGGGTACAAGTGCAGGTGAAGTCCTCGTATTTTAATCATAGTTCAAACTTACGAGGCCTTATTCGATGGACCCCACCTTTTGAAGGAACTATAGCTAGTTTTCATAACTCTACAACAACGTAAGTTCTACTATGTATCAACAAAAGCCATATCGCGATTCACTAAAACAGTTGTAGTGTTTTAGCAGAGAAAAGAATACAAGAGGGTAGACAAAAGATTATTGAAATATATTTAAACTTTAGGTTCAAACTATAATAATATTTAAAGATAGGAACATTTAAGAGGGTGCCTACAAGATTGACCCACTGGGACGACACAGCACTGATTACATGAAGATTTTCAGCATGAATTGTATGTTGCCACCACTAAGTAACAGGTTTATATGCATGGGTTGTTCAAGAAAAGCAGACAAGTAAAAGAAGACATAACAAACAAGCAGAGTGACGGGAAAATGGGCGTTGATATCCTACAACAGAAATCGGCATTTTCGGTCTAAAATTCTATAACTGTTTAAAAATTACAAATTTAAAATAATAAATATAAATTTATGTAATTGAAATAAATAGTATTAAACTTATACTTTATTTTGGGACAAAAACTTTTTTTAAATACATCTTCAAGATATGGTACGTATCAAACTTTATAAACTTAAAATAAAAATACTTACCCTATAAAATCCAAGATTTTCAATTTCACAAGATAGACTCACATCACGTCCAGCCGAAACAGTGACGTTAGGGATCAGTTCCGCAAATGAGGGTTGGATCCAAGAGGTAGGTTCCATTGAAGATGCTAAGTACAAAATTACAGTCAATATTTCTTTTCTATAATGTAAAAATATTAAAATAATAAAATCAATATATATTTTTTATTGTTTTAGACATTGGAATTACCATTAATTTAAATAAAATAATAGCAATTTAAGTTTTAACAAAATTAACAGTAAAATGCTTATAAAATCAATTACACATAATATTGCTTTCAGCACATAAAAAACGCTATTTGTTTTAACTTATGAACAAAAACAGCTAATTAAAATGCCTTAATAGCCTAAAATATGTTCTGATGCTCCCACCACTGCATTTTAGTTGTTGAATAATCAGAGAGAAAATAGCGTCATATTATCTCCTGTCAAAAAATTTTACATTAAATGTACACGAATACATCATTTTATATTTGAAAATAAACAACAGGCATCTCTATGTTTAATGATTAAAAGTTTTGTATATGTTTAAAAATGAAAATAAGGTTTATGATGTAGTACCTTTATTAAAATTTCAAAATTATCTATGTCGTTTAATAAGCAAGTTATCATACTTATTAAATATAAATTAAAGCAATGTATTCAATATTATTTTGTTATAAATGAAAATGAACATTTACCTGTAAATTTAAAGTATATTTATTATGTTATTTTATAAATTTACTATGTTATTTCATACATTTAATATGTTATTTCATATATTTATTATGTCATTTTATATATTTATATTATGTTATTTTATATATTTATTATGTTATTTTATATATTTATTATGTTATTTTATATATTTATTATGTTAATTTATATATTTATTATATTATTTTATATATTTATTATGTTATTTTATATATTTATTATGTTATTTTATGTAATTATAATGTTATTTTATATATTTATTATGTTATTTTATATATTTATTATGTTAATTTATATATTTATTATGTTATTTTATATATTTATTATGTTATTTTATATAATTATTATGTTTTTTTATGTATTTATTATGTTATTTCATATATTTATTATGTTATTTTATATATCTATTATGTTGTTTTTATATGTTTATTATGATATTTTATATATTTAATATGTTATTTTATATATTTATTATGTTATTTTATATATTTATTATGTTATTTTATATATTTATTATGTTATTTTATATATTTATTATGTCCGTCTAACTTATTAAAATATAATATTAACTTACTTTTTATCAAAAGTAAATTTAAAATTTAATATAGCGTTTTTGAAGGGCCCCAAGAAAAATTCTAAAAAAAGGTTGTTCGGGCCTTTTTTAAAAGCACATCCCAAACACTAGGATAAAGAAAGGCTTTCATACGGTATTTCGTGCAAAAACGAGCAGAGCTGGATGAAAAACGAAAGCTAGACCGGTAGAAAAATCGGCGGAAAAATTGGAGTCTTACTTCTAATTCCACGACTGAACGATTTGGGATTACCTTTTCTCTTTGTAGACCCACGAAAAAAAATTCTTGTTCGAATGCGTTCATGTCCTGTTGCGGGCACAGGGCAAACATGACAAGGGAAAATCAGAATACGTACTTAGTTGGGTAAATATAATTTTTTACTATGTAAAGATAGGTATAATAAGTAATGTATAATAGAGAACTTGTAACAGTTACTAGAATTATTGTTACATATTTTATGTATTGGTATTCGATATTTAACTGCAACGTTAGTATACTTCACGTTTAGTTTGTAATGAACGTTTAAAAATTATTGTTAATAATATTAATTTCTGAAGTTTTATATGTTCATACGCGCTTTATATGGTCCAAACGGTCAACATTAATGTGGGAAATTAGAAAGGAGCGCCAGACAAGTCCTTGTAATATGTATGATACTCTAAATTGAGTGTCCGTCACTCTCCTTTCTATCTGCGTACGTCATTCGTCGCGGATTGTGTATCTCTGATCTGATTAACCAATCAAATAAAGGTAACGTTTTTGAAAAAAAAAATAATAGTTATACTGTTGAAACAAATGTTTTTGCAGGTGTTTGGCAAACTGTGTAAACCTTACAAGCCTCAACTTAAAAATTTAACTTGAATATTGTGACAGTGTGCTGTCACACGTTGCAATTTTTATATAGGGATCTGACCTATACTGTACTTTGTGCAATTTGGTCAGTTGGCTAGACTGACTGTCTTTATTACGGTGCTACAATGTGGGGAGAGTTACGTCACTGAGCTATCTTACGACCACACCAGGCTTGGTTAGGAGGGGTGATCCAGAAGGGCGGAGCTAATCTCAATTGGTGGATTTGGTAATTCTTGCAGAAATTCAGCCCCCATTCCAAGAGATCACCGTGGGAGAATTCAAGATTTTCCACCCCACTTACAACTTTGTCTTTGCCCAAGAAGTACGAGTAAATTTTACTCCAACGACTCCCGTCCTCATGCGCATAGAAGGAATAGTTCCGATACCATGAACCACAACGGCAGAGTCCCCACTTCATGATAACGCCCCTGAAAGCCGGTCCTCTACGATCCACTGCATCACCGGAAAAGTCCCAATGCCGTGACCCAAGACGGAAGATCCATGATTCCATTAACGACGAATGCCAACGCCCTGAAAGCCGGTCCACTACGAGCCACTGGAGACCAACGCCACTAAAAGCCGGACTGCGAGCCACTGGCGACCAATGAACCACCGCAGACGGTAGCTCTCCTCCACAGTTCACGTAAGAGTCAGTTTAGCATAATATTACATATAACCCCCAACCCTAAGTTTCTACTGCAATAATGAACTTAATATGTTAATAAAGCACCTCTTAAAATTTATGTGTATGATATGTATTTCTTCCACACCAACATTATTCATAATCAACTAAACAAAAAAAATAACACAACGCAAATCAAAATGTACTAACCACAACTTTACGACAAATATATAATTTTAGATTATTTTATTCTATTTCAAAAATAAGAAAATACAATTTATAATATTACAATAGGTATTGGGTACCAATTGTAATATTATAAATACTTGATACAATTCCCCCATTTTGATGATTAAATTGGTATGTATCAATTTATCATACAAAATATATTCGTTAGAAATAAATAAAAAAAGTTAATATGTTATTTAAAAACCGTAAAATTGCATCGATTTCATTGTGAGCACGTACCTACCCTTTTCATATCTGATTCCTTAACAACTACAATCAAACCCTGAATATTAAATTCGATAAGCCCAACGACCTCAAATACTTTCCGAATGCCATTCCGATCCAGATTTCCTCTTTAAAATACGCAAAGACGCCCCCAACTTTCGCGGGATATTAAAGACGAAATGAATTACGACGAAAACTCAACCCCCATAAAACGACATTTTTACGATTCCCTAACTCATTTATTTCGCCAAGTTATAGGGGGAGACAAAAAATAAATAATAATATCGCATCACCGCCGCCACCACAAGATGCATTAATTTTATGTCTCTTCCCTCTGTGAAACAACATTGCATTTCCTGGAGACCATTCCCGGTTTCATATGCTTTCTCACGATTACGCCCTTCACAGTTTCAAGTGAAGAAATTCATCTTTAAAAAAAATGCCCCCCAGACTAATGATACCTCACCTATTGGAGATATTACTCTGCGGCGTCTTTGATATGCTGGAAGAAGACGAGATGAAATATAAAACAGGAGGGAGAAGTTGGGGTTAGGATGGATAAATATGATATTTTATTTTTTATATTTTTTTTTGTATTTCTTATTTTTATCATCCATCGGGAAATAAGAGTCTCCAACTGTATCTTTGGAGTCCTTATTGCTTTATGTGAAAGGGCTCGTGTTGAATATAAATATTTTCTGTTTCCCCCTGTTTTCACGTTTCTATTTCTTTCATGAATTTTCATTTGGGGATGGGCATCTTTGTCAGTTTGCGCCTGAAGCGAACCATGACGTGGTTTACACAGTACTATTGTGTGTATTAAGAAAATAAGTACTTAACGTTTTACAAGTTATATAATGATTAAATTGGAACATTGGGATAATAATTTCAGTTCTTGTTTAATGATTTTGGACTGAACTATAAATGTGTAAATCTTAACCACAGTGATTTAATTAGTTATTTATAACTATTTTAGTTTTAAACAAAATGATTAAAAAACTTAACCATAATGATAAAAGTATTTACGTATAATGATTAAAGTGGGAATAATTATTTAAGTACTTAATCATAATGCTAAATAAAACAATTTAAGTACTTAATCATAATGCTAAATAAAACAATTTAAGTACTTAATCATAATGCTAAATAACATTGCTTAAGTATTATGTTATAATTTTCATTTAAAATGAACAATTTTGTCAGTTTTAATCTGACGAAAATAATGAGGCGTTTTGTATTTTTTGTTATTATATATATTATAAAATTACAAACTTTAAATATTTTTATTAGATGGTGGTAATAATTTTTTAAATAGTGAATCGTAATGATTTAAGTAGTCTTCATGATTTCAGTACTCAGCCATGCTGATTGAAATAGAAATAATAACATCATAATTTAAATATAATGATTTAAGTAAGTATACTGATTTAAGTAATAAAACATAATGATTTTTTTAGTTGGGTTAATGATTTAAGCACCATTTAATATTGATTATTTGAACTAAGAATAAAAAAAAGTAATTTCAAGTGAAATAGACCCACTAGTGTTTTAATTGATATCGTTAAAATTGCAGAAATGTGTATGTACGTGCACTACTGATTATTTGTTGTATAAGAAAAACAACACATATTTTAAAATAAAAAAACTTTACTTTTCCCAAAGATATTAAAATTAATTCCTTGTAATTAATTAGTATTAATAATAGTCATTGATATAAATAGTAACTGTGTCCTATAACAATAAAAGCTTTTTCAGCAATTTTTAAACACTTACAGGAAAAACTAATTAAATCACGTTCGTTTACTTTTTTTATTCAATAAACACCTCGTAAATGTAAAACAACATGTTTCAATGATTATGAAGGTGCATTTAAAGTAATTTAAACATTTAGTTATCATAATTGTCTCACTTTTAGAAACACTTTCTTATTTTATTTCTTTGAGAATGAAATAATCTAATAAAATAAAATTTTAAATATCTAAAAAAAAATAGAAACATATAAAATGATAATCCTTTCCAAATGAATAAAAACATTTCTTTTCCTTGTAAAGTAAATCTTTTATACCATTAATCACGAAAATAAATGAGTCTCAGTTTTAAAAAAGGAAATTAAATTTTATGCTGGAAGTGTGAATGAACTGTTTTTAAATCATTCAATTTCCAACGTAATTTGTTTAAACCAGTGATAAATTATTTTATACTTCGAAATTAAATATTGAAATATAATCCCTCGAGTTTCACTATTCACAGTTTGTTGCTCCTAATATGTAATACGATTAATTTTCTTCAATATAAAATGACATTGATGCAACGTTTATTTATTTTTTTCAAAAAATATTGATTTAATAATTATAGTTGTGTAATAGGAAATAAAAATTGTATATAATTTAATTTAAATATTCAACAAACAATTTATATATGTGCGAAATGTTACGAATGAAATAACCCTGAATTTAATTTTTAATGAAAAAGTACAGAATTTCATCAAATTATTTTAAATTTATTGATACTATTACTTTGAAATATTTATGTTATTTATGTTTAAGGAAAGTTTACATACAAATCAAAAAATGTATTAAAAAAATAATGTATTTCTTGTAACTGTACAATTTAATAAACCTATTTTATTAGTTTACGGAAAATATATTTATTAAATTAAGAATGGCTATTTTATATGATGTGCAAAGTTTTGAATTCTGTATTATAGTAATTTTATAAATTTAAATATCGAAAAACTCTAAAACTTTAGCCTAAAGTTTATAATTAATTATTAATAATTTTTATTGATTCGTTCATTCATTATATTCATAAAAATGATAATGTGTATATCTACTAGATTTATCTGCAACAATGTAATAAACATTATTTTAAAAGTAGATAAGTATACAGTTTTACTACATTTTAACTTTGCCATCTATATGATATTTTTGGTTAATGCTGTTTTACCAGCAATTATCAATGTTTAAAATTCATGAAAACCTATTTTTATTATTCTAAAATATTAGGTAACTATTGATATTAATCTAAATTGATAATAAATTTGTGCGATGTGCTAAGAAATACAATCTTTACACAAAAGCATTGAAACAAATTTCTTGATTTTGATTATTTTTGCTCATTCTTTATAAGGCGTGTGTTTAGATTTAACATGGGATTCAGGTTGAAATATCGACTAGACATCCTGCAAATATTTTAACTAATCATTCCAAAAGTAAAATGTTCTGCTGGTACCCTTTTAAAGCCCTCGATATACTTTTTTTTTTATTTTAGTCAAATTTTACAATATGTAAAGAATTAGAAATAAAGAATTTGTAATATGTATTTCTTTCTTTAATTATTTATTTAAAATGTGTTAAATATTTCAATGGGCAGAACAACCTTAGTAACTCATTTATTCAGTGTTAATTTACTAATTTTCTGTTAAATAAATATAAATTAATAACCTTTTTATATTTAAAAAAACATGCAATAAAATATATGTTTATATGTTAAATAAAAAGTAATATGTTATTGTTAAATTATATTATAAATAGTTTTAAATTATTTCTAACTAAAATGCAATTTGATCTGCTTTTTAAGAAATTTTCAGAAATACTGTACCCAGTTTCAACTTCATAACTTAATATAATTATTTAAAAACTACTCAGAAGTTCTATTGACACAATTCATAATCTGCCAAAAGACTAAACTGCGCTTTCCTTTAACTTGTAACGACAGAAAAATTGATAATATTGATTAACCGTCAAATATTCCTTTCACTTTCGGAAGACACAAAGAACGTGGCAAGAAAAATATCACCTCTATGATAAAAATTTCTACTCAACAATTTCCCATCCTAATGCCTCTTCCAGATCAAACATTGAGAATTCAGAAAATTCTTTAAAGCAGGCGAAAACAAAAGAGGCAAAGTGTTTACTCAACACAACTCTGCTATTGTTTATTCTCCGGCTAGAGTTTTCTTCCAGAGTTTCATTTTTCACGGTGGCACTATTTTTCACTGTCATAATTTTAACGATTTGGTCCTTTTCCCTCAATGCATTTGTTAGTCGGCATTTGCGAGTCATTCTATTCTTTCGCGCGTCGTATTTCATCTTGTTCGGTTTTATTGGGTTTGCCATTTGTTTTGTTTTTTCGCTCTTTGTGTATAAATCACTTTTTTTTAGAAGTGGGAGAGAGAGGGTGGTCGTTTGATCGATTTCAAATGCCGGCACTTTATCGAAGAAATAAATGTGAAATGTCGGTTTATTAAATACCGCTCCAGACCATTCTTACGGCCCATTGGATCATAGGAATCATAGGAATTCGGCGATTTCTTTTTGATCTTTCTTTCTGTGAAGGTGTTCTATTTGTGGTGTCACTCACTGTGTCTTTCCTCCTGAAATTATTTCATTCTTTTACGTGAGAGTATGATTACATTTCATAAAATGTAATATTGTTTATATATTTAAAACTTTTTTGGATTATTGAAATACGAAGCATTTCATATTCGATAATTTTGAGCTAAACTGCATGATAAATCCTTTTCAACGTAATTCATTGGTCCAATAATTTAAATGGTGACAACTTGTACAGAATGAAAAACTAAAATTAAATGTTTATTTTTTAGAAGTAAATTTGTAATATTATTTTGGTATAATTTATTTAATGTAATTAAAAAATAAAAATAAAATAAATAAAATAATTATTTATAAAAAACATGTATATATATATATATATATATATATATATATATATATATATATATATATATATTTTTTAATTTAATTTTTTTATTTATTGTACATATTTAAATGAATTCATAAACTGGTATATGTATTTGAGAAAGTTAAAGTAATATAAGTGTAAATCTAATTTGACTCACATCACTATTATTGTCACCGCAAACAAAAAATATCATCAAAAAGACCAGTTTCAGTTTGAGATAAAAATTAATAGTGGTTTGAATCAAAACTGACTTACATAACTATTACTTTAACCACCTCGTTGAATAAATGTTAACCAAGTATATAGATATAATAAATGTGTTCTTAAATAATTAAATTCTGCAATTTTATGTTTAATCGGTTATTATACACATACGGATTTAAATAAGAACTACTTACAAAATGGTTATACTAAAGCTACTTTAAAATAATACATAATTAATTAACTGAAAATATTAATAAAGCATACATAGCATATACATACTAAAATAAACTTATCGATACATGCTATGGAGATAGAATTATTCATTTTTCCCATGAGTCCTATCTAGAATAGTTTTTGTCTGCAAATGGGGCTCAGTAAAGTAAGATAAAAATTAATGACGTACTTACTATGCTTGATAAATGCAACTTCTTTAATGCTGTTCATTACTTATTCTTTGAATGTAATGGCAGATGATCACAAATGTATTTTGATGTATTTCTTTTCATTTCTTGATGACATAACTCTTTGGATTAGAACGAATTTGGCATGACTATATTTTGAATTATAAATAACCTGATTTATTATTATAAGCAACCATTTTATAAGTTATACCCCATATTGGAAGAATAAAATTTTTATGCCGTTACGAAGTTTGGAAAAATAGAGCATATATATTCAATTACTAAATAATTTTCCTTTTACGTGTAAATTTACACTACATACAGTAATACATGGATCAAATATGTCAATAAAAATTATTGGCAAATATGCATACATAATTAACAAACATATTTTAAGTACTTAAAGAAAACAATTTGTTTCAATACATATTTGTATTTTAGAAACACACAATGTGTAAACCAATCGTTTTTAAATTCATTTTCGATTACAGAAAAGTACTTTTAACAATTAAGGGGAAATATTCTAGTTTTAAAAATATGTATAGGAAATATAACTATAGATTGTATTGCAAATAATACATTATTGTTATTTTGTTACACATAAACATTACTTTTTTTTAAATTCAGTCGTTTTACTATAAAATATATAAAATATATATACTTTTTTCTGAATTATGTATACGCTTAAAAATAGGTTTTATATTACAATTCATCACTTAATATATTGATAAAAAAAATCACTTACTCAATTGCACGTCTTTAAGCGACACAAGCACAGCAAACACAAACTGAGCATCCCAAACTAATCTCACCAACATATTTACCAGCACAACACCCAACTTTCACTAAACATTCAGTTTACGATTTCACAAAAAGTCACATCCCAACGTCACTTTTACGAATTCCCCAACATTTTCCCTCGTGAAATCCCGAATCACGTGATCAACGCTCTCACGGATACAGTCGCAGTTAGCATGAGAGATCCAGCGAGAATCGTTTTCTGCCGTTTTAAGAAAAAAGAGCACGAAGAGCAGGATCGGGAAGATGAGGAGTGAAGTATTGACCAAGCGGTACGTTAAAGATGGGGAGGAGTCTTTATCCACAACTGTTGGCTTTTCTTGTGCTTATATAGGCAGGGGTGGGAATCTACCGTTTTGTTATTTGAAAGTGCGCACGCAGTTTTGAAGTTGAAAGGGGAGCTTCGAAAGAACGATCTATCAAGTGGGTGGCAGGCGATTTCAATTTACGTTTTATGTTTTCTTAATTGAATTATATAATTGTGAGCATTGTTTAAATAATACTATTAAGTGCAATTCAAGTTTAAGTTTTTATATTTGTATTGCTCTTTTAAAATTAAAAAATAAATAAAAACATATAAATATAGATTGATACATTTTTTTAATGTCGTTTTGTTAACCTGCATTTAACTCAAAGTTGTACGAGCTATAAATATATGGAAAACGTCTAAATGGATGGATTAAATACTTTGATAATAAAAAATAAGTATGTATATTATATCCACTGTTATAAGTTTAATATTTTATCAAGTTTTATCCTGCGTACTGGTAGACAGGTATGCATATTAGCTTGTTAATGCTATACAAAATAATAATTGTAGAAAAAGTGTTTATATTTAGAAAATAAGTCAAATTAAAACAAAATAGAATCAATATGATGTAATAAGAAAAATATTCAAAATTAGAAACAATTATTTTGGTGCTAGAATCGTTAAATGTAGAATCTATATTTTTTTAACTTCAAATAAAAAGTACTAAATATAATAAAATATTTTTTTTTACTAATGTCAACATGTAACATTTATTTTCTTTAAATATATTTTTCTAGAAATGCGATTTTTTACTATGTACCGTCACAGAAACTTTCAGTTATATATGTGCAATTTTTATGTATATATTCTCTACATATACCTAAGATTATACTGAAATGAACTTTTAAAGATTAGTGTTTCATTAATATTTTTAGAAATCTTTTTCTGCTAAAAAAACGCTTGCAATTGAAAGTTTTAAATAACCTATAAGGTTTTTCTTTAAAAGTCAATTTCAGTAAATTAACAAGTGTATTTAATTCACACAGAATAAAATTCAAGTCTGTATCTATAGCACGTTCTGACAAAAATAGTATTTAACATTGGAGGTATGACAGGTTCCGACTCCCCTTAAAATTATATTAAGTTATAAGAAATCCGTATTTAAATACACGTTATTTTATGAACCACTAGAATTTATACATTTAAACAGTTTTGAATCAATCGTTTATTCCAATGAATGAAAATGAAAACATATCTGACTATATCTGCGTTTTTTCAATGCATATGTTTGTTGCTTCATCGCTTCCCATTGAACTAACAATAATATTCCTAATATAATTATTGCAAAAAATGCTTTTAAATATGGATGACATAAAATATACATTTAATAAATGATACGCATAACTCCATGTTACATTTAGTAAAAGAAATTTTTCAATTCGAAAGTATAACATCAGATACAATTTCATTATTTTTTATTGACATTCAAAATCGTAAAACCTGATACTTAAAATATGCGTTTCTCTTTTATAGATTAATAGAAAGGGTTTATGTAAATATTACACAGAGCACTTGAATTGGATTTTATAAAAAAAATGCTTATATAAATGTTTGTGATAAAAACGGTATACCTCGTGGAAACTTTTTTAAATGTTCGTCGTCTCTATATTTCGAACATATGTACAGTTAATGATCGTAATATTAAGACTACCTGTCGTTTTAAGTAAATGAGATATACAGTCGAACAGTTTCCGAAAGAAGGCGAACGCATACTCGTTTTCATTTGAGTACAATTGTAACGTAAATGAGCGATGGCGTACTCAAATTTAAGTAACCGCACTTTCTCAAAAAATAGTAGTTCGATTTAAGATTGCTAATCCCAGCTTCTGTTCAATATATCGCAACAAAGCGACCTGACAGACTTTATATATAATTATCTTACGCGGTGATTGAAAAACGCTGTTTTTCTCTACGCGGAATGTCAACAGTTAGTTTGTACACAAAATTATGTTGCGCCCGCATTTTTATTTTGCCATTATGTAAGCCATTTTGACGATTAACCAATTCAATTCCTTGGTAAATAATTATTTTGATGATGTCAGCTTAAATTAGGAAGAATAGAAGCCTTATTAAATTTAAAATATAATAAATAAAGTTCTCCACATTATTTGATGCCGATTACTTAAACGGAAGCTAAGTTATTATAATAACAATTATTTTACTTCCCATTCTTTTAACACCTTAACTTTCTTCCCACACATTTTTAAAATTTATACTGTTTATAACTTCTTCATGTCGCTCTGGTACTGTAATGGATAAGACTCTGCACTATGGTGCCTGGGAATCTGTGTTCGGTTCCCGGTATGTCTTGTTTGCAATTGTCTTTATTTTTTGATTATTATTTTGGAAGGCAGCCTATGTAGGCTGACGTCTGCTCTTTTTATTCATTTCTAATCATAGTACTCATTTTAGAGTTCATCTCTTTCTCAGAATTAAAACTTTGGTATTCGGAGCCATGATAAACATCGAATTTACTCGAACGCGAATTCATTTGTTTTATTTGTGAGTACCTGTTTTTAACAGTGTGCTAAATACTTTCACGGAGTGTGATAATTTGTTAGAAATAATCGAAGGTAGCAGAACAGCATATATTAATGAATGATACAAACAGTATTTGACATAAATGTTAACGTATGGTATATGCGATATATGTTTATGGTCATGATATTTTATCCATACAGTTGGGTATACTTTAATTAATGTACCCATTGTTTACATTTTCGTATGTATACTTATCACACTTTGTAACTAAATATATTTTTTTTTGCATATAGTATAATAAGATAGCTGTAGTCCGAATTATTTTTTGGGTCTTAGTCGAAAAGTTGTCTTTTTTTTAAATTTTACTTCTTCCACAATAGTTAATTTGCTAGTGTGAACTCATCTTGCGAATACCATAATTGGTTGATTGTGCTAAGTTACATATGTTTTTAATTTGGTAATAGTATTGCTAATTAATGATAACATATATATTTAAGTATAAATCTGGTTATGAGTGTATTAAATGATATAATAATTTAATTCTAATTTTAAATTTATTAATGTGTAGTGAAATTGCTTTTCATTTTAAAATTAATCAATTTTATATATATATATATATATATATATATATATATTTTTTAAACTCGATTTTTCCTAATGATGTTATTTTATAGTTTTTCACAAGAACAATGTTTTCAAAAGGTAAATACCATTTATCCTAATTCAAACTTTTTATTATTATTTTATTTCAATTTTTCCGCGCCTTAGACGCTTCAGACCATCTGCTTTAAATTTCATAAATTAAACTATTTAAAGAACCATTACTTATCCCCAGCGCACGCTAATCTTATCTATCACCGGGAACAATATGTTCCATTCCCCATTGTTCTGCGGAATCATGGATGCGAACCAAGCATCTTTTCCTAACTCGTTTTATTCCTTTCACCCCCCTGGAGCTTTCAAAGAAGAGAAAGATATACCATGTAAAATTGAATCCAAGTTTCCCTTTTAAAAACTTCTTCCTTTCTTTTCCTTAACAAAGCCATTTAGTCCACAAGGCGAACTTAATTTCCTGCCCTTTCTGTGCAGGCACAAAACTATCTTTATTTCTTAACCTTCTACTCAATTTATTTACTTTTATATATTTATAGATAGGGGGGTAGAAGAGTACAGAAAATACAATAAAGTTATTTGAATTCATTGTGAGATAAAGGGAATAATGGAAGCTTTATGTAGATGTGCGGCTGAATATTTCTCAAAAACGTGTGTGCTTACCCTATTCAGTTCCAATAGGTCTTGGAAAGAGGTTGGGTTCGATTATCTGAATTGAGTAAATTTTTTTGGTTTTGTGCCAGGGTTCATCTCTTGTGTTTGTTATTTTTATTAAAATATTTAACACCATTTCCTTTCTAAATATTAACACTTTTTGGCATTAAATTAAATTTTTGAATTTGAAATCAACCTTTGATTATGCTCATTTCTACCATAGTTTTAATTACAGCTAATATAAAAAAAATATTCCACTATACAGTAGATGTGTGTATATCACTATATACATTGATTTTGTTTATATCTAAAGATGCTTCACAATTGTTTTTAATGAAATTGCGATCAGTTGGAAATGGTAGTTTATTTAGTTCCCAATCATGAGACAGTCATTACCCTCTACTAAACGTAATACTTAACCAGGCAATAATTCATAAAATTGATAGTTTTATTTGTATATATATCAATGAAATTTCCGTGAGCGATAAAGTTTACAACTAAGTTTTTCCCATGGATTATTATTTTATACATAACAATATACATTTCTGATTTACGTGCAAACAAAGTAGTATTTCACTAAGGAAAAAAATACGTGAATTACATCATTTGAACTTTATCATAAATATTGAATAAAAAAAAAGAATATAACCTTATATTAGAATCCTAATGGATTTTAATGAGAAAAACTAAAATGTATTAAGCAACCTATTTGAATGAGATGTCATTTTATTGATGCAATTGGAATGTAAATATGAACTAACTTACTAATTTGGGCTAACATATATTTTACTATATTTTATATAGGTGCAAAATATTATAAATGTGTACGCACTTTGTGCTAGGTTAGTATAAGACTTCGCAGTTTAAATTTTGAATTTAAATCCATATTATGTAATTACAACATAAATACGTTAATGTTCAAATATAAAAATTATTAAATCAAACTAGATTAGAAATGACATAAAAAGATGTAAATTTGTTCATAAACTTTTTTCGAAGTTATTACAATTCCCTTAGTGTGTAAATGTTAAATGCATGTATGATCTTAAAAAAAACATGAACATTTATTTTTTTTATTCAATCCCTGACTTCAACATATAAATCATGTCATTTCAAGTTTTCAACAATATTAGACAAAAAGAAAATGCAAAGTACTAAAAAAAAGATGCATAATGTCATTGGAAGTGTCTCACTCAATAAACAGTTTTTTTCTTTAATTTTTTCATGTCGTATTCATCTTTTATGCATTTAAATTGCTTTTGTTTTCAAACGTCAGATATGTTCATCTTAATTTCCCTAGGTTTGATTTCGGAGTTTTTATGACTTTAAAATTTTTTCTGGCAAGTTTTTTTTAAAAAAAAAACAATATGTAATGCTCTGGTAGAACATTGATTGATCAGTTAAAAAAATTGATCAGCATGTTTCTCGAAATTTTTTTTAACGTGTGTTAATACATATTTAGTAGTTTGAGGGGTAATGACTTTTGAAAATAAAATTAATACCAATAAGTTTAAACGTTATCTAATCACAAATAATCACAGAAACCTATTTAAATGTCTATATTAATGTAGTTTATAAATAAAAACGGATTTTAATAGAATTTAAATTTTAATTTGAAAATAATAGTTTTTTTATCTTATTATCATAAAAAATAGCGTTAATTATTTGACTTCCTACGATAAAATTAATGTAACTCTTTGAGCGGTAAGAAAAAGGTTAAAATTGTAGAATTGTTTTATTGTTAAATAGTTTTCTTTATATTTCTGAAGCACGTATTATATACATTTAAATTTTCATTATTTTAATAGATATACCTGTTAAGAAACAACCTCAACGCTTTAGATTCGAAAAGTATTTTAACATTGAATATTTGTATAAATTTTAAGTATATGTGTCTTGCTGGAAAAACTGGGTTATATTGTAACTGCACAGTAATATAAAAAAAATATGCTGCATCGATTCACCTTCGAAATATATTACTATTATTCGAAAAATGTTATATTCGATATATTGCAATGCTTTTATTTAGAAAATTGATAAGTGCAGATTATGTTTCCAATTTTGATATTATTATTATAAAATTAAATTATAAATTATAGTATAAATGTAATTATAACTTATATTATAAATTTAATTAACAATTATATTTAAAATTATATTATAAAGTAAGTTAAAAATTATATTATAAATTAAGTTAAAAATTATATTATAAATTAAGTTAAAAATTATATTATAAATTATAATATAAAGTATGATATAAATTATATTATAAATTTAATTAACAATTATATTATAAATTATATTATGAATTATACTATAAATTATATTATTAATTATATTGTAAATAATATTGTAAATTATATTGTAAATTATATTGTAAATTATATTATAAATTATATTATACATTATATTATAAATTATGTTATAAATTATATTATAAATTTAATTAACACTTATATTATAAATTATATTATAAATTATATTATAAATTATATTATAAATTATATTATAAATTATATTATAAATTATATTATAAATTATATTATAAATTATATTATAAATTATATTATAAATTATATTATAAATTATATTATAAATTATATTATAAATTATATTGTAAATAATATTGTACATTATATTGTAAATTATATTATAAATTATATTATACATTATATTATAAATTTAATTATAAATTATATTATTAATTTAACGATTTATTTCATTAGATAATTAAATTACGTATATATTGTCAATTAAATATTAAAATACCGTTTTTTAGTACATGAGTAAATAAGGTAACTTATAAGTTGATATACAATTTAAAGGAACACATTATGTCTTATAAAATATGTAAATTGTATACATACATATATATTTAACATAATAATAATTTTAATATAAATTTTGAAGTAAAGTTCTGACTTATGTTGACCAAATATTACATTAGGAATAGTGCACAATATCAGACAAAATTGAAGTCATAATTTTCTGGTATTAAATTAAGGTGTTTTTCAAAAATACAAAAATAATAATGAGTATGTAACTGATTTTATATTTGAGTCAGTTAAAATAATTGTATGTATTGTATTTTTTTATAAATTTAAAGTTTATTTATTTTGCTGGTAAAACGGATACACATGTTAATTGTACATTGTACAATAACCTAGTGTATATTGTACAATAACCTAGTGCATATTGTACAATAACCTAGTGTATATTGTACAATAACCTAGTATATATTGTACATTAAATATAAACTAAATCAGTGAGTGATAAAGAGCTGTGTCAAGTATATTTGTAATATTATAAATTATATTATAAATTATATTACAAATTATATTATAAATTATATTATACTATATATAATACATTATAGTATACTATATATAATACATTATATTATAAATTATATTATAAATTAAATTATAAATTATATTATAAATTATGTTATACATTATATTATAAATTATTTTATAAATTATATTATAAGTTATATTATAAATTATTTTATAAATTATATTATAAATTAAATTTATAAATTATTTTTTGTTATATCTGTAGTATATTTGTTATATTTATGAAATACTTGATTCCTTTTTTCATACAAATGGAAGTTATAATACAAAACACAAACGTGTTTAAGATTTGTTCACATTGATTTGCTTATTTGCAAAGAGAGCATTTCGGACAAGCATAGCTGCTAGCAACTAAATTGGCTACACATTTATTATGTTTCAATTTTAAAGTCAATACAGTGTTCTCTATTGTGATAAGTAACAGGAGCCTGTAAAATTATTTTAGGTACAAAGTAGAAAATCTCAAATCCGAGATCCACTTAACACATTCAACGGAGAAAATTTTCCAAAAACAATTCCCAATTTTCTTCACTTTAATCCATTAAACTAAAGTAAAGGCGGAACACAAGAGAAAAATAATTCAACAAAAGCTTCTTTCGGAAAGACCAAAAGCACGCCAAATGATACAAAAGTTTGCGCATTATCGAAGTTAAGCCGCCAAGCAACGATTTTACTAAAATAGCAAATTAGGTTTCCTTTTCTTACTCAACAAAGAAAAATAAATTGTTCCTGACGAAGCCCTTCTTCTTATCTAACTTGCAAACAGCAACGTTGACTGCTGTTTCTGTTCAAGAGCAAACAATTCTGTTAGCTGCTTTGTTTGCTTTTATCCATTTCGAAACTCGATTGGATTTTTAAGGAGTTTAGTAAGTGAAGAAAAAATAATAAAAAAGTTTCATTTAAAGCTGCATCAGAAGTTAAACAATATTTTTATTTTCATTTTCCATATCCAAGACCACTTAATGGAAATACATGCCGGCTTTCTCATTGCATTATATATTTGCGCACATTTGGACATTTTTACATTTTTCTGCTTAAATGTGCTTTTTTAAGCTGATATTGCTAAATTTCAATACCACTTACGCTTTAAATGCAGGGTGAGTTTTTACTATTATAGTAAATGTTTAACTATAACGCATGCTTTTTAAAAGTACCCTAATTTTCCCAATGCTATTGATGACGTTAAATGGAATTGAATAAAATATTAATTTAAAGTGTGTTTGAAACTAAAACTGTTATATTTTTTATAGTGTAATGTAGCTGTGATAAATTTATGGTTATTATAGATAAACTTTCGAACCGCTAGTAAAGTTATAGAAATAGCCTTAAAAATGGTTAAAAAAATGATATTTTCGGTTACTAAAAATGTAGTTACATTCACAACATTTAGAGTTTATAAGAGTTTTATATTGAAACAAGTAATAATGTAGGGTACGATTTAGGTGAATAAATCTAAGCAACTAAAGCAGTTTGCATGCATTTAAATCTGTTTCACTATATATTTGTTATTTAAAGTGAAAAAAATATATAATGTTCTTTTCGTTGATAGTAGTAAATTTTTAGTTATTTACTGTATAAATGAGTTGGTATGTAAAAAAAAAAATTGCAAAAGCGATACGTTTTCTTGTTAGTTTTAGTATAATCTTAAATTTTATTTCTTCATCAGATATTCTTAACTTTTTTTTATCGGCACATATTAATTTTCAATAACAATTAAATCCTGATAAGTATCTTTATATATAATTATCTTACGCGGTGATTGAAAAACGCTGTTTTTCTCTACGCGGAATGGCAACAGTTAGATTGTTTACTAAATTCTGTTGCGCTCACATTTTTATTTTGCCATTATGTAAACCATTTTTGAGCAATCCTCCGGGTGTTGGCGGAGCGTCAGTTCAGCAGGGGGAGGAGCCTGCTAGTATACTTTAATATATTATATCATACGAGTATTATTTTTAAATAAAACAATATTTATTAATTCGTTATATAGTTAATTTTAAATGAAGATCCTTTTTACAGCTTTAAAATTATAAGTAAAATGTTATTTATTAAATTTGCTAAATTGTTTGATTTCAGAAAAACGTTTTATTTTTCAAAACACCAGGTGAAAATGACCCTTTTTCTGCATATAAACCGTTATTGTATATTAACTTAGGTGTCACAAAATTGTTTTTGAATATCACTTTGAGAACGGAATGCTAAAGTGAAAAAACTTAATTAAAAACATTTAAAGTAAAAATGAGTTTATTAAATTTAAATGATTGCACGTTACTGTTGTAATTCGAATTATACTGAATATTTTTTTTGTCATTTTTAAGTAAATGTCATTTTGAGTAAAACTGTTCCATGATAGGATATATTAAAAAATATATTGATGTAGTTTACTTTAAAAGTTTAAAACATATTACGAGATATTTAGTAAACCTTTTCAGAAAATATCCCAATATCCTTTGTATCAATAATTGATCAAATCAAGCTGTTAATATTTGCATAAATTCAAAATCATTGTATACACTTAAATATAAAAATTCAAAATATTCAGGATACAAATATAAAAAAAAAATTCGGTTTAGAATTTAAGTAAAACAAGTCCCAAACTTCAAGTTTAATTTTATTAACACACTCAAACACGTTACTTAAAATAAACAAGAAAAATAAAGAATTAACCCTTCTTCAAAATGAAGCAGGGAAAGTAAATAAAAAGGAGAAATGTCAAGCAGCTAAAAATGAAGCTCTCGTCCGCTTTGAGAAACTATGTTTGATAAAAAAAAAATTTCGGCTTGCATTTTTTGTTAGCCCTTCCCAAGAAAACGTAATTTGAATTTCCGGTATATTTGAGTTTCCAACTCGCTATGTAAATTGAATAATGAAACACCTGTCGTAACCAGCAGGAAAAGCCCGGTTTCTACTCTAAAAATCGTCCTCCCTGTACACATGGGAGGGGGATGTTCGATACAATTTTGACATGTTTTTCTTTGGGCTCTTTTATAGAAGACCGTGAGTTTCATTGAATTTGTGTAACAGAAAAGTATGAAAGAATGTGTCCTAATGTAAGTCCATTGTTAAATATTTTAAACATAATCTAGCAAAACGTGCCAACTGTATGTATTGTGGGTTATTGTATTTAAGTTGCACAATCAGTTTCTAATAATTTGCAAATTGTATGCCACATTGCCACAAGTACGAATTAAGAAAGTATATATTTAGAACTTATCTTGTTTTAGATTGAAAAATAAAGTTGTTTAATACTTTTATTCCTTGATATGGGATTAAACTCGGTGTCAGCGGGGAATGTGCTAATACCATCGTACTAGTGTCATCGGAATGAGTGTTTTAAGGTGTACTAGAAAATGCGGGAAAAATCACAAAATATTTTTTTTTATTCTCTACTGCTTCCTTATTTATTATATGTCTGATGATAAATGTATTATAAAAAACGCGCTGAAGCGCTTTGAACAATTTGAATACACTCGGTATCGAACCGAGGAACTTCGGCTTGCTACGCCAATACTCTGGCAGTCAGGCCAAAGTGATCACTTTCGCCATAGTGGGAGTATCGGCTAGATGAAGTGAATCCCACATTTTCACAACTTAATTTCTGAAGAATTGTGTTTTTACCGTATGTCACTTGAATTCAAACATGATAAAAAAAATTGAAAAATATTTTACCATTAAAACTTATATTAGCTGTGGGATGTTTTAAACCTCAATTATAAATATTTAAAAAAAATATTTTTGGTAGAATTTTAAAGTTGGAAATTTGTAAAAAAAAAATGGGATTTTGTTGGACTTTCGAGATAAAAAATCATTTAAAAAAATTAAATGCTACAAATGATTTGAAGGTTCATAATATTCAGAATAATACTACAAGTAATTTTTAACAAAAATTATCCTTCTAGGTTAGTTACAACTACGTAATCGTTTTTTTTTTTAAATTACATAATAAAATGCTAATTATATAATTAACAATCATTTTATTCAAAATGTTCTTATGAATCGTCATGAAAGTTAAATTATTTTCATACATGTAATAACTAGATTTTTAAAACTATAATTTAAAACATAATACTCAAGTGTGTACGTACATCTTAAACGCATGGCATACGTGTGTCTGATAGATATATTATTAAGCTTATTATGTAGATAGACTTCCATATAATGGGTGGGAATAGACGCAGTGTGGCACTGCATTGTCTGCTTATAATTACGGTATATAAGTATCTTATCTGATTTATTTGGTTCATTATTTTATACAGTCTCTGTCTTGCATCATTGCACGTTTTCGTTCAGGATATCATATTGAAATGATGCCCTGAAGTCGTAGTCTGTATTTATATACTTTTTAAATAATATTCTGTTAATTTTGTGCATGTATGTTTGAATGCGTTCGTTTTTATGGTCTTTATGCATGAATTTGTCTCATGATACGCATCCACCATCTCGTAGATGTTTTGTTTTGCGTCATTTGCTTTCGCATCTTTAAAGTTCTTTTCTTAATTTTATATAGTTAAATATTAACATTTAAGTACCCGGCTAAAAAAGTCAGCATAAACCCTTTTTAACATTTTTGAAATTGAAGGTTTTATGCAGGAAAACTGCAGTTTTTTTGAAGATCTATAAAATTAAAGATTTTTGTTTCAATATCCTTCATAAAAACTGTAAAAAAACTTCATAAAAACTTGCAAAAAAGCTTCAATTTTGAATCATGAAGGGAAAATGCAGATATTTTAAAGGTTTTATGCAGAAAATTTAAATTAAAAAAAAATTGCAATTTTTTGTTTCAATATCCTTTATAAAACCTTCAAAAAACCTTCAATTTGATAATTTTGATGAAGGTTTTATGCTGACTTTTTTTGCTGGGTAAGTTGAAATTTGGAATAAACCGCGAATAACAGAACCTCTATAATTTTAATAAGCGAGCATACAAAAAGTAGAACCGACTTAAACTGCAATTGTTTGTAAGTTTTATTATTTTATGAAAAAATTTCACATTTAATATTTTATAAAAAGTACAATTTTATATTCGGGTAAAACACCATATTTTTGATTTTTAAAAAGAAATACAGTTAAATTAAAAATTAACTGTAATTGTTATTTAAAAATATAATTACTTTATTAAATTTAAATTAACTAGACATTTCAGCAAGTAATATTTCTAAATAACACTTAAGGAAAAGTCTTTTATATTCCAATTTACCTCTGAAAAATTCAAAAGAGTTTAAATACTCCAAATGGATATCATGTGAATGGAATAAAGAACAAAACTGATTAAAATTTAGTTATCTTCTTCCTTTACCCATTTTACCTAAATCGAACAAGGATTGAATTTTAAAGGGATGGGGGGGGGGGACACTGTTTTGTACGGATTAATCTTTATAAAATTTTGTACGAGTGAAGAACTTTCATTCTTCCGAACCCTGATTTTCATTTCGATTTCAAATTCTTTATTTTTATTCCATTCTGTCTCTCTTTTTTTGCTCATCCCCTATTCTATATAGCGTCAGCTGTATGTAATTCCAACCGCTGCTGGGGGTAAAAAAGAAGCGATTCAAAACAAAATGGAAAGAATAGAATTGGCGAACCTTAAATTGGGCGAAACGTGATTTTGATTGGGTTCTTCTTCTCTTTTGCTTAGACCAAATTGCTTTTTACCATCCTTCTCTTACCTTATTTTTTTATTTTTATCTTTAAATGAAATGATGAAATAAAATAAAGACCTGAAGTCCAGCTGAGCTGGCAAAAAAGCAAGAAATTAGTATTTTACCGTTTATTTTTATTCTTTATATTATCTGTGTTTAATGGTTGTTCACTCTTTTTTAAGCAGCAGCTTTTCATTTTGTGGGGAAATAGAATCAAAACAAAAGTTTATATTTTTGGGGTTTAGAAGGTTTTTTTTTACTTCTTTGAGAAAACAAGTTAGACCCTGAAGAAAGAAGCTTTAAAAATACTTAGAATCATACCTTTTGAATTTAGTTGAATTAGTTCAATTGAGAAAAGCTTTTAAAAAATGTTGATCGCTATCGCCATTAGGCTTTATACAATTATCTTTAAAACTGTATAAAATTTTATAATTTTTAAATAAGTTTTTTTTTTAAATAATATACTCTATATATGTTTTAAAATATTAATGTATCATTTTACAAATTTTATTGAATAAAATAAAAAAAAATTAAATACCCCGTTCTGCGCACGGTGTTAAAAATATTAACTCATCACTCAGTCTCTACTTTTCATGTACCCAGAAACATGAAATTTGACATAGTTCCTTATACATTATTGTTCCTTATACATTAAATAGGAAATTTAAACTAATTACAAAGTTCAGCTTTATAATTAATTCTGCGCACTGTATTAAAACGACACACACTCATATCTAATTATTCTACTTCGTATACATCCTAGAATCTGACTTGTTCTTTAAATAAAAACTCAAAGTAAGTTAATTGTTTTCTTCCTGATGACGTTATAGACAAGAAGAAGAAGGTAGAAAACTAGCACTAACCCAATAATATAATAATTATATATTTTGGACATTTAAGAAAATGGATAAAAAGTCAAATAATTAATAATATATTTTTACATTTTAATAAATGGTATAATTGTAAATATCTTGTGTATAGCTCCCCGTGCGTAGAACGGGTATTGGAGATAATATATTTATAAAAATAATGTTAAAGGGAAGTTTTCGATTAAAAATGCAATTTTGATTCAAAAGTATTTTTGCATTTGTGTAAAATAAATTTAATACAAAACACATATAACAATTAAAGTAAAACGCATAAATTCAGACTATGATATATTAAGCAGATTAAATTAAGAACGTCTCAAAATTATCTAATTAAAACCTATCCTGAAATAAGTAATTTGGCATTGCACAAAGCTGTTATTTCAATTAGTTCTCCGCAAATAGCTTTGAAATCAAACATATAAAATATTTAAGTATACTAACAGTTGGTACAAATGTTTACGACATTAATATCAATCATACGCCTTTTATTGGTAGCGTAGTTTTTAAATGTCATTATCAATAACATTTACTTAAGGAATGTTTTTTAAAATATTTATTTGTAATATATTGCATATTTATGAGAGAATATACTGTTTTATCTTCATGATATATCCATTTTAAAACTTTTATCTAGATTAACCAGTAGTACCAAAAGAAGTGAATTTATAAAATTATCACTTAAAACATAATGTAAAAAAATATCAAATTGCACTAAAAAATATCAGATTGTTTCTAGTTAAGACAAACCATTGTTTAAATCAGTAAATTAATCGATTTAAATTTGTATTTTGTGCTAACACTGTCAGACGTAAAACAAATTACATTATATAAATTTAAAACACACATATGCTCAGTTCATAAATGTATTTTTATTATAAAAAAATGCTGATTCAATGGTTAAATATCATACGTTTGAGGTTAATGATTTAAATATTATAAGTAAAACATATGATTGTAATTAGAAACAAATAATGGTATACAAAACTATATAAACAATACTAAAATAACAACAAACAAACTTACTTTCGTTACTTTTAGTCAAATATATAACCTAAATAGTGACTACTTAACTAATATTAGCTATACATACATTAAACCTTCAGTAGAATCGCTCCAAATGCAGAAATTCCTACCTCATTACAGTATTACCATAATTGATGAAGGCAATTTAGTTATTCAGGGCCTTTGGAAGTATCCCTCTGAATTCATGAAATTCAGAAGTAATGATCTCTGCTAACCGAATCTCTAGCACTCCTGATCCATGATAGGAACTAAGTTTGGCTGTGACAACTTGACGGGAAGTCCCCATTTGCACACTTGTAGTTGTGTATTCCACTCGTATTAAATTCTCATTTTGCAATTGGGAGGACTTACATGTTTAAGTGTTAATCCCAGTTTCGAAACCTGTATTGGATGTCCTGTGCGGGATTTTCATGGTAGTGGGAGGTCACGTTGAATGTAATTTCAAATACAACTGGTGAGTGTGCGTTGCTTTGCTAAAATTATATATAGGTATTTTATAATAAATATATACTTTAAATGTTTATTGTAAGTGTTTTAAGACTCAGGAACATAATTGAGTTTTTAATAAACCCTATATTTTCCTATTGTTTATTAGGTTCTGAATATACAGCTATTTTTAGACTTTCATATGTTTAATCTATGGATTCTGAACCTGTGTCACCTCGAGGGGCCCATACCGATTCATCGGCGATAAGATATTTGCATCGAGCATATGAAGTCTCCTATATATGTTAGACATCTTATTATTTGCACTTTATAGGAGATAACTTTGATGACATTCGTTTACACGGAGTATTCCAAAACGTTTTAATTTTAATGGATAATTTATTTGGAATGTCATTTAATTGCACTGTTTGATGTTGACTAAAATTATGTTGATTGTTGTCCAACATAATTATTTTTAATTTGGAACTAAATATCTGTGGTATATTTACTAACACACTTTAGCAAATAATTTAAATGCAATTTGGTTATAACTATAAAATATAAAATTTATGTAAAAAAAACACTTTAAAAATTTTGAATCGTTAAAAATCGTTCAACTTCTTAAACTCTTGCAAAATGCTGCAATTCGAATTAGAGACACTCTGTTTGTAGTACCAAGTTATCATACAAATGACTTACTTAAATTATTATAAGTAAATTAAAAAGCAAATAATTGTAATTAGTATTAGTTGATTTAATTTTAATAAACTAACTATATTTTACACATATATTTTTTTTATAAACAATACGATATAATTAAAAACTTATCTACCGCAAAAAAATAAATTGAACAACATTTTAAACTCGAACAACAATTTAGTTTTTTAATATTTGATTTTAAAGTAATAAACACTGTTAAAAAAATCTAAAATAATGACAATATTTAAAATGTACGTTTTCGAGGAAAAAGGTTTGATTGAAAAATTCCTATTTATAAAACACATTTACATATATCATTCTCGTCTTGAACCGCTGTATCCCTAACTACCCCTTTTGTTTCTTCTACAAATCCTCTCCAACATCGATTCCTATTCTCAAATCATCTCCCAACGGATTCCCCTGGGAGTTTTTCACTCCCCCAGAATCCGTAATTAGTGCATTCGAAATACTCTTCCTCAAAACTTAAGTCATTAGCCATCATCCACTTTGCATAAAATAGAGTTCTCACTTTTTTTTCCCTTCCACCCACCTTTGCTTTTAAAGGATGAGGAGAGATTTTTATGATATTTTTGGATTTTCAGACATCACCATCCGCTTGTAGCTTCCTCATGCGCGCGTGTAAAAGCATTTATCTCTAAAGCATCATGATCCATGGAGGATTGGGAGTAATCTCGTTAAATTACTTTCTTTGCAGGGGTAATTCCCGTTCTAAAGTGTAATTATGTTCGCCCTGGTGTGCGATGAAGTAAACCCTGTGTGCTTTGAGGGGGGAGGGGTGGATTAGGGGCATTGTGTTGTTTTTATGGGGAACTTGTCAGGTTGAGATTACGCAGAGAATATACATTCTCATCAGGGAAGGATGAGGCTATATCGTTTGTAAGAGATATAGGTGTATTTGCATTTTTTTTACAAATTGTTTTTCAGTCGTTTGAACATGAAATTAAAAATGCTTTATCTTCATTTTACGTAATGTTATTAGATGGCACTTTCGGATATTAATTGTAATTAAGTGTAGATATGAATAAATATGGTATTAATAGGAATTACCATTGCATTTTAAGTCAGTTTAGCAGTTAACGTGCTATAATGATGTTATACCCTAATTTGACGGTTTAATGTCAAACATAGTATTTTTTTTTAAATTTTATGAATCTATATAAAAAGAAAAACGTTTGAATGGATTATGACAAATATTTGTTTTCAAAATGTGTTTAAACATGTATATAATTAATGTATTTTTATTTTTATGACATATCTCAATATATTTATCAATAATTTATTTTTTGTTATTATGTAAATTGTATATATTAGTTAACTATATTAATATTTAATTACAATATGAAGTTATAATAATTTTAATAAGTTTAATTTTCTTATTTTCCTAGTACATATTATATTATTATATAAATACATGTTATTTTTTTGGTAAGTATTCAGTAATAATGTATAGGTAAATAGTAGGACTGCATTTAAAATAGATTTATATAAATATTGCTTCTTTATTTAAATTTTAAAGCTAGTTTAATATTTACTAAATTGATGTCGAGTAATCTATGACATTTCAAAAGTATTTACCCACATATTCCTTATTGTTCACCAAACGCAAATATATTTAAACATACTATCAATAATATTAATATAGTTTTAATTCTAAACATTAAGTATATGGAAAAATATTACTTTTATTCCTAAATGTAAAATATTTAATAAGTTTTAAACATTTACTGAATTCTTATGCCATTAAATTACAACTAAATAATGCAATTAATCTCATGATTATTCATTTGTAAGTAAATTGTCATCACACACTAAAAACAATAGTCTAATTAATCATCACTTATTTCATCCATGCTGTGTTATCTAAGTACTTGAAAAATACAAATTGATTTAATTAAATGTTTTAGGCATTGTTTGTCTCATTAGATAGGAATTATTTATCTTCTACAAATAATTGTCACAATCGTCTATTAATAAACAATTAATTATATTACCACTCTTCGATGTGGAAGAATTCTTACTTAATTGTACCATCCTCAGTAAATACTATTAAAAATTGGACGATAAAAAACAAGTTTGCGTAAAGTTTCGTAATTCCAGTATTTTTACCGTCTAGGCAAAATAACGGAAATAATAAAGTATAGTTAGGCGCAGTTACTGTCCATTATGTTGGCTTACGGTTCATTATTTAGACTTCTGCTTGGGAAATGTTCTTTTCTTTGATCTTAGATCGTGGAATTCTAGCAGTTGTGATTCTATTACTAAAGATCGGTCTTCCGTAATGGTCCCATTACTCACTGGATCTAACGTTAGTTTTTGCTAATGAAGGTAATGTACGGAATATTCCGGCATTCCATTTAAAGTATTCTGTAATAAAATATTGAATATTTTTGTATACAAAAACATTCGGTACGTACCATGTGTATCAAAATTTTAAAAGTTTTTGTATGACTTAAAACAAACGCGAATCATTTGTGGAGTTGTAATTTTTTATTGTATCTCCAAGTTATTTCGTAAATTCTTGAAATTTTAGTAATAAGCTAATTTTGTTATATGATTATGAAACATTTTATATATTGTAATTTCATAAATTCTTGAAATTTTAGTAATACGATAATTTAGTAATATGTCTCATGAAGTATGTTATATATCTAACATTATTTTATTTTTATGTTAAAATAAAAATTATGATTCAAATGTAAAGTTTTGTTTATGAAATTAATTTTTGATGTTTTTTATTATTCCTACTAACATTTTATTCAAACTAAATCTTGTTTTACAAACCCTTGTACCTCTAACTGAATTAAAAAATATTTTGCGATATTAACTTAACAAACAAGCGAGACAACAAATTACGAATAAACTAAAGCTTAATATTTTTATTAATACTACTCTAAAGCTTATACTAGCAATGGCAATAACTTTATATTAACTATTTTGAGCATTTCTGAAATGATTCTAGTTTACAAAAAAAGAATGGGTAAATCAACAATATATATTCTATGTACGTCTTTATTATCCCTAGCATTTATTAAATATATGTTTGACTTCTACTGCGGCACTGTTTCTATTAGTTATACCGACACATATGATAATTTTATTAAGCCATATATTAAAACTATTAACATAAAGTGAAAGTTACGTGACAATAATATAAAGACCCGTGTGTGTTTTAATTTCCTAAATAATTAGCATGTTATATTCTATAAAAATATGAATATCCAAAGGTATTTTTATGATTAACTTCTGACGGATAAGCAACATTTGACATTTATAAGTTTGATTCAAGTATAGTGTTCGAATTGTATTTCCAACACATTTTAATTTTTTTTTTTAATTATTTCATTTTTGAAAGATTTTAAATGTCCTTCTATTGCTTTAAATTTGAAAAATATTTTAAAGTTAGGTTTTCGAATGAAGTTACAAATTTTTATATTATGTGTAATACACTTAAAACTAGATATAATTGAACGGATAGCACGTCCGCATAGGTCAGGTGGTTAAATATCGATATTTTTGTTAAGCATTAATTAATAGTTATTTTATTATTAATTATTATTTTTATAAAGCAGGCTCTGTCAGTAAGAATACAAAAACTGACAGCGAACTAAACAATTTTAATATAAAATACAATTACACTCTTCCATAAAACTACACTTAAACAATCCCAAACTCTCATCCCTTAAAACAGCAATACATTCCAAAAGTAAATAAAAAAAATAATTTAGAAGAAAAAAAAACTTTTCTCCAGCACTTCTTTTCCAAACAGAGTATTTTTTTCAACCGATCTTAAAGACTCCCAAACTTCTTTCAGAAAACACTTATGCTCCAGAAATCTCAAACTATTTCAGTCCAGAGTGCATCCAGAGTCTTCAGCATCCTCCCCATCTGACGTTTAGGATCCAGTAGCAGAAAAATTTACAACTTTTAAGCAACGTCCAACAGCGGAATCTCCCGCACTCTGGGACGATTAGGCTCTCGATATAGATATAAGTCTCGGCAGCTTGCTTTAGAGGATGGCACTTATAATTAATTCCAATATTTGACTTTACCCTAAGTGTAGCAGCAGTATGTGTTATCCGTGCCTTGAGATAATGAAATGCCGAACGGGGAAACTGGATTTTGTCACGAATCAAAGTTTGCAGAGGCCTTTTGGGTATTGGTCATAAAATTAATTATGCGGGGGGTCAGATCCATGCCCTGGATATAGGAAGAAGGGTTTTCTAGTTTAAGAGTCCGATGAGTCTGAAGAGTTTGCTTTTATATATCTATTAAATAAAGACTTGATTTTTTGTAGGGGTTTTTCCAATATGTATTTTTTTTTAATGTAGGGTTGAGTTTTATTTTTTCTTAAGTGATCTTTAGCAGAATGAACAGTTTAACTTTTCTTAAGCTAGATATTTCTTCTAGACAATTTTTTTGCTTTCTACTTTTTATATAAAAGAAGTTGAGAGACTTCCAATAATGGATAATATCCGATATAATTTGCTTTATTAAGTATATACTTCAAACAAATAATGCATGCCTCAATAGTTCAGAACTAAGTAAGAGTACTGCAAAAGTAAAATTATATACATTTGGCAAAAATTGGGCGTTTCTTTCATTTTAATATTTTTATTATTTTCAAATTATTTATTTTTGGTATTATTATTAATTTTATTTATATAAAATTATTTAAAGCGTAAAAGTTTACATTTTAAAAAACAATTTTCATTTAATATCATAATTGAATTTTGATGAAAAAAACAATATTTCAGTTATTTTTATTATACACCATATAATAACAGCAAAATTTTGTTATTATACGTTTAAAAATAAATGTCGTCAATATTTTGTTAATTATATTTATTAAATTTTTTTTGAGTATTATTAAATTAAACTTGTTTCTTATCTCAGGTTTTATATATTTATAATTATATTATTATTTTATTTATAAATGCATTAAATTGTAATAAATATCGTTTAAAATAGTAGGTCCTGAATTGATGCTTCTCTAATCGAACAATCCGATATTTTAACTGACTTTTTCCCGATATTTTATAAATTATAACTACTTTATCAGTTTAAAACATTTTAATTTATATTAACGTTATTTGCGTAATAACGATGCTATGACGAAAGTCCCCCAAAAAAAACTAAGTTACGGAACATAAACTATTACTTTAATGGAGAAAAAAAATATATTAAAACAGAACATTTCAGCTGATTGGTTTCGCTTCTGAAGAAAATTTAAACTGCATCAGGCATTCCAAAATGAGTTCTCCGTTATCCATTTTCGAATCTCTAAATCTATTATACTACATCGAAATATCACTTTTTCTCGCTTAGCATACATCCAAACTTTGTTACCTTTTCAATCCAACTCACTTTCATCAGACAAAGGAATCCAACCAACCTCCGGCACATTCCGGAATAGTTCTACTCAACCATCAAAAGCCGAGTTTTTTTATTCCCGAATCAAGTCTGAATCAAGTCTAACTTGTCTTTACTCCATCTCTTAAGAGATAAATGAAACGTTACGTCTTGTCGAATCGATATCCAATTTCACCGAGCTTTAGTTTTTCACTCCATGCATTGAAATGGCGGACTTTTCGCGCTACATAAAACTTCGCCTCTTTAAAATCCTGCCTCAATCCGTTACGAATCTTTCCTTCAAACCTACTTCCTCATGCCTAAAGAATAGGGTTATCAATATATATGTAAAAGTTGTTCCTTTTGTTCGTTTCTTTTTATTTCATCTTGACTGAAATCCATTTGTAAAAATCACATTTCCAGAAACTTTACTTCGCGTCAAACAAAATGACATGAGAGAGAGAGAAGGATGAAAGAATGAATAAAAAAAAAGGAAAGATGGAGAATTGTGTTATTCTTGCTCGTCTTGTTTGTCAAAAGGAAAAATTGTGTATTTTCTGCGTGATTTTTTTATGTTAGGAAATATGCGATGATGTCTTTTTGTCTATTTTGCATTCAACTTTGAATTATAGATGATTCGTTAAGGATTTGCTTATTTTGGGGGATATTTCTGAAGTAAAGGGATTTCTTGGATATTAAATTTGTTGCAGATTGTGCGCGATATTTGAACCAAATATTTTCAGTTATGGAATTGACTTTAAAAGGAAGTTTGAATGTATTTCATTAAATGCAATTACGCTTAAAAATAAGATGAAATCAAGTCAGCTCAAAATCATGTTTTATCACAGAAAAATAATATTCACCAAAGTTTTAATTAATTCAAAAATAATAAATGTATAATTTTCTTTTAATAAATATAATTATTTCTCTTCAAATTAATGACACTATAAATACAATATTTGAACCTATCAGTAAATTTACATAAAATTATTTGTTATATTGGTTAATTTGTTTTTATTTCCTTTTAAAATTTCATTTCGTTTTTAAACTTTTGAAGCTTAAAAAAAAGTTTATAACACCCACGAGACCTTGTAATTAATATTTTCATACAACCTATGAATTATAACGATAATAAAATATATTTTTAACATGTTATAGCAGAAATAGGATTTTCGAATTTTTTCCAAGAATTATGTTAATGTTTATCAAATATTATAAATATTTGGTATATGCCTATGATTTATACACACAAAAATTTATCATGTGCACTAAACAACAATTCTGCTCATAGCATACATTTCACCATGCACAAAACACATTTTGTTGCATCTCATTAGTCCAACACATCGAATCCCCTACGTGTATCCTTATTATATTCAACGCGCGCTCAAATCACGCATGTATTTATCCGTCAGTAATACGCGTTAAAACGCTCATCGCGTCAGTCCAACTCCCAAGTCCGTCGACTCACGTGACAATTAAATACGTATCATTTTCACGAGTCAGCACGGTCTCTGATGGAATGTAAACCGTCTAAATCTGGTGTAATCTGAATGTTGGTCTCTTCATTTAACACAGCATTACGGTCACAATGCATGCTCGGAACTGTGGTCACAATGCCCTTGCGTTTGTCGAGGATTATCATGAATAGTAATGCGGAAGAGGGGATTGCCAGTTCTAATGGGAGGTCAATTATTGTGGATTATGGGACGTGTAACTGTCGAGAGAATTTTGAATATAATAGAAGAGGACTTGTGTGCTTATATTTCAGGGGCAAATATTATATTAAACATTATAATATTAAATGCATTATAATGGCACAACTGATGTCAGCAGTTGTAAGGATTTTTTTTATTCTCTCTCTCTGTATATTATATATATATATATATATATATATATATATATATTATATGGCTCATTTTGTAAAAATAAAATAAAATAATATACATGTTTTCATTAATCATAATATTACAACATAAACTTTTATAAAAATATCTTGATCAAACGTTTTCGCAATGTTTTTTCTTGTTATTAACGTTATGAATAACATGAATCCATAGGTTTATTGTAAACACTAATTAATTGACGCATTAATCTATTAAAAACGTATTTTCCTAAATATAAAATTAAGCATATACTTCTTTTATGAGTATTAATTTACATACACCATTGAAACATATACTTTTAAAAACTAATTAAAATATTGATTTTCAATATATTCTATGCAGTAATAAAATAATTTCTGTTTAGAGTAATCAATATGTTACATTTCTTATTTTTGATAATGTATCCGACAATGTATTATTTCAAGGTGGTCATAAATGGTGCATAGTTAGAATTCACGACTCCGATATTAGCAAATGTCATTTCAGAATCATTGAAGCAGGCGCGTAATCAAATTTTGCATAGACGAGGAACATAACACAGGTTCCATAATCTCGCATATCCAATTAGCTTTGACTGTTTGACTTCACTGAAGGCCTCAAACAATGGAAAGTTGCTTCAGCATTCCGGTACGCAAATTGATTAAATACGGCGCTGCATTTCGGCAGAATCGCGAGTGTCTTGATAAAATAATAATGTTATAAGGTTATTAAAACCTTAATCATGTGTATCACTCGGATATAAACAATTCAGACGCTGTACATAAATTGAAGTCAAATATCCTAATTCACAATCAATCTCCCTGGCGAGCTTCATTGTGATTGGAATGGGACGGACGAGGAAATGTATGTACTGAAGTTTTATTTGAAATTGTTTGTTTAACTATACCAAAAATTACAAATGAAGACTGTTTTTTTTTTAATTTGTTCAAGTATAATTGTATAATTCAAGTATATGTGAATGATTAATTTTCTGTATGCAATATAAATAATGATTTTATTAATTTATTTAACAAAAGTTGACAACAGAAATTGCAAAACAAACTTTAAATACCTGTATTAGTTATAAATATATATCTTTTAAAAATTGGTATTATTAAAAAGAAAAATGTTTTGACGATACATTAATTATTAAACTAAATAAAATACATTATATTTATTTAAATTTAATCATAATTTGTAAATTGTATGTAATAAAATACATTATATTTATTTAAATTTAATCATAACTTGTAAGAAATAACTTAAGAAAAAAATTAATAAACGTATAGTGTTATCATTAAAAATTTTTTGGCAACATACCACAATTGATATACGTGTAAACGTAATTTCATTTTTTCTCTTATAAGTTTATTTTTCAAGTGTTAGTTATAATTGTTTATGTAAGTGGATTATAAAATACTAGCAAGACTTATCTCATATTAGCTTTTTCTTCTATGGAATTTGAAAGAGTTTATCTTATTAAAAATAATTAGTATATGATTTTATATAACACTTTGTTGTTAATGTATAATGAAACCTTGTAATTCCATTGTGAACCCTAAAATGACACCTTTATCTAGCATTTCTTTTTTACTTAAGTTAAACATATACTAAATATTTGGTAATAAAAAATAATATGTATTGCTAAATTGTTACATTGCCAATATTCCAAACAATGTTTCAATTGTTACATCGGCAATGTTATCGGAACGCTGGTTTTGACACAGCACAATAGTGCACTATGTCAATGTGATTTTTGAGAGAACTGCTACACAGAGATAATTGTAAAATTATAATATGAACAAACAGATGCTTATCTTTAAAATGTCTAAATGAAATGGCTGCTTATTGGCTTTTTGCCTTAAATTTAAATTAAAAATTATAATTATAATAAAATATATAAATAAACAAAATATATATCGTGGATTATTTTTCTAACTATCCATTTACCTTAAATGTAAGTTAAAATATAATTGCAATAAAACTATATAAATAAACAAAATACATATGTCGTGGGTTACTTTAACAACTATCCATTTACCTTAAATGTAATTAAAAAAATATATTTATAATAAAACTATATAAATATCTAAAATATATATCATGGGTTACTTTTCCAACTATCCATTTACCTTAAATGTGAGTTAAAATATATAATTACAATAACACTATATAAATAAACAAAATGTATATCGGGGTTACTTTTCCAAATATCCATTTACCTTAAATGTTAGTTAAAAATATAATTACAATAAAAATGTATAAATTAAAAAAAATAGTTCTTGTGTATTATTTTTCCAAGTATGTATGTTTATTTTTTTTAACTTAAAGGTCAGCATCTAAATTAACCATTTCCTTACGTTATGATCAAACATGGAATTTAAAACTTCTATCCCAAACTTCCCCTTAGCGCATAATTGATGCAATGCGCGCTTTCAATCATAAACCGTTAAATATAAATTACATTTCCTCCTACATACATCATTAGCTCGCGTCGCAAATCCATGTCAGTTTACGACTACATTCCGAAATTTATGACCGATGCCGATTTTAAACGGGCGAATGACGTATAATTACGGCCTCATGCCGTTTGTCACATCGATAACGCTTATTTTACGTCGTGATTTACGGCGAGGGCTTGACGAGACCGTCGAAGGTAAGGCCGTGATATATACGGTGCAACAGGCTCCCCCATGACTTTGAGATTGAATGCAAAGATTTGGATTAAGAGATGGTGGGTTAAAATGGAAATTTCAAATGGATGGTGGTTCGGGTCTGACTTGTCATACATTCAGAAGAGCTAAGTCGGTGTGAGTTTTGGGTTTCGACATTATATCGGCATTTAATTATGCAAGTAGTTTGGTTAGTTAGTGGGATTGAATATTTTATGCATTTAATATATTTGAAATAGCGACATTTGAGAACAATAACAAATGTAGTTGTGTGCCCAGGAAACAAAATTGCACATGGAAATAAGATTTTTTTAGTGTTGACATCTTGCTATAATACAGAAAATTAATATATTAATAGAACATTTATAAAAATATTTTTACATATTTTAGATTAAGTAAGTAAAAAACAAATTTGTAGACACTAAATTTTGTTTTAAACTATGGAATCTAAGATGTTCATCTCACACTTATTTGGTGTTAACCAAACATTAATAAGTCTAAAACATTATTAATTTAATAAAAAAAATATTATTTTTGTGTATCATCGTAATTTAAACTGTTACGTATACATTGATAAAAAAATATCATACATTCTGTAATATATAATAGTTCAATGTCCATTTTGAAATGACAATATCACTTTTAATATTATTATTTATTATCATTATATTTATTAAGTATAATTGTACAGACAAAAGAAAAAAACACACACTGATTAATATTTATTTTATTTTTTAAAGCATTGTGAAATAATTTCTAAGGCAAAACTTAATTTTTTAATATACTTATACATATCGTTATCATAATTTCGTTAATATAATAGTGCTAAAATTTCAAGAACATGAACTGTTCGTAAATTAACGCTATAACTTTACATACTTCCAATCAACTTTAAAACATAAATATTTCAAGTAAAAATAGCGACGACCAGCTACAAACTTTATGCACCAAAAACGTGTGGTCAAATTAACACACCCTAACGTTCCTTCAATACCGATTCAGTCAGGTTTTTTCACCCTCTGACGCACAAGATCGTATATATATATATATATATATATATATATATATATATATATATATATATATATATATATATATATATATATATATATATATATATATATATACGTCCATGGATCTTCAGTTTTTCTAGTCGGGCATCATCCAATTTTTAAATTTATTAAACTACTTTATTTTACATTATTTTTAAATAAAAAGGTTAAGGTACAACTTACTATTAATTAAAAAATAAATAAACAATATAAAATAGCATGACTAGGAAAAAATATTTAGATTTCCAAACACTAAAAACAAGTTTACAATTGCTGAAATCGCTTAAGCGTCAGTGGGTTAACTACCACAGCTAAAGAATTAATAATATTATCAATCCTGACAAACTGCATTAGTTTATTGCGCTATTATTTAAAATCATTCTATTTTTTTTCGATTAAGCTTTTATTTGTCTAATTTGACATCCATGATCTCTACTATAATTGACAATATTTGATTAAAAGCCTTTAAGAATTAAAAAATTAATAATTATTGAAATCTGGTATTATACTCTAGGGTCTAGTATTGGGAATTATAATCCATTAAATCCGTAAATCCATGAAATAATGTAAGGTTTTAATATAACACTTTTTAATAGCCAACATTGAAATGATGTTTTAAGTAAGGTATCTAACATCCACCTCACGTTTCACATTTATTGTATAACATAGGATAAACCACACAACCCAGTATATTTTATCTCCTCAAAGTGTGATCCAAAAGGCATCTTAGTTCCCCCTTCTCTTACAACAATCAAGAAAAAAAGGGAGGGAGGAGTAGAAGGATCTTAAGCTGAGGAAATCGCTTGGTCGACCCCAGCTGAGCACTGGTTATGCCACCTTTTTCTTTCTCCACTCTTTGTTTTTCCCCAAACGACAACTTGCATCAATGCCAGATCCCCTTGCCCTAATCTAGAGGTTAAGGGACCACTCATTCATTACCACACTCACTGCCGGCGGTGATGTGGATTGGCCGACATAATCTTTGGATCAACAATACATTATTTACTCAATTAACAATAAGATTCGCATATTATTTTATATATAACAATTCATTAAGAGCGTTGTTTTTAGATTTATTCTGTGAGCATATATAAAAATCTGTATTTTTATGTTATTTGGATGCATTTTTTTAAGAAATTACACCGTTTTTTATCCTTGAACACCACTTCATCCTAGACAAAAAAAAGCATTCACCATGTTACTTTTAAATAATATTTTAACACCAACTCGCAGCATTATGCACAATATCTTCATCGGTCAGATAACATAGTGATTAACACCGAAAACGCAACCGACAGCTCTGAATGATAGCTCAAAGATATGCATGCTGTACCGGTACCAATGACCCTCACGGTGCTTCTGAAGGAACCAAATGATGGTCATGGTTGATTCCTACGACAATCATTGTGTTCATAGTAATAAATAAAATACATATTAGTTAATAGCATGTATATCCCTAATATCCAATATTATTTAAATAAATTATGGTATTGCAATTATGCAATCGATACATTAAAACTGAATTATTTTTTGCAGGTATATTTAGTGACAGAATGTACATTAGTCACGGGCATGTTACTCGAGGAATGAAGATGCCCTATTTTGACATGTGGCGTAACTTTATCTTTAGATTAACTTCTGATTTTTTTTATTATTAATCGACTATGCGTTACAGTTAAAGTTTGAATACTTAAAAAGTTACTAGCAACAACTAATAACTGTTGATGCCATCTCAGTCACACATTTTAAGATTATTCATTATAAATAATTAGCTTCTGACAAGTAACATTCGACTTCTTCGAAGTACCATTTCTTACTATCTATCGTAGGTTGATTTCAACCTTCTCATAGCTATTAAGGCATGGTAAAGTAGATAATGCTGTAAAATGGGTATTTTGAAATTAAATATTAAATAATTCATTGTTAAACTTGTGTTTTGATATAGTAGTTTTTTATACGCTAATGGAGTACATTTTGGAGTTTAATTGACTACATTTTAGCAAAAAACTAAATTTCTGGGAGATTTAATTCAAGTCAAAAAGTCGATTTCGTTGCTTATACAAAACAGCTTGCGATAGTTTGACGGATGAAGACTTCTATATATAATCTAGAACTGTCAAAATATTACAATTTAGTCTATTCTTCTAAGTTAAGTGCTTGACTAGATTATTAAAAAATAGGTATATATTTATCAACTAATATGCTAATGGCTTATGTAAATTTCATTTACAAAATGCAGTGGAATTTAAGTATATTCGAACAATTAGCCTGGTGGTTCCAAGTATATGTTCAATAACATTCAATATAGTGAGTAAATATTCAATACCTAATGTGTCCGAAATTAAACAAATAATAAATTATTATGTCACTATTCTATGGAAGTAATATCTTTTATTTTACGAAACACGTTTTGTCCTATTGAAATTAACTTACAAAAATTGAAATCTGTTTACGAATAAATGCATTAAGAAAAATTTGCTTGCGTTTTTACAAGAGTCATCTTACTGCAACAAAATACATTTTGAATGGGTGCTCCTCAAATGTATTTGATTTTAAGTAATATATATCAATTCGTTTGGTGGTTCAACAATTTGAACTACTACAAAAGTTTAACCATGTGCAGTCGAGTAACATATTTCCTATTTGCGTTATTTTTATGAAACAGTTAAATATCGTTGGTGTTCATTTTAAAGAGTTATTTCTTCAATTTTTTTTTAAAGTTTATAATAGATAGTTATAAAAATAAAATTAAATATCCGTGACATTGAATATTTTTACATTTTTATTAAGTGAATACATTTAGAAACGTTTGTCGTTTTTTGGTGCTACTAGAAGACAAAAATAATTTATATTAAAATTTGTGTGATAATAACTTTTTGAACTCAAAAATAAGTTGTTCTCTTTCATTTTGAAGAACAGAGAAATATAACACGCCGTTATTTTGGTAACTTAAATGCGTAACTCGAATATATAGGATTAAAAAAATATGGTGATAACGATGTGATGTCATACATTTGAATGGAGTTAGATAAAGAACTATATAACGAAATTAAAAACGTTTTTTTATGTTAAAGAACATCAGTTCATTTCAATTTGAAGAACAGGGACAAAATAACAGGTCGTTAGTTTTTTGACCGAGAGTCACATCTCGATCGCAAAGAGTTAATAAATATTCAATATTAAATTTGTTTTTGTTACATTAATATCAAATTCGGAGAAGAAAAGCAATCACTCAAAATAACGCGCCATAATAATTGAACATCCCCTAAAGCGATTTCTCGTATGCGGTCGGTGGTAAACGAGAGGTAGGGGGAGTGTTTTTATTATTTGTTTTTTCCTCTTCTGGGAATATCTGATGACTTCTTTTCGGGTGACCCCAGAGCCTAAATCCCGAGTAGGGTTGGGGAGCGCAGCCAGGAGTGTTGGAGCCGGAGTGATATATCCCCTTGATGCTCATCGTGCTGCACTTTCCCCCTGCGAAGATCGAAGTTTTCTCTTCGGATGCGCCGTGACCGGACTGCCGGATCAGTCGGTATTTTGGCCGGATATCTGATGGGGGGGGGGGGGGATCTGAGGAAAATTAAAGTAATTCGGAGTGGAATCAAAGGGGTTTGGATATGAATATAACAGGCTAAACAAAGTATGCTTTAATTTTTTTTATTATTAAAAATCGAAAAATCTTATACTATTATAGTTAACTCAGGTAAAAGATAAAAATTGATTATTAAATTAAATTATTAATTTAACTCAGATAAGAATGTGAAACATGTTTTGAAAAGTTTATGTTTCTTGAAATTTATAATAGTATTCTTAACTAATGTAAGCATAGTAATTTATAATATGAAACCTCAAAGGTGAATGAGGCACAAATTGCAATTAACAACTTTTAACTAACTTGTGCCAATACTTTGTAATTTTATCAAATTTAATATGTAGTTTTTAAGTATGCACTTTATCTAATACCCTCGATTTTACTCACGAAAAGTTCCTATTTCTTAAACGGTTTCATATAAAAATATAAAACAAAAGCTCGCAGACATAATACAATTCCTAAAATAACAAAGTGTAAAATAATTATTAGTGTGCGGTCTGCTGGGTTCGGGGGTTTGAGGGGCAGGATTGAATTTGCCTCGATTTTCAGGGGGTGGTACAACCAGACGACATTGAAAACAAAAAAAAAGTATAAAATCAATAGTAGTTCATATAAAAAAATCCATTTGCAAGTTTTTATAGCAAAATATCCCCAAGTGGTGAGTACCGAGTTATGTTTCTATATTCTTTATATTTATCTCACATTAACAGTTAGAAAATAAAAAAAAATGAGCCCGGTTGCACTTACCATACACTGTTTAAAAATATTACGACCTTGCACCAACTTTGGTACCCATTTAGCTGCAACCAACATTTGGTGTTTAGTTTCACCATTTTACGGTGCTACCACGAAGGATTTAGTAGTGAAACGTTGCACCAAAAATCATAACGTTGCATAAAACCCAAAATTCGATTTTTGTTAGCATTGTAGTACTAGTACTTTTGTAGCAAATCTGGCAACCCTCCGATTGCAAATGACAACTTGCCACCGATCGGGCTCGAACTAGGAATCCTCTGATTCATAGCTGAACGCCTTTATCCACTGGGCCACGAATACCTATGTTCGCCATTGTTTTTCTTGGAGGTACTTGTTGATGTAGCGACCGCGAAAATTTCGGATGCAGTTAAAGATGTTGAACCAATTATCGGTGAAACCTCCGCTGTTTTTGATAAAGGATTTTTGGTGCAATCTAGATTCCACCATAATATGGCGAAGACCTCTGTTTTATACCAAGATAGGGTACATCGTTGAACTGATTTTTTTAACAGTGTACCCCAACAAGAAATCAGTTAAATTGAATCAAGTTTGTTTTAAAAGCTATGCCCTCAAATACTTTTTTATTAAGTTAATTCTGCTTCTTTATTTTATATGAATCTAACAAACATATGTCTTCAATAGCCATATTTATTTCCCTCCATAAAGACTTGTCCATTGAACCGTCCAATACACACTTATTTCACTGTTAATATGGTTCCCGTCCGAATATTTCGTTAATATTTCTGCAAACCTATTCCCCAATAAGTCAATACCCAGGATTGCTCAACAGATGAAGAGAGGATATAGAAGATTGATGATAGCCGAGGAGAAAGGCAAATAAATTAAGAAAGCTGAGAAATCGATAACTCTAGCCATTGGCGTATCAACGCACAATCTAGAAAGAGCCTCCTAACATGGAAGCTTTTACGATGAAAATGTAGGGTTTACAAAGTTAATCTACCTTCTATAAATCTATCTTCTTTTGTGTGTGATTTGCATATAGAATTAATATATATATATATATATATATATATATATATATATATATATATATATTTTATTTTTAAATGAATTGAATATTATTTGAAATGCTAAAAAGTTAAAATATAAGTTGGCTTTAAAAAATAGGTATGTTTGAGGCTATAGAAACAGCCAAATGATTTGAAAACGACACATTTTTTTGTGTTTCAGGAACAATAAATAGTAATTTGGCAGCTGCGTTGAATACATGACTATTAAAGTATCATTATTTGTTAAAAATATTGTATATTTTTATAGTATTTAAAATTATTTAAAAAAAATCCTCATATAGTATTTAAAAAAATATACTTCGTTAAGGTTTACTTTGTATTGGTTCACTTTGTCATACATAAACTTCTTGTCCGAAACATATTTAAAGGCGTTAAAAGTCAAACATTGTTATAGACACATACTTAGGAAACGCATATTAATCGCAAAAGTAATCAAAAATTCACAAAAATTTATGTATTTTTGGGTGTTATGTTATCTTCTTAAAAACTTAGAAATAAAAGCATTTAAAACAAATACATATAAATTAAATTAATAAATATTTTTTTTTCTGATCCTTTGGATGTAAAGGAACAAATTATATTTTCACTGTATGTGTATTTAAATTACACTACAACCTAATTTTAAATTGTTTAATATTCTTGATTTTTAATTAAATCCAAAATGAAATTACTGAAACGTTAAAGGAAGTTTTATGAATTAAAAATATATAACGTAATTTTGAGTTAGTTGTACACAAAAAGTGAAAAATGTAGTGAATCCAAAAAGTGAACATTTCCACCTAAAGATAAATTTAACAATTTAATTATGCTAATAACCTAATTTTTACTACTTTTGTGGTATTTTCTAAGATTCTTAGTATTTTCTAAACAACATTTTTATTTTATATAAGATAATAAATTTGGGCTCAAGCAACCTCCCGGTTTAGGGTTACTCGGACCCAAGCTACGTTAAATATGAAATTAAAAAAAATGAATTGATACTAGGGTAAAGTAGGGATTGGGATCTGGAAATAAAACAGTTAGAGATATTTTAACTGTAAGAATGCTTATATAATTTGATATTAAATTTGAAAATACATAATATATTCTGTAATGTTGAATAAAATATTTCTGCGCCCCTTTGTATTTTTCTAACTAATCCTGATACAGATAATAATATATGAAACAGCTTTTTACATTGGAACTAAAAACCACGACATTTTCATTAGTTTTGGTGGACCATTTTTCTTTTTTTATAGTTTATTTCACCATTCATATGCGTAAATTTGAATTGGCCCCATGGGCCTGAGGGCCCTCCTCCCAATATTTTGATAAACTAGCTCATTTTTTATTAAGTGTATGTACATTTTATTAAAAGTTAAAGTCAATATAGCTCTAACCAACAAAAAGTCATCTTGGTGCCATGCAATCAACGACGGTAAAAAGTAATATAATTTATTTCCAAGGTGAAATTTTAAAATCTGTAATTTAATATGTCACTAGGAATTATACAGACACACTTCCTGACTGGGTCCAAGTAAAACCATTTTCAGTTTATCAGCACACTAATCATTCCTTATCAAATTTTCTTTGTTAAGTCATTTTCTATCCATCTAAAACTACTGTTACTTTCTTAAGGACTATATATGAAACGTAAATTTCTCCTTACCTTGCGTGTTATTGCAGTGCGTAGGAAAGTAAAGGTGAAAGTTATTTGGTTAAAAAATTCGTGTTTTTGCCACAACGCAACATAATATTCAACCCAAAAACTCGGAAAGAGGAAACAGAGTCGGACAGAGATTCGGGGATGTATTTTTGCACCTCATGTAGCTAGTGGCCTCACCTGTTTGAGAGACAGTGATTTACGTCTATATTTATATGACAGCAGATACAGAAGTTTTTTTTTTAAATTGAGGATGGTAAAGAACCCCCTATGGTCTAAGTAAACCCGAGTTACGGTATTGTTGGTAACACAAAATATTCCTCTATTGAATACTTGTAAAGATTCCTTGTAACTGTGAAGAAGAGGTTCCAATATTCAAATTTATGTTTATGTATATAACCACGCCCTGCTACCCAGAGTCATTGGGGTTTTGTGCAGGATTCAAATAAAGATGTTCATGTTTAAAGGTCGTGTTGGTTTCTGATTGCTTTCTGACTACACCTGCGTTTTGCCCACATGGTTATGGTGCCCAGGTACACGTGTGTAGAAAGAATGTTTTAAAAAATAACGGTTGTTAGTTAAATGAAAGTCTTTTCGAGTAGAACGCATACTTAGTTTTATGAACGACGCTTGACCAAGTAATAAACCAACGATGGATGATTCAACTACCGGCACTTTGGACTTTCCGAAACTGAAGGGTTCGAGCAATTATCGAGAGTGGAGGATTGACGTGGAGATGCTCCTGAGGGACCGCGGCCTACACGGGATCGTGTTGCAGACGGAGATACCTCCCGGCGAAGAAGCATCAACCAAAGAGCGGAATGATTACGCTAGGCGTCAAGACAAAGCCATTTCAGTTATCTACCGGGCGTTGGAACCAGCGATAAAGCCTCTAATTGCTGATGTGAAAGACCCTTCCGAAGCGTGGACTATTCTACAAGAAAATTTGGAGCCCTCCTGTAAAGCTCTGATCGGACGGTTGTTTACAGAGTTCTTCAGTGCAGAAATTGAAGAAGGTGAGACTGTTTCACTTTATATTGCCCGACTTCAAGACCTTAAACGTCAATTAAGAAATTTAAAATGTGAAATTGATGACAACCACTTGGCATACAAAATGATTTCAAACTTGCCCTCCCATTTTATGTTAATTGTTCAGCAGTTATATCAATTGTCTGATGAGGAGTTTACCTCCAGCAAGGTTTCTCAAGCTCTATTAGCAGAGGAAGGCAGACTGCAAAATGTTAACCCGCCTACTGCTGTAAATAAAATTAATAATTTTGATTGTTCATCTTATGTCAATGTAACTAACGAAAAATCGAAGTTTATTAATAGAGGTAGACAAATGCTTCGTAATTCTGTTGGAAGATTCGATAAAATGAAGTGTTTTAAATGTGGTCGATATGGACACGGATTTCGTTTTTGTAAATATAAAGATTCAGGAAAGTCACGCGATTACGGTGAATCTTCGAAATCAGCTAATTGTTTAAACGATTGTGGGTGGTATGCGGAAGCCTGTAGTTTGGATAGTTCTAAAGGTATTGTCTTCATATTTGATTCAGGTGCGTCGCATCATTTTTGTAATGACCGTACGTTATTTGTTACGTTTAGTGAGACTACAAAATTGGTTAAACAAGGAAAAGGTAATATAAACGCTAAAGGTATTGGTAAAATACAAATAGAGTTAAAAGGGTTAAACGGATCTGTAAATATAAATTTATCCGACGTGTATTATGTTCCAGGATTAAATAGAAATTTGTTAAGTTTGGGTTTAATTGAACAAAAAGGCTATAGTTACGAAGGGAAAAAGGGTTATTTATTCATATTTAATCCCGAGGGAAAATTGTTCCTTAAGGTGCGTAATGAAAACTGTCTTTATCCCATAAAAGGTTGTAAACCTGATGTTGATCAAGTTAACTCGAACGTTGTAAGTTCGGATGATAAAAATTCATTAAATTTATGGCACAAACGTTGTGCACATATTGGAGCTGGAACGATTTATACGACAACTAATTCTGAAATTGTATCGGGTGTATCAAAAATTGTGAAAGAGCAAGTTAATTGTTATGATTGTATTGAAGGGAAACTTAAAAGGGGCCCGTTTAAAAGGATTAAAGGAATTGTTACTAAAAAGCCTTTGCAATTATTGCATGCCGATTTGTGGGGTCCTTCTCCGGTAACTAGTAAGGGTGGAGCTAAATATTTATTGGGTATCGTAGACGATTACTCGCGGTATTTGGTAGTTTTTCCATTAAAAAATAAGTGATTCTGTAGGGGCTATAATGAACTATGTAAAATCTGTTGAACGTCAAACTAGTCATAAACTTTTAGCAATCCGTACAGACAATGCTCTTGACTTCTGTAATCAAGAAATGAAATTGTTTTGTGATAGTTTAGGCATTAATCACCAACTATCAAATGTGTACTCGCCAGAAATGATGGGAACGGCTGAAAAGGTTAACGGTGACGCTATGGACGCAGTCCGTACTCTTCTCTTATCCTCAAAACTCGGACCCGCACTTTGGGCTGAAGCTCTGCAGTGCTATGTTCACGGCAACGCCGTACGAAAGGTTCAATGGTAAAAAGCCAAATATATCTCATTTCCGTGTTTTTGGAAGTTTATGCTTTTTCCATATTCCCAAAATTAATAGGAATAAATTACAGCCAAAATCCAAAAAAGGCATTTTGCTAGGTTACGCTGCTCACACCAAAGGATATCGCGTTTATGATCCTGACCAAAATAAGGTTATCGAGTTAAAGCATGTTAAAATAGACGAGTCAGTATTGGGAATTGATGTAGTTAAAGTTAAAAGTGGGTTCATAAAGAAATCGACTGTTTCAGATTATGTCGTGGACGACATTTCAGAAATATCGGATTTGGATGAACTTGATTCCGATACAAAACCTGAAGTATCAAGGTTAAATACTGAAATTGTAAATATTGTAAATAAAAATGAGTTCTCAAATACTGGTAGCTCTAATAAATTGGATGGTTGGACTAGAAAGGAAGTTAAACGTAAAAAGAGCGATCGCATTGACGTGTATTATTATGCACCAGACAAAACTCGTTGTAGATCAATAAATGATGTTAGAAAGTACGCAACATCAACGGGTATTGTAGTTAGCGAGCATCTTTTTAACTTCAAACCTCTTTCGAAAACTGTAGTTTCTGACCTTGAATCCGAAGTTAGTCAAGATTCAGACGAGTCTGAAAATTGGAATTCTAAGCCGCTCACGGCATTCCACATAACTATTCCTCGATCTTTTGACGAGATGATTAAGTCGGAATATCGTAATGAATGGGAAAATGCAATGAAAGATGAAATACGAAATATAGAAAGTAGGGATGTATGGGAAATTGTTACTAGACCGAAAAATTATAAACCAATAACATCTAGATGGGTTTATTCATTGAAAACTAATGTTGATGGCAGTATTAAGAGATTTAAAGCCAGATTAGTTGCACATGGTCACAAACAGAGGAGTGGTATAGATTACTCAACCACTTTTTCACCTGTTGTGGATTTTTCACTAATTAAATTATTTTTTGTTATGCTTGTGATTGTTTTAGGTTGGACACACCAACACTATGATGTTAAATGTGCATATTTATATAGTTCTCTGGATGAAACTATTTTCATGGAAATTCCTAAAGGGTATACTATTTATGAAGCTGTAAATGATAATAATGTATTGAGATTAAAAAAATCTTTATATGGACTTAAACAATCGGGTAGGAATTGGTATAATCACTTGACAGAAACGTTGACAAATTTAGGATTTGTGCAATCAGTTTATTGCCCTTGTTTATTTATAAGTGATAAATGTGTAATTCTTTTATATGTTGATGATTTAGCAGTATTTGGTAAAGATGATAAATGTTTAACTGATATTTATAATTCTTTGTCTCGTGTTTATGAAATTGTTAATTTGGGACCAATTAAGAATATATTGGGTGTACAGTTTGAAGATATTAATGGTGGAATTCATATGCATCAGCATTCTTATATTAATAAATTGCTTGAGATTTATCCAGTTGATTTAACTGTACCAGTTCGTACTCCAATGGATGTAGGTTTGGGTAAACTGTTAGTTAAAGAAAATGTTACTGGGAAATTTCCTTTTAAAGAATTGCTTGGTAGCTTGTTATTTCTAGCTAATAGAACTAGAGCGGATATTTTGTTTCCTGTGATTTATGTTGCACAGTTTTCTTCAAAACCTAATCTTTATCATTGGAATTTATTATTAAGAATTCTAAAATATGTTGGTCAAACGAAATGTTATTCTATTAATTTGTCAAATGCTAATAATGCTGATCTTGTCATGTTTACAGATGCATCATGGGCAACAGCTGCCGATTCCAGGCGATCTATTTCAGGGTTTATTTGGTCGATCGGTAACGTATTTTTAGGATGGCGATCATGCACACAAAAGTGCATTGCAAAGAGTACCATGGAATCGGAATTTGTCGCCCTAGATGCAGCTGCTTCAGAAGCTGTTTGGTTGAATAAAATACTCAAAGAGTGTACATTTTTATTTATTAAAGAAACTCCTTTAGTTTTATGCGACAACCAGTCGGCTATTTGTTTTTCAGAAAATAATACTGTTAATAATAGGACAAAGCACATTGACGTGAAGTATCACTATGTAAGAGAATTGGTTGAAAATAATTTAATTACTTTGAAATATGTATCATCGAAATGTAATGTTGCCGATTTACTTACAAAACCTTTGTTATATGAAAGACTCTCATATTTTGTTGATATAATTTTTGAGAATATTGTGAAAGGGGAGATATTGTGAAGAAGAGGTTCCAATATTCAAATTTATGTTTATGTATATAACCACGCCCTGCTACCCAGAGTCATTGGGGTTTTGTGCAGGATTCAAATAAAGATGTTCATGTTTAAAGGTCGTGTTGGTTTCTGATTGCTTTCTGACTACACCTGCGTTTTGCCCACAGTAACATATTGCGCTTTCAATAGACTGCTATACAGATTCAATGCGACGTTATTCCAACAAACACTTCGATATATTACATTAAAAGAAGTTCAGTTTTCCACAAAGGAAGACCTGCAAACGTGAAAAATCTAATCAATAGTGAGTAGAGAGAGAGAGTTTGATTCTATTTTTGCTCAGAATCGAGTTTATGGGGAACTTTCTCAAAATATTAAGAAGATAATTTATTGATGAGAGCTTTAAATCTGGTTCTTACCGAATTTGGAAATCCAAGATTTTTCTGAAAGAAAAAAAATTAAGCAAAAATGAATAAGCTGAAACTATATGAAAATTAAACCAAGGCGTTTTATTGCTGTAAATGGGTTCTTCCCACTTCTTTGTTTCTTTATATATATAGTTTTTTATTTTAAAAGTTATTTTTATGTGGAATTGTTTAAATATAAATATTTTTTTTGTATTTCTTTTTGAACCTTTTTAAACTTAAAAATATTAAGAATTATAAATTAAATTAGATTTTATGATTGTAATAAATAAAACGATAATGTGTTCTAATTAAATAAATTAAATTATGCAAATTTTGTTTCAGAAAATGTAATTTTTTAAATAATAATTTTTATCTAAAACCCAAGAAATCAATTAATATTGTCATTTGACTTTTTGAATTATAATAATGTTATAAGTGTAAAGGTATATATTTCGCTCAAAGCATAACATATATTTTGTTCAGTGTTTGTATTATAAAAGTACTTTTAAAGTATAAAAATTTAAATTAATAATTTAATTTGAACAATTTTTACAAATTAAATTAAAATATGTGGTATTTATAATGATAATGCTAGAAAATTAAATTTGGTTCAATACATTTTAAGGTATGTATGTCATCTAGTTTATAACATATATTTAAGCAATTATCAGTAAAACAAATCTTAGCGTTTAAAAAAGGACATAAATTGACAAATTTAATGTTAAAATATAAAAATACTATTCACGTTTATCTTCATTTCGGCGTAAAATTAGTCATATTGTTCAGTATTTTAAATTAAATAAGTGGGGAACTAACTCTGAAATGAAAAGAATATCATTCGAAATTAATGTTGGATATATCTATTTATTAAAATATGATCAAAAGCGAAAGTACACAAGAAAAAGTGAAATAGAACTGTATTAAAAATACTTTTCAATTCTAAAGCTCCATTATGTACTTCGAAACACATTACAAAAATGCATCATTACTTGAATATATATAGATTTAATCTGTACATAAATACAAAAAAAATTTTACGCCGAATAAATCCAACACTAATACATTTTATTTACGTCTGAGAAATCTTGTTCATTCATTATTTACTGTCTCGTAATATTTTTCTTAGTGCAGAATATTTTAGTTATATTGGTACTTTCTTAGTTGACATTTAATCAAATCTAATGTCAAAGGAAAACTACTGCAAAAGTTCTAAAGTAAAGCTTTTGATATTATAATGAATTTTCCTACATTTGTTTTGCATCTGATGTAATTTCATTCAAAGTAAGTGAATATACGTTTCATGAATAAACTTTGCAATTGCATACTTAAAATTTATTATATAAAATAAAATATTAGATATTGTAGAAAGTTTATTATAATTCATAAAAACTGTATTTGAGTGTATAGAGTTTACTAACATGCATACGTTGAAATTAAAAATAAGTCCACTTTTACTTTAATATTGCTAAAATATTAAATAATAAATATCGAAGTTTTCAACATATATTAGTCTATAATTAAACATTTGATTCCTACTTTTTTATTTAAAAAAACAATGTTTTGGAATTAAAGATGTTTGTATCTGGATGTCATTAAACGCTAAGTTATATTGTGTTTATATTATGTATTTAATTTTTTAAAATATAGTTCCTGGTGAATATTACCACATATTTAAACGTCTTGTCTGCCAATAATTTGTATTTTTTTTTCGATCTCGACATGTACTTTAAAAATTAAAAACCTTCACATCAACTGAATTATGTGTATTTTTATTAAACATATAATATATTTGTTTAATATTTGGTAAATATTTTGCACAAAATAATAATGTCTGAAAAAATTAAAAATGAATTAGAACAGCGATGCGGGTCGCCAAATAATCATAATGCTGGGAATTTCTATAAGAAAGGAAATTTTTTATTTCGTATTTTAAACAATCAATCTGGATAAACAATCATCGCAGTTTACATGGACACTAGAAATGAGTCGGTTATTTTAAAAATCTTTATTTTTATTAATTTGTCATTCACTCAATTTTTTTGCAAATTATGTTTTGATATATTTCGGAAGTTCTCAATTCACTACATCACAATAGGAAACGGTATTGAAAAAAAGTTTCGCAATCTAGTCTAAAAAATGTATTCAGATTCATGGTTTTGGATCCAAAAGTACGACTCTGTCAATCGTTTTTGATGTATCCTGTAAAACTTATGAAAATGAATCTATCCGGTTTTGTAACTAGACTGCTCCAATAGAATGAGTGTTGGTATCAATGCAGTCACAATATTTTGAGTTCAGATGTAATGAATATTTTATAAATATATTGATATCTGCTATAATATGCGAAAACCTTTATATCAACTATTTTAACGGTAAACAGAACTACATTTTCAAGATAAAATCGTACAACATTTCATTGTTATTGATTACATCAAACAAATCATTTTAGCAAACCCAATATCAGCAGATAACTCAGCCCCAGATCCAGCCACCCAAAATTAATGCTTTCTTCTCTATTTGTTAGAAAATATTCTCAGAACAACGATATTTGTCTTTATATTCGGACCCTTCACGAAAAAACGGCCATAAATAAAATCAAGCCGGATCATTGCTACAAATAACGCAGGAGATTTTTAAGGAAGAAAAATCGACTGGCGGTCCAGAAACGCGCTACCAACCGACAGCCTTTTAAACAATAAATCACCAGTCGGGCTCTCGGAAACTTGATATGATTGATGTGCGCTCACCTGTTTTTCCTTCGCGTTCCTCCCATAAGCAATACCTACTGACAGTGGAAGTCAGGAACGTTTAGTTATAGAGAGTCTCGGATTTCTCATCATTATTCTTCTGATATAAACGTGACGGGGGGTGTGTTTTCTTCTTGGTAAGTCTAGAACCTCTCTAATGATTGTTAGTGGAGTCGACACTGACTTGTTGAAATGGAATTCCCGTGGCTAGGAGTAGGGATATTTTGTGTGTAAATGCTTACTACTATTAGTATATAACTAAACAACTATCCCCAATATAGTTATGCAACTGCAATGTTTTTTTAGTTTTTGGAAGTTACAATTTTCTTTAACAATTTTATATAAAAAAGCCTTTAAAATGCCATAGATGTAGATTTAACGTTGTGCCGCTAACCATTAAATTTTAATAATAATGTAAAATGTAGTAGTTGTATTAATTTGAAAATTGGAAGAATTAATGGGAAGTAGGATATTATAGAGCATTTGATTCAAGCCTTGAGAATCAATGGAGGAAAATATTAAAAATTCAAAATGATTAAACTGACATACTGTTAAATTATAAATATTTTGTTGGGAAATATTTTTTTCAATTTTTATATGGTTGAAACAAAGACAATTCATCAATTTAAACGTATACTTTTTTTTAGAAAATGTTCTTTTACATACCTAATTTTATATTTCGTATTGTTGACACATTTAAGTTAATTTAAATGAAAAATACTACATTTACATATACCAAATTGATGTTAAATTACTTTGCAAGAATAAACTTTAAATTATTCTATAATAATATGATTTAATTATTACAATGCAAAAATGTTTTATATTTTCCGGCATTCTTCTAACTACAAATTATATTTATTTAATTGAATAAATGTTGTCTTTTGAATTTAACAAGTATACTAACATTAAAATTGGTTTCCTTAAAAATCTTTCCATATTCGAATATATTTTTTTAAAAAACATTTTTAAATAACTAACATGCCCGTGCTATAATTATCGCTCTAATTATTTTTAAAATTATTATTTAAACAACAAAAAAATCAGTAATATTCATGAGACAAAAGTACGATTTGTTACTTCTATGGTAAATTCCCTTTTTTGATATCTCACTTTCTTTTTTTGATATCTCACTTTTTAAGGGGGTCAGATACCTTCGACATTTTTTTCTTTATTTTTATACTTGTACAATCCAATTTTTTTTCTCTTTCTAAATATGCATAAAAAACCATTTTAAGACGCTCAATTTTTTTTTAAATTGCACATTTATTTTTAAATTAAAATTTTAGTAAATTTTTTAACAATTTTAAAATTCCTACTCCTTTTTTGTTTTTCAATATTTTGAAGCAATTTTTTTTATTTAAGATATTGAATAATATGTAAATAGATGTATGCATTCACATTTTGATTCAGATACATCACTTTAAAAAAATAAAATATATTAGAAATTTTGGAAAAAAAATTGCCGAAAAAAAATAAAATTCTATTTTAAGTGGTTTTAAAAAACAAATTATGGTAAAAATAGGAAATCTGAATGCATACATCTATTTAAAATATATTTATCTTGCTATTCACACAAAAATTATGATTTTAAGTATAATAGTAAAAAAGCCTTAGCATTTTTAGTGTTCATTAAATTTCAAAACCACGAACAGAGATATTTGCTTTTAAAGTTTACATATGATACAACTAGGTTATAGGAACACATCATTAAAACACTCATAACTAAAAAAGTAATAGGAATTTTTTGAAGCAGTTTTTTGTGAGTTATTAAGATAAGTTTGAATATTATTTTTTAAATATAAAAAAAAATGACTTTTTTTGCGAATTTTGGGTATCGGACCCCCTTAAGATCCGTTGTGTAGGAGACCCACAAAAGGGTTCTTTAATACTAGCATGTATGTGCGATAATTATATCATGAACCCCCCCCCCCCCCTATCCACAAACACACACTAGTTGCAAGTGTTATATATTAGCGTATTTCTTATAGCCAAAGAATCATAAAACTTTAATCCTGCTGCTGCTAATTCCTAGGTGGAAGCATTATCAACGGTTTGTTTAAAAAAACTCGTTTAAATCAATTATTTTAAACACAGTTTTTTTTCACAAAAAAGAAAACGTTGACATTAATAATATTTTTTTACGATTCGTCACTGTTCACGAAAATTCTCTTTCCTTTGATACCTCATGTGTTAAGATCCATTGAGTACAAGGGCCGTAAAAGGGATTTTTACTACATAAATAATATATAATTTGATTTGTTCATATCATCTTCATTATGTAATATAAAATTAAAAACATGTGATTGAGTGGTTAACTTTAAGAAAGAACATACAGTTGTTGCTTTTAAAAAAAAATGAATTAGTGGTATAATTTAATTATTTGAATGACAAGGAAATATCGAAATTGAAATATTGTTACCACTTATTGTACATGTGTAAGTGTCATTAGTAACATTATTTGTTAACTTAAAGTTACATAATAAAATAATTTAATTAATATTACAATATTCAATTAACTGTTAAATAGACAGTAAAAGTGTTGATTATGCACTCAACTCATTAAAATGTATGCAGTGTTACTACTAATTCATTGGTCCCGAGGCCATATGATGAATGTTAAACCCAATTATAAAATATAGATGTACACTTTTTAAACCACGGAATAGAAAAGTATGCATACATTTAGCTTTAATAAAATAAACACATTTATAATTCATTATGCACTATGATTAAATTCTAGCCCTTAACTTAATAAATTCAGTATCTTTCGTATAATTGAAGTAAAACTAATTATAAAGGAAACTGTTTATTTAAAAAAAAAAATCTAAACCGAAAAAGCTTTTTATGACTTTCTTTCCATAACCACTTTAAGTCGCTGGAAGGCTAAAAATTAATTAAATCTTTGAATTTTTAAGTAGGAATTCTTATCCAAAATCGTTTGTTTACCCTGCATTGGTACTCTGGAACAGCTGCAGAGTACACAGCCAATCAAAGTGCGTATTTGCCATTGAAGGAAACCAATTGGATTTTATTTCCTCTTTGAATTTTGTTCTTGGTCGATTTGTATTATTTGCATTGTTATTTTCGGAATCTGGGACACCAAAATATGCATATTATATACCAGTGTATTCATAAAGGTTGGGATTATGTATTCGTTTTCAAGATGGAATAAAAAAAAATATAAAGCAACGCAGATATGAAAGGCACCGATTTTGTACAAAAAGCTGGCATTAAAGTTTGAAACGTAAATATACTTTATATAAAAGAATATAATATTTTAAAAGAACCAAAGAAAATATTTGAATAACATTCGATTTCGATTTGTGTGGGCGTGTTTCCACGAATTCCTATGTTTATATAGGGTTTTATTTAAAGCCATATTACGTTGTTACTCAGTAAAGCATTTAAAATTTATCTTGCCCTTAAGACTAATAGAAATGGGTGTTATACATTTAAAATAATGCCGTTTATTTTTAGAAATATGGCTATGTATGTTTATTCAAAAATGTATATCTCTGGGGATTCATATTTTATTTTATTAAAATTAATCCTGTATTGCTGGGAATCCATTATGTCATATACATAAAAAAAATGCCACCGTCGGGGTTTGAAACCTGTATTATTTATTCCCGAGGTACAACACTCTACCAACTAAGCTGCAGAAGTTTGGTAAAAAGAGTACAGCAAGGTTGTTATATGGTAATTGCTAGTTCTCTTACTCTATAAAACATGGTCGAATTGTATAGAAGACTGTTTCACACTAAATCTGCCATGGGATCATTCCAGCGTGGAGTGTTTCATATTCAGACAATATTTCCAGAATATTTACCTGGACATTTTAATTCTGACTCCGCAATTAAAATACAATATTACATATATTATTGATGTCTTGATATATAATTATTTAATTGAATTTTTTTTGTAGGTGTTTACCTCACTTTTTTCAAGGAATTTCTGTAATTTTTTTTGTACATTCACTGAAAACACATTAGCATCAAGCCTATATGTAACCATTGAAAAGAGTGGTATAAGAAATCTAAGCTAGCAATAATTTTAGGATACAATACAATGAATAGTTCTGTGACTTGTATGACTACGTGTGTATTTTTCCCAATTAAACTCTTTTTTTGTATGTGTGTGTGTGTGTGAGAGTATAACAGTGTTTATATATATATTTCCAGACAGAGATGCGACAATTGATACACTTGAACATAAAAATGGAATTAGAAAACAATTATCTTTATTATTTGAAGAACTTGTTAAACAACTTTATTTTTAAATAAACGATGCATTGAAATGATTATCTCAAACATATCCAATCAAATGTATGTTCATCGTGCTATGTCAACCGAGTTAGTGTCGTAAAGAAGCCTCTAAAAAGTGAAATATGATTTTTAATAAATAAAAATAATAATAAAATATGAAATGAGTTGATTTTTATATTTAGAATGAAGCTGATTTTAAATATGCTTCAAGCAAAAAAATGTAATCGCAGAGAACTTGTAAATACATAATAAAAAGTAAATAAATATGTTAATTGTAACTTCTGTTATAACGAAACAAATTAAATCAATTAAACCATATAACTCTAAAATAGCATTTAATAATTCAATTTAATAATTAAATATTGTTAAATAGAAATTATTCTATTTAATTAAGCCTTAAGCATTTGTCAAATTAAAGCAAGAAAAGTGTTTATCTAAAAAAATGAATTTATAGATTACTGCCACATAATTTGATAACATTATATTTCATTCAAAAAAGTAATAATGAAATTGTATTGATATACCACCCCATATGGTTCATTCTATAACATTTGAACAAATAAAAATTTCAGTGTTTTTTCAATGACTTATCACATTTCTAAAATTTTCACAACTGTTCAATATTTTTATATTAAATTATTATCAATCTGTATTAATCTTAAATTATTATCTACAATCCTGGTGGGATGCCATCAAAGGTGTTATTCTCGTCAGTTAACATGGTTAAAATAACTAGGAAGTGTTCCCGAGGGATTTTTTTGGCATATACCCTGAACCGTATTTATGTGTTTATAGTGTAGTAAAATTAATTCAACCAACCGTTAGCATAAGTACTAATTTTCATTTTACGAATAATTTATAATTTTGTATTATTTTATCATGTTTTACATCTCGTATGCCAGTTGCATCGAAAAACTGACAACTGCATTGAATAACGCACCTCTTTTTTTACACCATGGAAAACATCTTAAACAACCTTACCCCAAACCCATCTTATAAATTATCCCATGCGTGCATCACATAGCATTGACAAATATCCCCTACCTTCCATCATCATTGTTGAAAAAAGTTACCCTCATCTCGCTTTCTAAGACTCGAACCCTCCTGAAGTCCAGGTCGATGATGAAAACACCTGCCACACACTCATCCCCCTTCATGATCGTCTGCCATTCTTCGGCATATTACGTTTCATGCGGCATTCTTTTCTTTCCTGGGTGAGCCCTGCATAGTTCCCAGGGCCTACCCTGGGCTCCATCATCTAATATCCCTGCCCCCATTAATTTCGAGGTTCATCAGCTTTGTAGGGAGATATGATCTCAGGAAGCAGAGAGGGACTTTCTCTCTCCCCCTTTTCATTGTGGAACTCAACTCCACCCCCTTTGGTATGTGCTTTAGTGGTGGTGGTGGTTCGTCTTACGGGTGGTGGGTTTTGCGACTAAATTGAATGCCCGTGGGAGTGTGGCTTGTGTGGGCTTGCCTGATAGTGTATCCAAGCATGAATATTCCGGAAAATATTTGGGATTCAGACTTCGTGTGTGGTAAAAATGGTAGAACTCAGGGATTCGATTTTTTGAAACATCTCTAACAGTTTCGTATGATCAGTAAGGTACATGACAGTCTTAAGGGAAAACATTCTAGGGTGTAAAGTTAAATGATTAAACAATATAAGCAAAATAGAAAATATAATTTTTCAGAGAGGTTTCAAGGGAGTATTTACCAAAGGTAAATGCCCATTCTCAGTAACTCTTTAAAAGAGCCAAAGGCTAAATATATATATATACATATATATATATATATATATATATATATATATATATATATATATATATATATATATATATATATATATATATATATATATATATATATATATATATATATATATATATATATATATATATATATATATATATATATATATATATATATATATATATATATATATATATATATATATATATATATATATATATATATATATATATATATATATATATATATATATATATATATATATATATATATATATATATATATATATATATATATATATATATATATATATATATATATATATATATATATATATATATATATATATATATATATATATATATATATATATATATATATATATATATATATATATATATATATATATATATATATATATATATATATATATATATATATATATATATATATATATATATATATATATATATATATATATATATATATATATATATATATATATATATATATATATATATATAATATATATATATATAATATATATATGTTGTATAAGCTTATAAGACACGTATCTACGTTTTTCATTTTCTTCGTAATCATTTAAATGATCCTCAATCGTTATTCTCTTGAAACCTATCATTAATAATACACTCAGAAATAAAAACAACATGTTATTTTAAAACTATCGTTACATATTCCATCAATCTACTATGTTTTTTAAGACAATGAATTCAGGGTGATGCGCTTAATATAAACAACTAATACCTACTCTTATCCACCTAATAATATTTACCATTTTATAAATTCGACTAAAAATTTAAAATTATGTATTTGGCGGAACAAAAGAATCTGAACCCGGAGCAGGTGCATGGGGGGGGGGGGGTTATAGCTTATTGAAAATTATTGCATACCTTTATTTACTTCCTTTATTTCAAAATGTGTTAAACCCGGTGTTTCTTGCTTCAATGTCACATTCCAATAAAGGAGATGCTATTTTTGGAAATGTTTGTCCCAATTCAGTAGAATTTCAGTTATGGGGAGTATGACATCTCTTGCATCTACAAGTATATTTTTTTGCTTGGTAGGTCGCGTTATTTGACCTACAAGAATGAGATTTGCACGATTAGAAGAATTGATGAAAGGAAATTTCTATAGATAAATAATTTATAAATGAAAACGAGGTGAACTCTAGTTGTGTTTAACGTACCCGTAATCATAGTTCTTATACTGAAAATGACGATATATCTGTAAATAAAGAAATCAACCTGGGCAGTGACGAATGATTTATTATTGGAAAATATGCCAAAACAAAATGGTTGCAAGAAAAATATTGTTTTAATGTAAAAATCTCTATAAAATCATTATCTTAAAATCGTCTGGAAATAATCACTTATGTGGATAATATATCAAATCCTGCAGAAGCGTGGTCTATTTTACTTCTCAAAGACATCATTGAAAATTTACTAAACTAGACCAAAATATATAATATAATGAACCCATAAGAGACAAGTTGAATCGTTAAATAGATGCACGAGAAATAACCAAAGAAGAATTGAACGAATTCATTGGTTTCATCCTTTATACATCCTTCAAAAAACCTTAAATTTGACAGTTTTTATGAAGGAATAGTAAATTTTGAGATTAATCGGTTAAATAAATACCGGTTAATCAAAATTATATAATTATATAATTATTAGTCGACCAAAATATATAATATAATGAACCCATAAGAGACAAGTTGAATCGTTAAATAGATGCACGAGAAATAACCAAAGAAGAATTGAACGAATTCATTGGTTTCATCCTTTATACATCCTTCAAAAAACCTTAAATTTGACAGTTTTTATGAAGGAATAGTAAATTTTGAGATTAATCGGTTAAATAAATACCGGTTAATCAAAATTATATAATTATTAGGCAATCCTTTTTGCAACAATCGCATATTTTTTTTAATCGGAGAATATGGTATAAAAAAAGCCAGGTTAATAATAGCCCGGTTAAAATTACAAAATTATAAATGAAGATTTTTTGTTCTAAGTGGATTATTTTCTATCATACAAAAATAATTGTATAAAAATCAAAAAATATTGTTTCTTCAAACTGTCCAGTTCATTGAAAATTCAGAATAGTTAAATGCCGGATAACATCGGATATGTGTTACAAAAAGTTTTTAAGTGAGATCAACAACATAAAACGTACCCAAATATCTGAATTAGAACAGGAATCAGGCCGAATTGATGATCCTTCTCTTTGGCGCATTTTGCGGTATTGGTTGGGATATAAGTCGGTTAAAACGCATATAGGTCGATTTTAATGCCAAATTTGAAAAAAAAATCAAACGGAGCGTTTTTTCCTAAATGCGGAGCATTATTTTAACGCTTGTCCTAAATGCGGAGCATTTTAACAAAAATTTACAGAACAATTGATGAAGTCTCAAAAGTTGAGTTTAAACAGGGACCTTGCTAACGATCGGTCAATAAATAATTTATTAAAATATATTTTTCCCTGTGTTCTTCAATTAAATTTTTTTAATAACACATTATTGCAGTTAATTTATAGATATACGTATACATTTTTATCATTAAACAACTTAAGTACAATATCTTGTGAAAACTACATTTAGACAGAATGCCAAACTTATAATCATTTTTAATAATTGTTTCTTTAAATGATAATTTAAATTTAATTTTCAAAACATGCTTGGATCTTTTTATAGAATAAATGCTTAATATACTACTTAAAGCAATATATTTGACAAGTATGTCGACATATTTTATTATAAAGACAGTATTAATTTCTTAATGTAGATTATTTTATTTTTATGGATTTTCGGAGGAAGAATATAAACTTCAAATATAATTATACTGCTTTATTAATATATATTTTTGCTTATATTTTAAAAAACTAGAACGAAATGTACTTCGTAACTTGACATTTTTCTCTGAAATTTTCGTCCATAATATATGTTCTTCAAATCCTTTCACATTATTCTGATTAAACATTTGTCAGTCTAATGAAGATTGAAAACCTCTAAAGTGATTGAACTGGATTAATTAAAGTAATGTAAGGCAGAAAACATATAATACAATTCCAGTGTACTTTTTTAACTAGACATAGTTTGGATAGTTCAGACTTCGAATAGTTTGAACTACGAATAAGGAAAGTAATTTTTTATAAATTTGTTTTTGGAAATAATATCTAAAACTATTCTGAGTTATTTTTCCAATGATAAGTTTAATTCATTCATTTTTGTTATTATTGTTTGATAATTAAATTTAAAGATGTGTAATCATAGTAAGTAATCAGATAATTATTTTAAACAGTTAAAATTATTGACAAATATTTATATAAGTTAAATGTTTTATATAGACTCGAATTCGAAGTTTAGATTTTTAAATAAAAGTTACATTTAGGTAAATTTGTTTAATATTAATTTTGAAATTATTTTAAAGAAACCAGTATAATAATTTTGTTATTAATATTTCAAAGTATTTTCTAATGAAATAAAATGTTAAAATTACAATCATATAGTTATTTTTATTTTAAAAAATCTTACTGTCTTATTAAATACTTTATACGGTTTTAAGTTCTAAAAACAATTTTAAAAATAGTATTTATTTTAAAGAAATTACAATTTAAAAAAAAATATCTTATTGCTGTTTTTTTTTTGAAAACTCCATATACGAGCAAACCAATAACTTTGTGATTATATATAAAATTTAATTTAACAAAAAATAAAACATACATTTAAAATGTAACTATAAAAAAATTATATATTTTTTTAAATTGTCTAAGATTGATATAGTTTTTTGAAGGAAATATTTTGTTTGGAAATATTTTTTTGCAAATTGTATATGGTTGAAACAAAGGCAATTCATCAATTTAAACATATATTCTTTTTTAGCAAATTTTCATTTACATACCTACCATACCTAATTTCGTTGTATTTTTTTGAAAACTCTATATAAGTGCAACTTTGTGATTTTCAACAGAAAATAAAACATACCTTTGAAATGTAACTTTGTGAACCAAATATCTCTAATTTTTAAAATCGTCTAAGATCGATGGTTTCAATAATAGTAACATTCAAGTAAGAGAGACCGGGGCACAGATTGTCACACGAGTTGATTGTCACATGTCTCAGTTCTCAGGGAGCACACGTAATTTCAAGTGACATGTGACAATTATCTACATATTATCGGCTGAAGTTGTAAATTCTGCAGATGTAAGTATTCATTAAACGACATAATTAAATTAAACGACATAATAAACGACATAATAATTCATTAAACGACATAATAATTAACGCTGAGCGGTTAGAAATAGGGCATCATTGTAAAATTGTTTTCTTTGTTATGCCAAAAAGTTTACATTATATTTCCAATCTATGTATATTAAATATGTTTTTTTACTTTTTTTTATTATTTTAATAGATATAGCTTTCAAAACACACATCAACGCTTTAGATTTCAAAATATATATATATCATCATATCAAATATTTTTATGAATTTAAAGCTCCGTTAGAGGGTTAACTCCGACTATTCACTTTCCAATCAATGATAAAAATATCTCAGCTATTTTCTGTTATTCTATAACATTTTATGATCTTAATCTGCAGCAACATTCCACATTATTTGCTATGGTGTTTGCGCCAACTCATGATTTATTTGAAAAATCTGTTCAGGGTTGGTTTTCACAGAGAAACTGGGGATGGCTGTGACGAGTGAATCATATCTGGATACGTTTTATACTTGCTGGAATTGTGAAAATGCACTTGAGAGTGACAAATGCATAATTTAGTCTTTTATTTTGCTTTAAGTTTTGGGTTTATTTGGCTTTTAGTACAATTTGTAGGATATATTTTTTTAATTTGAATTATTCCCATCTAAATTGTCCGTGCCACACAACTTTAAAATCTGTAGCAATACACCCAGTCACAAAAATGTGCTTAAACAAAAACTTATTTTTCTCGATAGTCCTTATTGCTCTGGAGGCAAAACTGTGAGAATATATAGCCAAGGATACAAAATAAATGATATTTCTTTGATACAAATGTAATATGTATGTCATACCTCTAAAAACTAAAAAACAAAAATTGTGACAAATCGCCCCTAAATCCCTATATTTAAGCATTATGTTAAATACTGTAAGATCTAATATGTTAATAATTTGGCATGATTACAAATGTAGAGACACTCTTAAATTTGTGTAGTTTAAGTATTGTATTTTAAATATTCTTTCAAGCATATCCTTTAAATACACTGTATATATTTTTGTTTACATTCTAAGCAGTCTCTCCATATACTTTGCATCCAATCCCTAACAGCGTCATTTCTACAGACGTCTTATTATTTGTTTTCCTTTCCACTGGCACAAAGAACCATTTGCAACCGGGCAGCAGCACACTAAACCTCACTCCACCCCACTCCACGTAAGCACTAACTACTCCCCCGAATCGCGCAAGGAATAATTCCCCAGTTAAAGCAAATAATGCCCCATCCGCAATTGTAATATTCCCCCATCAAACCCTAACCCCACGTCCTGGCTACATAATCACGATCTTCCATACCTCATTTACCCCGGGCTCCACCAATGGCAATTGCGGATGGTCATTTGCACCCGAGACTGGCTTCGGAAGCCATCATAATAACCGCATTACTCCACCATTCGGACGGTAAACATGTTTTATTGGCTTGTAAAACATGGCTGCGGCTGGGATATTGTTTTCCTTGTGGCTTGGTCTTCTTTTGTGCAAGTCTGGAGTGTCTAATGTTTTAATGGGAATGGCTCGATGTGAATGAAGGGGGTTCTTGCGGTTTGGGGTGCTTTTCTTAATGAATTAATGGTTAGTTGGGGAAGTTTTAAAGTCTAATTTCGAGTATTGATGGTTGTTGTTATGGTATTGTTTGTGTAGGGGTATTTTAATACGAAAGCGCAATTTAATGCAAATAAATTGGTAATTTATCCGATGGGTCATTACTTAATGGAGTATTATTCAAATGTTCTTAACTCTCTGTTGGGTACGCAAAATTTCGAATCTTTAGTTTTGTTTCACTGCGGGAAGGTTTAATTTATAGTTCCAGCATATTATTTGGCTTTACAAAAAATATTTTTTAATTAAATGAGTGGATAAGGTTTTCAAAAGTCATCTTAATGCTTTAAAAGGGAAAATTATTTCAAAAAAGATATTTTTTAGCAACTTTTATATTATGGGTTACTACTGGGAAATTACTACTGGGAAAACTAGAAATACTAGAATGGATATACACGTTTGTATACGTCAGGTGATTTAAGGGTTCAAAAATGTGATTGATATTAATCATTACTAAACATACAAATGTAAGAAAATTTGGTAGCAATAAGTATATGACGCGTAGATATTGTATATAATAATTGTTTTTAAAATTAAACTTATAACATCATAATATGATATATACCTATTTAATATAAAAATAGGTATACTATGTTTGTAATAAAATCATATATATATATATATATATATATATATATATATATATATATATATATATATATATATATATATATATATATATATATATATATATATATATATATATATATATATATAAAAGTTAAGTCGTTTCACAAATACTAGTGTTGTATACTGACATGATTAATTATTATGTACGCTTGCAAACTATTGGTATTTTTTATAAGACAGTAGTACCTTAATTTAATGTATTTCTAAAAAAAGAGAGAGTTATATTTATAAAATCTGTAGTAGTTCCAAAATTTAATTTTAATAATGTACTCAACTGGCCCAAGAGACTACACAAATATTAATGCAATATTTTTAACATATATATATATTGATAAAAAATTTAATGCAGAAATAAAAAAGAATAAAAGATAATCACAAAAAAATTAAAAAATACTAATTACATATGTGTGTTAAAACATTCAATACATAATCCATAAACTATCAATTTGCATATATAAAACATAAATGTTTTATATTATTCAGTTTCAGTTGTAACCTAATATTTCATAACTATATATTCTTCCTAGAATTTAAAAAAAAGTTTTTAATAAAAGCACAAAACAATAAAAATACAGTTTATATGAGGTAAAACACTTGTGCTCTATATTTTTCCCATTATATCTACTTCAAAATTCAGAGAGAAAATTACGCATTAGCATTATGATTCAATATATGTAACATAAACTATACATCTAATGAATGCGCATTTTAAGACGATCAGTGCAGAAAACAGCAATATGGCATGCATCCAAATCTCTCCAAGCGTCTAAAAATTACACAACAAAAAACCCTCATCCACGAAGGCCTGTATCTAATGACTTAAGATCAAAACTACCCTCACCGCGTAACAAAAAAAAAAGAATTACAACAACCAAACAAACGTCTAAAAGTTTTCAATAATGACATTGCCGCTGTAAAAATAATTCCTGTTTAATGATCTTAGGTGAGAAATTATTGTTCCACGTGCCACTGACAGTTTTAGCATATTGATTAGGGGGACATTTTAACCACCTGACGGGCAGGGAGTGAGAAATTTCTTTCAAGGTGTGAGGGGTGCATAAAATGACTATTAGCGAGGCTATATGGGAGTGATAGGGGGCGTGCTGAAGAGAGTGAACGGTTGCTAATATCAGACGACTTTTGAGAGAGGGTGATTCGGGAATTGTTTTTTTTTAAACTTCCGATACTACGCTGTAGGATAATGTTTTAAATGATCTTCCCGCTAATGTTGTCTAGAGTTATGTATTTTTAAAAGAGGTTGTTTGTAAATTATGGGTATGCAAAGAGAAATGTAAAGATATTTAAATTAAACAGCAGTAAACTATTATAAAGGTTAATCGTAAGAATATGTTGAGGTTATAACAAAAATTATGAATATTCGGGAATCACATAAGTATAGATAAAAGAGTCTTGTAACAACAATTATGTGTTACATCATAGGATATTAATTTTTTTTACTGTAAGATAAAACAATTTTAAAATGTCTTGAATTGATATTTTAAAGTATCGATGGAATAAGAACTATGAAATTGATTTAAAATGCAATTAAATTTTTATAGGACTTTTTTTATTGCTATGTAAATTTTAAAAAAAAATGACCCCATGAAAAACACTTCTTTATCTCCAATTGCAAGTTTAAAAAAACAGTTTTTGAGTGTGTTACGAACACAAATGCAGAACTCAAAATTGGTTCGATGTTTTTTTTAATATTTTGCCTTTTAATATGTAAAAGGTAATGGGTGGTTATATTTTTGTTGAGTTCGACATTTTAACCTTAAAAGGATGGAAATAAATATGTTTGTTATAGATTGAGTTCGTTATATAATACAAAAAAAATCGATACCACCATTTGCTTAGTTAGTTCTTCCTTAAATGACTTATAATAAACTAATCCTATACTTATTAGCTAAATGTTTGTTATAATATCAAATCTTAAAACAATGTTTCCTCCATATTACATATATAATAAGAAATTATATTTAGATAAAATATTGATTAAATAAACTCTAAAATCATCAAGAATTGATTTAACTATATTAGTATTGTCAATTAACACATGTTTTCCAATCATATGAAAATTGGCTTATGTCCAGATACGAATTATTGGCTGTTGAGGTATTTTTCTTAATTACTATTTTGATTATTTTCTTCAAATTAGACGATTTCCGTCAATATATCAATAACTATATTATACCTTTTCTTGGCCACAATGATCAGGTTTAGTAGAAAAAATTAATCTATTTAATTCTTGGGAAAAAAGAAAGATTACTATTTCTGTTACGCATCGCATTACCGATACTTATATTACTCATACCACCATGTACCGACATAAAATCTCCAAATCCAGATCCCGAACATCTGAAATGTTCCCTTTAAATGCCGTTCCCTTTAATTCCGCCAGACATGCAACTTCAAACTCAAAAACCGCAGTTTCAAAAAA